>CM050920.1:1663547-2263547 GCA_027742785.1 Vigna reflexopilosa | reverse complement strand
ACTGATACCTTGTATTGCATCTCCTAAGGTTGTGGTGCAATGATGAATATGGCATTATGAGAAACAATAATTTCTTTCCATGATTCTAATTTTAACTGCGCGGTTATTAATTTCTTGTGCCATAGCACAGACATGCTGTTGGAAGACCTGCTCCAAGTACATCTCTTGATTTGAAGTCTTCTGCATTTGATCCTAAAGAAAAAGTATGGACTAAATTTCCACCAGAAGGATCCAAGCACACGCCACCTCACTCCTCATGTGAGTTTAGATGGAAAGACTACTGCCCGGTAGTGTTCAGGTAAGCTTTTGATCAAAATCTGGTGAGTTAGATGAACCCTGAGTCTGCTAACCCGTTGAGTGTGCTCTTGGAAGTTTATGTCACAAAGTCACTCTGCTGTATTAGAGCATTTTTTATTCATCCTAATTCCTTGTTGTTGATTATGGTTTTCTTCTTCCATATTTGCAGGGCTCTTAGAAAATTATTCAAAGTAGATCCTGCTGATTACATGATATCATTATGTGGAAATGATGCCCTTCGGGAGCTCTCATCTCCTGGAAAAAGTGGAAGCTTTTTTTATTTGACAAATGATGACCGCTACATGATAAAGACCATGAAGAAATCAGAAGTAAAAGTGAGTTCCCTTTTGAACCAAGTTCGTATGTTTTTGAACTGGTTTAAAAAAATCGTACTTGGTGATCATTGCAACATGCCTCTCTGATGTGATAGCTTTTAGTTGTTGCTCCATTACAATTTACAAAGGTTGTTTTATATTATCTGCTAAACGATATTTCATTCAGGACTATATAAAATGATTGCAGGTTTTCTTAAGAATGCTCCCTGGTTACTACAAACATGTTCGGGCTTTTGAGAACACTCTAGTCACCAAGTTCTTTGGTCTCCACTGTGTTAAGCTAACAGGAACTGCACAGAAGAAGGTAATGACCAAGGTTTGTGTAGACTTGTACTCTCACAAAAGTATATAATTGAATACCTTGATAAATTTCAGGTTCGATTTGTCATCATGGGAAATCTATTCTGCTCACAATATGCCATCCATAGGCGCTTTGACTTGAAAGGTTCCACCTTTGGTCGCACAACGGATAAACCTGAGTCAGAAATAGAGCCTACAACAACACTTAAGGACCTCGATTTAAATTATATATTTCGGTTGCGGAAATCTTGGTTTCAAGAATTTTGCAGGTACTTAATGACTTGCTCATCCATTGTGTGTAACATGCAGGAAACTGCAGTACACCAGCTTTTTTTTTTGTTTCATTAAGGTATTTGATTTGCTGTTATGTCAGTAGAACATGGCTATGTTTTTAACATATCTTTGTGCAGGCAAGTGAACAAGGACTGTGACTTTCTGGAACAGGAGAGAATCATGGATTATAGTATGTTGGTAGGTCTTCACTTTCGAGGAATGTCTTCTTGTGACAATGTTACTCCTCCTTCTGGTTACAGTCCAGGCTCTACAACCCCAACTGGTCATACCTTGTCTTATATGGATTTTTCTTAATTTTATTTTCACCGTTAGTTTTTCTTTTTCTGATTAGATGAACTTATGTTGCAGGCAATGGTAACATGGGTGATGGAGCGCCCCGTCTTTCTGGAGTGGATGTGGATCATCTTGTTGTAGATCCTAGTCGGTATAGTCCATCATCACATCATGACAGAAGTTCCAAATTTTCAAGAGTTCTGATAGAAAGTTTTGACCAAAGCAGCATGCATTGTTTTGCTGTTACTATATTTTGATGATGCAAAAACATTCATGCAGCAATCCTATTTTACTCAGATGCAAAAACATTCATTACTTCAAAGTCCATTGTTGATACTTTTATATCAGTTTTTCCTTGCCCCTAATCTTGCACAAAAGATTTACATAACATTATCTGCACCACTTTTATATCTCATAAAAAACAAGTCAGAAGATGTAGAAGCTATAAATATTTGCTTCTAAAGTGGACTTGGATTATCTCTGATGCAATGAAACATCAAGCATGCACTATCTTGCACTGCTGCACAAGTTTTTACCATGACAGATCCTCATACACATATTCTCTTCAGTCAGGAAAGGTTGCTTGAATGTTCTGAAAACATTTTCATTTTGGTTTATGTTTCAGGTGGATTCAGTTAGGTATAAACATGCCAGCAAGGGCTGAATCGACAGTGCGAAAAAGTTGTGACACCCCTCAGCTAGTTGGACAACCTACCGGTGAGTTATATGAGATCATCATCTTTTTCGGGATCATTGACATATTACAAGACTATGACATCAGTAAAAAGCTTGAGCATGCTTACAAAGCATTCCAATACGATGCAACAACAATCTCTGCTGTTGATCCAAGACTGTACTCTAGACGGTTTCGTGATTTCATCTTCAGAGTTTTTGTAGAGGACTAAAACATTCAAATTGCAGTTACAGCACTAACCAGCATATTGATATAATCATTGCACAGAATGACCTACAACACACTAGTTGAGGGTATTGTTGTGGTAATATAGCCAGAAGGGGTTGCATGTTTCTGCAATTTGCTCATCCTTCACCCCTTACAGTTTGTGATTTTTATATTAATTATAGTCACAGCTAATGTATGTTGTAGTGTAGATCAATGTTGTTAAGAGTTACTCAAGAAGCCTTTTTTTCCCAATTGTAAATGAATCAACAAGAAGGGTCAAACAACATTGGAAACTATTCTTTTTTGTTTACATATATAATATCCCAGGTGAGCCTCTGGGGTTTCAGCTCTGAATAAACATGTACAGAAAAGAAGTGAAGGACATTAAGATTTGTGTGCAGAAATGTGTGGTGGATCATCCTTGTACCAACCTTAGGAAGGGATGTGATTGGTAATACCTAATTTTGTGTAGTGGTTCCCCTTTTGCATACTATGAACATTATTTTGTGACCCTTTAATGAATGAATGAAAAAGTTTAAGCAATCATTTTGAGGATGTTTCTGCTTCAATACTTTTATCAAAAATTCTAATTTTGTCATCCTTTAAGACAACAGAAGAATGCATGAAAACATTTCTGGTTCTATGTTTATTTTTTTTAGTAAATCATAGTTTTTTTTTTCCCTTTCAAATTATAGTTACTTTTTTTCCCACCGTTACAGTGACTTTCTGTATAAGGTGGTGTGAGTATAAATGCTTTTAAAATTTAAAAAATGCATGTATAATGTAAAAAAGTGATAATGTAATAGTTTTAGAACGGAAGAAAGATTTATATAAAAAAAATTCAAAAACAGAAATCTCAGTGTGATTTGAAAAATATGAGGGGTGTGAGCATAATTTCATCTTTATCTTTTTCATGGTAAAGAAATAACAGGAATATAACCATTTTGTTTTGTTTATCTGACTACAGACAACTCGCATGAAATAAATTTAGATTTCTAAATTTAGAAGAAGAAAAAAACTTGAGCGATTGTATCATGTTCTATTCTTACATTATGACATCAAAGCTTTTAAAGAGATACGATGTATCAACAAGATTGAAAATATAGATAGTGGGTGGTTGAGTTTTTAAAGATCTATTTAATAATCAATTTATGATATATATATATATATATATATATATATATATATATATATAAAATCATAAATTCATTTTGTGATATTTAATGTCTTGAAATGAATGTACCTTGTTGTTACGGAAAATTATCTTTGATGGGAAAAAAGAGGTGGCTAATAATAATTAAGAGTAAATTTATTGTGACTTGAAGTTTTTTCAAATTTGACTTGACATATTTGATAAAAAAAGTTAGGTTAAGATTTTTTTAAATAACTAATTAATAAAATACAATTCATATAAGTAAAGTATTTTAATTTATTAATTTTTTATTATAATTTATGTAAAGACTTAGAAAATAATATGTTTAATACCCTATTTTGTCTCAAGTTTTGTTGGAAAATCTCAAATTAATTCATCTTTTAAATTACATCAATAAAATCCCTTTCGATTAAATCTGTACAAAAAGCGTTAACTATTTTTCTCTCTCTTTTACGTTTTCTGTGCAAGGCAGCTTTTAGCAGGTTTTTGTCAGATTTTACTTAATATAGATTTTAATATAAATATTTTATAGAACTTTTTTAACCATTTTTTTTTCTAGTCCCGTAATAACCTTTTAGTTTCATTGGTCCAATAAGACGGGGTAGGGTGATTGCCCTAAGAAAAAATTGAAAATATTAAAATAATGATAGAGAGTGACAATTTTATATTTATTATATATATAATACATAGGTAAAATAAAAATAATTTTTTATTTAAAAAAAAGAATGAAAAAAAGAAAAAGATAATATCTAATGTAAAAAACTTATGTGTTAAAAGTATTATTTTTCAAAATCTTAAGCTGTTTTGTCAAAGGACAAATCACGACGACTACTTTTTTTTTTTTTTACCTTTTAGAATTTTTATTTTTATGTGTTTATGTATATATTAAAAACACACATAACTATTTTGAAATTTTAACATATTAATTAAAATCTCTAATAAAATAAAGATTTCCTCTTGTTGTTCCTTTTTTTTCTGTTAAGTGATAAATCATTTTTTTGACTTCTTAAATTAGAACAACATAAGTTTAAGAGACACTGGAGAATAATTTATGGCAACCAAAGAATATTACAAACCCTAAGAGTGCAAATCAAACATGTCATATTTTTTAATTGCTATAGCTTGTAGACGATAATCATTTATTTGATTTAAAGAACAATTTGTACAACATACGACTATCGAATATGAGACATCCTTAAAGACTGTTGGGCGATGATTTTGGCAGTGGAAGGATTCCGTTGAAAGATGATATCATAACCATCAGCCATGTTTTCCATTCCTTCAACAAATAGTTGCCAAAAAGCTGCACTAGCACATGGTCCCCTCTGGCTAGCCCTGCCGTATACGCATTTGTAAAGGTGGATAGAAGTTTAGGTTGAGTATAAGGTGAAAGAGTAGATGTGAATCTAAAGGAGAAGAGAGTTGAAAGTGTTGTGAGGGAGTGTAGATGAGTTGGTAGAAGTAAGTGTTTCAACCCTTTATAATGAGAAGAGAAAGAGTAGAAAAGTAGGGAGAATGGCCGTGGGGTGGAAGCGAGGTTTGCATACAGAGAAGTGAAGGTTTTATGTATGAGAGTGTGATTTTAGATGAGTGGGTATTTAGGTGATGGAAAAGAGAAAGAGGAGAGGAGTTTAGAAGGAAAAATGTGGAGAGAGAAAATTGTAGAATGAGATTATTAGAGTTTTGTTCGTGATCTTTAAAAGAAAGAAGGTGTCTTGGGATGGAAAAATTGGATTGGAGTAAGCAGAAAGAAGAATGGAAAGTAAAGAAGAGTATGCATGGGAGGTAAGGGGCTACGTGAGTGATATGGGAGGAGAGAGTATTTGAGTGATATAGGAGGAGAGAGTATTTAAAGTAGACGAGAACAAAAAAACCTAATAAAAACCTACATCGCACAAAAAAATAGAAGAAAAGTATAAGAGAAAGAAACATAAATATTACTACATACAAGTGCGCGTAAATTTTAATATCAAGAACATATACATTTGGATTGTGTGTATATATATAATTTATTGTATTTAATTGATCCTTATATAATTTAATTATCTTAAGATAATTCTTTTATATACTAATTTACTCTTTTGTTTTTAGGGTTAAATATGTTTTTAGTCTCTAAACTATTGGTCGTTTCTGATTTTCGTCCCTCTTTCAAAGTAAGGTACAATTTGGTCCTCATTCTTTTCGAAACGTTCGTTTTAGTCCTCGGAATTTTGGTTTTAGTCCTCATTTGTTGCTAAATGAGGACCAAATTTTTAAACAGTGTTTAGTTTTCGAGGACTAAAACAAACGTTTCGAAAAGAATGAGGACCAAACTGTACCTTACTTTGAAACAGGGACGAAAACCAGAAACGACCAATAGTTTAGGGACTAAAAACATATTTAACCCTTGTTTTTTTTTCTTTATGTTTTATTTCTTTCCTTTCTGAGTTCACAGACAAGGTAAGTAAACGAAGAATTAGATGATTTTAACTATATTTCATTTACATATTATTTTCTAAATTTAGAATATCATGCCGTTTTTACTTTCAAGATGATAAAATTCGCAATTATATATGTGTTATCCAAACTTGTTAAAAATTAGATGAGGATGATTATCAAAATGAATAAATATGTTTTTGTTTCGTTAAGTTATTAAAAGATTCTTAACTTATTTGTTATTTTTTTTTAAAAAATTTATAATTATAATTATTTTTTGTTATTTGAAATTGAAAAGAAAAAAAATGTCTTTCAGACATTTGGATTTTTTATAATATTATAACTTTTTGCTAACGTTTTTAAAGTAATTATTTAATAAATATTTAGATATATCCTAGTACACATATGAGTCAATCTGATATCCAACAAAAATAAAAGTCAAACATAAATTTCGTACTTATTTAATTTAAACAAAAAGATGAAAATATTTCTTTTTACATCAAGAAGATACATAATCAAAATTGCTGTTACCAACTATATGTTTGAAACAGTTTTTTAATTATTCATTTTGTTATAATATAATAATACATACTAATAACATCACTATTAAAATAATTATAGTTATTTTATAATTAATTACATAAATAAAAATATAAATTAAATAAAGAATAATCGACATGTTCAATCTTTTTAATGTATTGAGTTTTCAACTTTTATATGCATTAGTTTTAATTTAATAAAATTTAAATTTAATTTAACCTTATAAAATTTTTACAATTAATATTATCTATTTGTATATTATAATTGAATCATGTATGTTTCTGGATTAGGATGAGATAAATCCTACTCACTTTTCCATTCTGGACGAACGTTCGCTCCTCTCCCTGCTTTGGATAACCTATCGATTTGAGGGGATGACCGAAGATACTCCGACACTCAAATTAAATATTTTTTTCTGAAGGTTTAGAGTAATCAAATCAAGGAAAGTGCCCCTTACCGTGTTACATCGAAATTAAACATCTACTTATATGGTTTAAAAGAATTAGACATATTAATTTACCTCCTCTTAATGGTTATTAATGTCAACATTAATCATTCATCAATAATAGTTACCATATTGATTGCACTTTAAACCTGTTCAACAACTGTCGTACCCGACCGACTACACCATTCTTTTCTATTACCCAACCAGATTGGTCAGCTCTCACTTACCACCACGTATAGTAACAACCAATCAATTAGGTCAACTCACATAGTAACAATATCTTTAATTGGTATAAAATTTTCAATACACTCTCTTATACAAAGCACATCCAACTTAAAAAAAACATTATGATAGTCACAGAAATTTCATTTAAAATAAACTCTAAATAATAATATCATATTAAAATTTAAATATAACTCAATCTTAAAATGAAACTAGTTTAAAAAAATAAAATTTATACTTATAAATATCTCATTATCATGAAATCTCCAACATCATCCATTTTTTTCACTATAAATACTAGTTATTGCACGTCATTTTATGTTAGTTAGTATTCAAATCCTTTACTTATCTCATTCTTCATCTTATTCTTTTACTACTACTCTTATTACTACTACTATTACTATTACTATTACTATTATTATTATTATTATTATTATTATTATTATTATTATAAATTAACTATATATCTTTGAGCTCCGTGCATGGACTTGTTTAGTTCCTAACACTCAAAATATTGAAGACTTTGTTTTAATAATAAAAATAGAGTTTTTATTGTATTAGAAAATCCTTGCCACCAAAACATATTTCGATATAGATGAAGTTATAATTGATACAATTGAATGTCACTTTTATTCAAATACAGAAAACCGAAAGAAGAAACTACAGGGTAGTGAATATCTAAAAATAGAACATAGTTAATATTGTTAGAATGTAAACAAAACAGTTATTATTCAGGTTTATAAATACTGTAAAAACATTCAGAATTTGTTAATGTGAAGAGTTTGAAATTTAGTACCTTGTGAGTGTCTCTGTTTTTCTCTCTGTGCTGTGCTCCATTGCTCCAGTCAGTTGTGTGCTTCTTCGGCCAGTGTGGTGGTGTGAAACCCTAAAGCGAGGGTGGCTCTCTCTGCCTTCTCTCTAACTCTCAGATCTTTGAAGTGTGTTTCTCTCTCTTATCAAAGTGCAACATAACGTTTAAAACGTTATGTGGTTTTCCTCTTTTGCCCTTCACTTTAATATGGTATCAAGAGCATAGGTTCGTGTTATTTGTTCCTGGTGTGTGATATGGAATTGTGTGTATCCAGAGGAGTAGAAAGAAGGTTTCTTTGGGTGGTTGAAAATCAAAGAAACTACAAGAACTCAGCAAGAAAGGATGGCAAGATTTGGAGGAATACAGGGACCACTACCAGTGTTTGATGGGAAGCAGTTTGATGACTGGCGCATCAAAATGCAAGCCATTTTTGGTTTCCAGGATGTTTCAGAGGTGATAGAAGACGATTTGCCTGAGTTGAGTGACAGGGCTACTGAAGAAGAGAAAAAGAATTACAAGTGGCAAGTGAAACTAGACAGCAAGGCAAGATTTTTGCTATACCAGTGTGTCAGCCCAAAGATCTTTAACAAGATCTCCAAGGCTGCTACTGCTAAGGAGGTATGGGACATCCTACTGAAGACCTGTGGTGATGGAGACAGAAACACAAAGGTGAAATTGCAGGCGCTGAGAAGCCAGTTTGAAATTCTAATCATGGATGAGAGTGAAACCGTGGCTAAGTACTTTGATAAGGTACAAGAATTAGTGAATAAAATGAGGGCTTGTAAAGATGGGATATCTGATAAGTACATTGTTTACAAGATCCTGAGAACTCTATCATCCAGATTTGATAATGTTGTGGTTGCAATTGAGGAGACTCGAAGGAAGGAAACCATGGAGATTAAGGAACTGCTGCACTCATTAGAGGCTCATGAATTTCGCATCAATGAGCGCAAGCAGTGTCATGAGCAAGCCCTACAGGCCAGATCACAGTTAAAAGGTAGGAAAGGGTTCAAGAAAGGTAGGCAAGGAGGCAAGAAAGTGAAAGATTCACAGGACCAGCAAGGGGAAGAGTCCAGTGAATCAGGAAAGGTGAGAAATCAGAAGAATGTAGATGGAGAATGGAAATTTGATAAAAAGAAAGTCAAGTGTTATAATTGCCAGAAACTTGGGCATTATGCCAAAGAGTGCTGGAAAGGTGAAGGAGCTAAGAATAAACCTAAGAAAAGGGCCAATCTGGCTCAAGAGGAGGAATCAGATTCAGAGACAGTAATGCTGATGGCTAAAATTGAGGATGATTCATCTGAGAATTCTGTGTGGTACCTAGATTCTGGTTGTTCCACCCACATGACAGGGAGGAAAGAATGGTTTGTGAAAATACAAGAGGCTACTCAAGGAAAGATTCGGTTTGCTGATGATAGAAGTTTGAATGCAGAGGGATCTGGCAGGGTTGTTCTAAGAGATGTAGAGGGAAAAGAAGTTATAATTGAAGAGGTACTGTATGTACCAGGGCTGAAAACTAATCTACTGAGCTTGGGACAATTACTACAGAAGGGATATGTGATGAAAATTGAGAATAACAGTCTCAACATTTTCAATAAACATAAGAGGATCATTGTGCAAGGTAAACTATCACAGAATAGAACTTTTAGAGTAGTAATGAGTGCAGTAAATCACCAATGTTTCACTGCATCAGAAAGTAAGGAGGAATGGCTGTGACATTTAAGGTATGGGCATCTAAACTTTAAAGATCTGTCTCTGTTAGGCCAGAAAAAATATGGTGAATGGCTTGCCTAGGGTAGAAATTCCAGAAACTGTTTGCAAAGAGTGCATTCAGTGCAAACAGACTAGGGGTAGTTTTCAAAAATGTTTACCCCAGAAATCTACAAGGAAACTAGGGGTGATCTATTAAGATGTTTGTGGTCCTATTCAAGTGGAGACACCTGGAGGTAACAGATATTTTCTGCTATTCATTGATGATTGGACTAGAAAGTGCTGGGTCTATTTGATTAAAAGAAAGGGAGAAGTGCTGCAGGTATTTCAGAAATTTAGAACTCTTGTGGAAAGGCAATGTGGACAGAAAATGAAGGTGTTGAGAACAGATGGAGGAGGAGAGTATACCTCCATTGAATTCAGAAATTTCTGTGAGAGTGAGGGGATTGTGCATGAGATTACCCTTCCCTATACACCACAACACAATGGAGCAACAGAGAGGAAGAATAGAACCATAATGAATATGGTTAGATGCATGTTAAAAAGTAAGAAATTACCTAACTTTCTGTGGGGAGAGGCAGTTTTGACAGCCACTTATATACTGAATTTGTCCCCAACAAAGAAACTGGATGGTTTGACACCTGAAGAAGCTTGGATAGGGATGAAACCAGATGTTAAACATCTAAAGATCTTTGGTTCTATGTGCTACAAACATAAACCAGATCAGCTGAGGAGAAAATTGGATGACAAGGGAGTGCCTCTGATTTTGGTAGGCTATCACTCCATTGGAGGGTACAAGTTGTATGACCCTGCATCAGGGATAACTTGCATCAGTAAGGATGTGGTTGTTGATGACACTGGAGTTTGGGAGTGGGAAGCAACTAGGCAGGGGACATCAACCATCACTCTGGAAGATGAAACTGCTGTAGTTGAGACTAAGAAAGATGGGAATAATGACAGTAGAAGGAGATCATCACGTGTTACTAATTTGCCAGCTCACCTAAGGGACTTTGACTTATCCTATGAGGCTACTCCCACATCAGAAGGACATTTTGTGCACTATGCACTAATTGCAGAGACTGAACCAGTTGAGTTTGAGGAGGCCGTGAAGTATAAGAGGTGGTATAAGGCTATGCAGGAGGAAATTTATTCTATAGAAAGAAATCAGACCTGGAAATTGGTGGAGTTACCTTCTGGAAAGAAACCTATAGCATTGAAGTGGGTCTACAAGTCAAAGATAAACCCACAAGGTGTTGTTGTGAGATACAAGGCACGGTTGGTTGCTAAAGGATTTCTACAGAAGGCTGGAGTGGATTATGGAGAGGTATTTGCTCCTGTGGCCAGAGTTGAGACAATTAGATTAGTGGTGTCCTTAGCCACTAAGTTTCACTGGACCTTACATCAATTGGATGTGAAGTCAGCTTTCCTAAATGGAAAGCTTGAGGAAGAAGTCTATGTTACACAGCCACTGAGATTTGAGGTTGAAGGGCAGCTTGACAAAGTATATAGATTGAGGAAAGCTCTATATGGGCTTAAACATGCTCCAAGGGCCTGGAACCAGAGGATTGATGGGTTCATGGGCAATATTGGCTTTGAAAAATGTGTTTCAGAACACGGGGTATATGTACGGTGCTGTCAACACAAAGGCAGAACAGAGAAGTTGATTGTGTGTCTATATGTGGACGACTTGTTAGTCACTGGAAGTTGTGAAGAGTTGATTTCAATCTTCAAAGCTGAAATGCAAAGGAAGTTTGAAATGAGTGGCCTTGGAAGACTCAGTTATTTTCTTGGATTTGAGTTTACTAAGATTGAGAGTGGAATAGTAATGCATCAGTCCAGGTATGTCCTAGACCTATAAAAGAAGTATGAGATGGCTGATTGTAATGCAGCAAACACCCCCGCAGAAGTAGGGTTAAGGCTAGAGAAAGAGCCAAAGAGGAAGCTGTTGATCCAACAGCTTACAAAAGAATGGTTGGAAGTCTTAGATATCTCTGTAACACCAGGCCTGATTTGAGCTATAGTGTTGGATTGATAAGCAGGTACATGGAGTATCCTAGAGTATCACATTTGAATGTTGTCAAACGGATACTGAGGTACTTAAAGAGTACACACTCATATGGAATTCTTCTAAGAAGAGGAGAGGCTGGAGAAGAAGTACAAATTACTTCTTACTCAGATGCAGATTGGTGTGGAGATAAGACAGACAAAAGGAGCACTACAGGGTATATTTTCTTCATGGGAGGATCTCCTATTTCCTGGAGTTCTAGAAAGGAACCAGTGGTTGCCTTGTCATCATGTGAGGCAGAATACATAGCTGCCTGTGAAGCTACTTGTCAAGCAACTTGGCTGGGATTCTTGTTAGAAGGGTTGAAGGTTGAACTATCTGGGAGGGTGAGACTATTGGTAGACAACAAGTCAGCCATAGACCTTGCTAAGCATCCTACATCTCACGGTAGGAGCAAACATATCGACACCAGATTTCACTATATCAGGGAACAGGTCAGCAGTGGGAGACTGGAGGTTGTACATTGTAGATCCGAAGACCAACTAACATATATACTCACCAAAGCCCTTAAAGGTGAACGCTTTCTGATACTCAGAAAGCATATTGGAATGGTGCGAGCTGAGATCGTCGAAGATCACAACAGGAAGGAGTTGAAAACTTAGGGTTTTCATCGGAGAGAGGAAGATCGATCTAGGAGCAGTTTTCTTCGATTTTAATCGGTGAAAAGTGTGTGTGTGCTCGAAAGGAGGTGTTTTTACCGATTTTAATCGGTGGAAATAGCTAAAAATCAAAAGAGATGGAGTTTTCACCGATTCAATCGGTGGAAAAGAGGGTTTCACGTATATTCGAAGTTTCTTCTAGTGTTTTGTTTAGGAGGAGTGTTAGAATGTAAACAAAACAGAAAACAATTTATTGTTCAGGTTTATAAATACTATAAAAACATTCAGAATTTGTTAATGTGAAAAGTTTGAAATTCAGTACCTTGTGAGTGTCTCTGTTTTTCTCTCTCCGTGTTGTGCTTCATTACTCCGGTCAGTTGTGTGCTTCTTCGGCTAGTGTGGTGGTGTGAAACCCTAGCGCGAAGGTGGCTCTCTCTGCCTTCTCTCTAACTCTCAGATCTTTGAAGTGTGTTTCTCTCTCTTATCAAAGTGCAACATAACGTTTAAAACGTTATGTAGTTTTCCTCTTTTGCCCCTCACTTTAATAAATATTAGGTTTAATCATTCACGAAGTCCCTATTTTCGCATGGAATCTCAATTTAGTCCTTTTCTTTCTGGAAATATCAATTGGGTCCCAAATTTATGAAAATTGCAACAAATGGATCCTTTCCGTTAAATTGTGTCCAACGGCGTTAGGGTGTGTTTGACGTGGCACGCTGTTGTGAACTTCTTATCTGACGTGGTTGATTCAAGCAGTAGCAGTGAAGCACGTGGATATTTACAATTTTTTAAGTAAAAAGAAAAGAATTGTTTTAAACGAGGATTCAGGTTTTGTGTGGATCGAATTAGGGATCACTTTCAAAACTGCAGGAAACAAGAGAAAGGCTTAAACTTTGCAACAATGGAAGCTTACGAGAACGAATGAAGAAGGGGTTCTGGAATGCGGAGGAAGACTCGGTTCTAACTAATTACGTGAAAAAGCATGGAACTGGGAAGTGGAACCGGATTCCTAAAGTGACAGGTATGTGTGTGTGTATAATGTCACTTTTCATAGTCATCTCATGGATGCGATCTCGTTTAATTTGTTCTGATTTTGATTGTAGGGTTGAAGAGAAGTGGCAAAAGTTGCATATTGAGATGGATGAATTATCTGAGGGTGATTGCAAAAGCGGCAAGAAGCTTGGTGTTGATAAGAAGGGAAAGAGAAAAGCTTGTGTGACTGCAAAATATATCCCTGGAGTTGAAGCTGAGGGTGATTGCAACAGTGCATCATCAATGGAGAGGAGTGGCGAAGGTGAGAAGCTTGTCCATGAATAATCCCAATCCCTAATTCCTAATAGTGTGTTTGATCTGTGCACTTCTCCTTACTGCACTCAGAATAATCTCAATCCCTAATTCGATCCACACAAAACCTGAATCCCCATTTTGGTTTAAAACAATTGTAAATATCCACGTGCTTTACTGCTTGAATCAACCACGTCAGATAAGAAGTTCACAACAGCGTGCCACGTCAAATACACTCTAACGCCGTTGGACACAATTTAACGGAAAGGATCCATTTGTTGCAATTTTCATAAATTTGGGACTCAATTGATATTTCCAGAAAGAAAGGGACTAAATTAAGATTCCATGCGAAAATAAGGACTTCGTAAATGATTAAACCTAAATATTATGTACTAATGTCAAAATTCGTGAGTTAGTCAGTCTATCATGAATTTAAATTAAGTTTAAAATAATTAAAATTTTGATACAAATTAATTTTGAATCTAATTTATTAAAAATTTAACTCATCCAAATTAAATGTGTGATGAATTAGACTAATTATTATTTCGTTTTTTAAAATTATATTATGTTACAAAATTTGTTATTTTTTAAATTATCAATTTACACTAAAGAGATTAGCTTACCAACCTACTATTTGTTATTTTTAAATTATATTATTAATAACATTTGAATTCAACTTTATTTAAAGTAAATGTTACTTTTTATTGAAAAAAAAAATTATAATTAAATAAATTAGTGAGTGAATAAAATTGAATTCAAAATTTTTGGACTTCTTAATGAAAAAAATTAAATATAAATCAAACCAGATCAAGTCGGATGATCATTTGACATCATGTTATTTTTTAACAAATATTTTTCTTATACTACAAATTATCATCACCTTATTTTTATACATTTCTTCTTGTACTTTTTTTTTCAAATACCAACCAGATACAAGTTTAAAAAAACTCTGAAAGTGGAAACTAACATCTGCTTAAGAGAATTGAGATGAAAATAACTCTGATTTAGCACTGAACATAATATAAGATTCCTGAACACGAATAAATGTCTCAATTCTGATGCAAGAAATTGAAAACTGGTCCCTCTATATATATTATATATGAATATATAAACATTCTTTAGAACAGAAATTTACAGAACAGGTAACAGAAGACCACATATACTGTCAGTTTCTTTCCCCTGCAAAACAGCAGATTGTCCAGCAGCACCTGTCATTTTGCCAATAAAATTTCATAAGTATTACTTTAGCCCTAATTTAAGAGTTGTCCATAAACAAATTATAGATAATATTTATAGTAATTGCTTCCTTTTTTTAAATTTTAAATATGAAATAATTCAATAATATTTGTAATCAACATTTTTAGTATCATTAAATAAAAAAAATAAACATGAACCAACATATTAATAGCTCACAACTTGCATAAGTAAGACTCAATAGAATTTACTTTAGTCTTTCCTAAAACAAAAAATCACTTATTTTTTACCTAAATTCTTACACAAATTATTTTCCTTAAATAGATCATGGTATGTTAAAAAAATAATATATTTTAAAATATAAAAAATAAGTATATGTTACTATATAGGCAAAAAATTTAAATTCATTTAAGAACATCAGGAAACAATTATTTATAAATTTCACCAAACTATATATTAATAATAGTAATAATAATATAAAGTATTCTTAACCCTCCTAGTCAAGAAATAAGATGGACCATCAAAAAGTATACAAAGTAAAATAAGAAGAATAAAGCAACCAATGAAGTGACATAACAATTTGAAGAAATTATAAGGCAAATTTTCAACAAATCACTAGTGTGCCTTTTTCATTATTCCATTTCCTTCACATCCCTAATTTTCACTTTATTGAGTCTTTACTCTTTTCTTTTCTTTTCAAGGCATTTCACTCTCACAACAATGGCAAACATGGACAACAATGATGTGATGACATGATTGGTTGCTAAATCAAGACACCAATATATGAGAATACAACAATAATTTAAGATGAAAAAGTTGAAAATTTTGTATGGAAGAAAATTAAATAGAAATCACCAAAATACAATGTGATGGCTTTATTTTCTTCCTTCATCATGATTTAAAATTGAAATCAACATAATAAAACATTGTTAAGATGTCATACAAGAAAGGGTAAGAAAAAAAAGAATATAACAACTATGTAATAGTGATGTTACTAGTTGTTGGATTGTAGCCATGAATGGTCAAAAGAAAATTATTATATCTACTAGATGTGACATTCTCTAGAAAATGTCATTGTCCCTTTTGAAAACAGGTCTACAAATAATAAAAGAGAAATAAGAAGAGTAATGTTACATCTCATTCTAATTCTTTCAATGTTTAATATAAAAAAAAGCTACATAAAAATAGTAGCTTTCTTTTCTGAAAAAATAAATACAAATATCAAATACTTTGTTAATCTAGTAAGATGGTAAAGATGTTAAAAGACAAAGAAAGCAATAAATTTGATTTTCCTTTTGGTTTTTAGATGATGTTACAATTACAAACATGTTTAAAAAATATTTTATTTCTCTACAGTGTGTTCAAGAACATTTAACATGAAATAGTTTTTTTTTTTGTTAAAACAAAGCATTTACTACATCAAAATTATCAAGTAATTTGAAAACACAGTAAAATGTAACAACTTTTTAACATCACATGATGAAAAAAATGGTGTGGAGATAAAAGAACTTCTCATGTTCTATGGTTAACACCAAAGGTAAAAACTCCAAAAGAAAAGTTGCATTAAAACAAAAGCTGATGTTGATTGGTATAGATCTAAGAAAATATAATATATGCATGCAGACAAAGTGCAGTTGAATCTTGCCTTATCACACGCATGAATGCAGACACAGATGATAATTTGGTAGTGGAAATGCAACACACTCTCATTGCACATTAAAAAGTGCACATTCATTCTTTGTCTATTTGTCCTTTCATTCAAAGTGCCATTTTTAAAGTCACCACTTCTCTCCAACCCCACTTTACACTGTAACAAAATCAACCAATGCAAACTCAACACTTTCATAATTTAGATGCCAATGGTTTATTTTAACATGTCAAATGATAAAGCCAGTCTGGTTTAGTTTAGTTTGATGAATTATACTTTTCTCCTATGCTTGATTCAACCAAGTTTCGGTTTGAATTTGACTAACCTTTCATGTCATTGAATCTGTCTAAACAATCAAGTTGGAACAATTTTTCAATTCTCACACAAAAACCAAGATTAAATTACCACAACAGTGTAAAGTACCGAGGGACATGACAAGTTGCTAATTCCATTTCTCTCTCTCTACTTGTTTTCATGATGACTCTTCTCCAAATAACTCAACTCATTGATGAAAACTTGTCACTGTTTCATTAAAGTTATGAGACACAAGAGTTTTCTAAGCTTTGTTTAGTAATAACCTGCAGGGTGGACTTTTTAACTAGTCACCATTATCAGAACATAAAGTTCAGTAAAACTCAGTTATTATTCTATGAAATATGTGCTTTAAGTTGTTCGGTTATAAATGATCTTAGTATAAGTGTTTCTAGTTTCAATTCACAGACATGTAAATTTCATTTTTGTTTTTCACAATAAAGCTAGTTATTGTAGCTGCAGTGTGATGCATGTTGATATTCAATGAACATTAGTAGATTTTGTCTATCTGTACTAAGCTTAAAAAGTGAGAGATCAAATTTATCAGTTACAGAAAACAGGAGGATCAAACTCATCATTTGAAGTCAAAAACTAAATCACAAACCATAACTTAAGAAACTGAATCGGCATACTAAAGAGAATGTTGAACATTGGTAGGAGAATTTTTGTACCTTGAAGAAATCTCAGCAAACAGAAGCAGGGTAAGCACTGGTTGGAACCCCAATTGCAGAAGAACATTCCCTATTATTACTCTTTCCACTTCCATTGTTTCCCAGTTGCAGTTCAGAGACACTAGGCACATCATTTCTGGCATCAGCACCATGATCATACAGAAACCCCTTGAACACATGGCCACTGATATGCACTGTGGCCAAGTAAGCAATCTCATCTTCACCACTCCCAATAGCAGACACTCTGTGGCACCTAAACACAGCAGGTGCACGCACATGCCGTGGCAAAGATTGCTTGAAACCAGCATCTGCAATCCCAGAGAGAACCACTTACACATCCAAATTCCAAAGTTTTACAACATTTGACTTGTTCCTTAGAAATAATCTGCACCCTTTTATTTACGTGTTTCTACAAGTACTAGAATAATTAATCAAAACACTTTCCTAACTCGTTTGATTAGGCTTTTTAATCAAAATTTATACAAAATTCTTCACGCCACATGCAACATTTGGCCATATTGTCAAAGCTTTTGAGATTTCTCCAGCCATAACTGTGATCAAACCAGTTGCATCTATCTGTATCTCTCACCATATCAAGAATTACAACATCAAGATTTAAGAAAACATCAGGATTTTTTGGAACGATGATGACCACAAATGTGATAAAATATCATATTTGTCTGTAATTTTTTTACACTGTCAAAAAGTATGAAAAGAAACTATAATTATTATTGAAATTTAAAATCTTGATTAAATAAGTATTTGACTGATCTATCGATAGCATTTGCATCTAACGTCTTTGAAAAAAAGATAACGAAATCACCTTGTTGACATGAGCTAGTGTCTATGCTAAAGCTCTTTGATGGGTTAGCATTGGAAGTTGAACTAAGAGAAGTAGCTGCAACATTCTTGGATGACCCTATTGTTCTTAGCCTCTTAGAAGCACCAGCATCAGCATCTCCATCACCGTTACCATCACTACCACTGTTACCACCACTGCGTCTGAGAGAGGCTGGGACCCACGTGCTCTTCACGTGAGTGCTGCAATCAAAGCCACGTCCTTTGCAACAAGTCCTGCACCTCTTGTAGCTGCAATCCCTCTTGGCCCTATTGCCACAATCCTGGCACACCCTAAACTCACCACTTTCCTCACTCTCCATCACATGCTTGTTGCTCGCCTCATCTTCCACGTTCATGACACCTTTTCTGGTGGAATTCACTTCTGAGACACCACACATCTTGAGGTTCCAGTAGTTGGTGTTGTGGTTGGTGGTGGTGGTGTTGTTGGCACAGTCCTGAACCTGATCATGAACATCATTGGTGTGTGGAACGGTTAGCAGAGGGAAAATGCCAAGGCCAACACTGAGAGAAGCTGGAGAAGGCAAGGCAAGGTTGGGATGGTGCTCTGCTGAAATGGGGTGGTGTTGGTGCTGGTGCTGGTGTTGGTGTTGGTGTTGATGGTGGTGAAGTTGAGAAGGGGTTGGAGCTATGAGGACCAAGTCTCTGAGGCCTAACATGTTCATTGTAACAACAAGGTTTTAGCAGTCTTTGAGGTTTGGATTTTAGAGGGCCTTTATGAGGTGTTGAAATGAAAACGTTGATGATGTTTTATGTCTATGGTTTTGAGGTTGGTGTTGTGTGGTGTGTTGATGTTGGATTTGGAGGGTTATAAGGAGAATGTTAGGGACATGGGAGAGGTTGAGATTGAGATTGAGATTCCCTTTGAAAGAAACTGTGGTCTGGTGTGGTGTGTGAGTGATGATGATTTGGTGTTTGTGTTGTGTTTTGTTGTGTTTAGGATTGAGAAAAGTGAGGTTATTCTCAGTTATTTGTTTTGATGCTACAAGACATTATTACTGCTACAGGGATTTTTCTTCTGACACTCTAACTACACTTAACAGATTTTTTCTTAGATTCAATTTTTAATTCTGAATATATATAAAAAAACCTTTAATCCCGGTTATAAGTTGATTTTAATTTATGAAAAAATATTTTTTATTTAAATATACTATAAGATTCAGCAATACTTACTAAAAAATGTACATTGATGGAAAAAATCCGTTCAATGTATAAACGAGTTTTCACAAATTTTTAATGTCAAGTTTTTATTTATTTATATTCAATTTAGCTGAAGAAAGGCTGAATATATTTTTTATGTTTATATTTTTCGTTAACCTTGGTTTTACTACTAAAAATTTAAACCTCAAGCTTAAAAAAAATATAAAATTTCTTTTTTTACGAACTTTATGCCGGTATCTAAATATTAAATTTAGATATAGCAATATGTAAAATCACTATCTTTTAAATTATACTAATTTACTTTCAATCTCTCAAAGTTGAGTCAATGATAATGAATTTATTTAATTTAAACAATGTCATGACTCATCATAAGCTTAAATTTCAGTATCTTTTAAGAAAAACTCATTAATTATTATTATATAAAAGAATTCATCTACGCTCAGTCTTTTTAAGAAACAGAGAGCGAGATATAGGGAGAAAATGAAAGAAACGATGTTTTTTATGAGTGAAAGAAACAGTATGTATATAAAAAAAAACTGTGATGGAATATGTTTAATTATAAAATAAATAGAAATTAAAGATAAAAAATGATTTTTTTTATGTATATATAACAGTGACAGGGAATCGAGTTAAATAATATAGCAGTAAAATGTTCACGGGATTTCTATGGTGATTTTGATATTTAAGATTTTGTTGTTAGATTTAGAATAAATAGTTTAGAAAATGCAGAAAAGAGTGTGAAGAAAATGGAAGAGAGAAATGAAGAATTCAACTAATGAACAGTGAAGGAATGAAGAGATTTAATTGGGTGTTAATAAAATTGGGGACATGCTTAGAAGGTAGTGTAAGTAAAGAAGTGATAATAATGGTGAAAGAACAAAAATTAGGGTAGGGGAGGGGTCCCAAGGTAGCACCTATACCTATAATGGGGGGTGATAGACCTAGAGGGTCTGTCCATGTAGGTCATGGTCATAGCCTAACCCTAGCTAAGTGCCCTAATAGATTGGCCTTATTGGAAAAAAATAGCCCGTATCCACTAAGACCTACAAGCCACCTTACACTTGTAGGGCACCCCACTTTTACAGGATCAGACTTCTGGGGGCCCCCCCTTAGCTCTTTCATATGGATCTTTCGCACTTTGGTTTCGCCAACTATGGTCATAATTATGTGGGGATAATCACCTTAGTTTTAATTATTTATTATTATTATTATTATTATTATTATTAATTAATTAAATATTTATGACCAAGTATAAATTTTATTTAAAAATCAATGTTTAAGTAAGATTTAAAATTTAATAGCATTCTTTGTCTTCATATTTGTACTAAGGATTCAATATTTTTTTCAAAATTTTTAATTTAATGTGATTTTTATGTATTTTCTTAAAACATTTAATGTGGTTAGTGTTAATGTGATTTAGAAGATGATGAACTGATATATAATTTGTAAGAATTTTATTTTCCAATTTCTGAAAAAAAAAAGAATTATATTAAGATGTTGATCTAAGAAGGATAATATATATTTTTTTAAAGAATAAAAAAACATGTTGAATCAAAATAATTAAAATAATTAATATTAACATGAAAAAAATGTTATTAAATCTTAAATAATAGTGTAAAGTCATCATCTTCTACTTAATATGCTTTAACATTTATTTGTCATCTCCTCGTACCAATAAGTGATTTCGCAAAAAAAAAATAATATAAACATAAAAAAGCACAAAAGAAAACAATAAGATAAGCTAATGTGAGACAAGATTTTCATAAAACAAACATAATGATATTATTAATATATCCCTCATTCATAAAAATAACATATCACATAAAAACTCATAATAGACTCAATTATCTAGATATATCTCTTTACATTGAGTTTCCCTGTAAGTGTGCACTTGTATTAGTATTTTACTGTGCAGAGTCATAAACAAATAGATTATCACTTTACTACTCACAAGGTTAATCCATTTCGCGCTTAGGACCAAAATAGTCTAGTGGCTAGGACCTCCTGCCATTTTCTCCCCGACACATTCCTCTCTATATGAGTTGAATGGTTTGTAGTATATCATAATACCTTCTTACTGAACCCCCAATGTCAATGCACACACTAACATCCTAGAACAAAAATGCTTCATACTTTAGGGAAAGATGATGCTTAGTGGTGTCCTACTACTGGTCAATGCCAAAGCATTCACATTTTACAGGGCTTGGCGGTACAAAACTGGCACTCAACGATATGAAGGTAAAATGCTTCAAGACCTACACAATGAACTAGCACTCAAGGCTAATTTGCCACTGCTTAGTGTTGTATTAGAAAAAAATAGATGAAAACTCTGTGATTTTGGAAATTGGAACTTGCTCAAATGATCAAATTGGTATTTCTTTCTTATTACTTTGGTAAAAAAACAACTTTTAATGTCAGTGGATATACCAATTGGTTCAATTGAACAAATCCTAAGTTCCTCAATCAACACAACTCAACCAAGACAATTCAACAATACAAACATCCAATATACCAAATTCAACAGATCAATTTCATTATACCATTTAATCATGCAATTACATATTTTCAAGATACTTATAACATTAAAACAATGCAATTAGCTTCATCTACTTGAGAGATAGATGAACTTGTTCTAAGGAATCCCAAATCCCTTCAAGCTCACATAACCATAACCAGTGAAAATTCTCCCATCTTATAAGATGTTCTATCTACACATAGAAATATAACAAGAACGATAAGGACATACTACTATTATCACTTATCACCAGAGACTCGTATAAATGACTAAAAAGATGCATGCATGTGAAAGAATGCTCACATGCAACAAAAAACGAAAATAAACAAAAAAAGGCAGAAACTCAACTTACACAAACAGAGAAACTTGTCGATCCAAATTGAAGAACTCATCGCAATGATCAATCTTTTGGTTTTGGTTCTTCAATCAGATGAGCAGAGAAGAAGAACCCTTAGAGAGAAGTCAAAGAACTCTATAAAAATAATTTTAAAATATATAATGTATTTTAAAATAATGAAACACGTTGATAACAAAACTATTTATATTAAAATCTTTTAACATTAAAATAATCAAATCTTAGTATTTTTAGATTAATATCATTTCTAAAATGTCATTTTCTATATCTTTACAAATAGAATTTGATAATATTTTCTACTCAAAATAACTAATGATAATATTTTGTTATGTTTAAAAGTTTATGTTAAGAATTATATATATTCTTCTTTTAATTTATCGATTCTAAGAATAATAGTTTTATAGATTTTACTTTTTTTACCTGTGTATGTTAAAAATAAAATTGTATGGTGTACACAAACTTTAGATTGAACTCAGACACTTTAACATTTTCGAAGTTCAGTGTGTGATATAAAAAATATTTAAATACAATTTTTTAAGTGTTCAGTATTATTTTTTAAGATTATTAATTGTTTTTAAAAGATGATACTCAGATTATTTTGTTATGGAAAAAGTCATACTACAAACCAAATTTCTTTAATCGAGTTTTATTTTATAAGAACTATTATATTTATAAAACCTTTCTTTTAAACATTTTCTCTACCTACTCTTTATATCCTTGACCACATCCTTCACCTGTGTTTGAGTATCAGAGACTATAGTAGAAGTTATTGTATAAGTGCTACAATACTATTTGATGAGAATCTTAAACAAAGTAAATTTATATTTTTCTATTTTTTGAGTCTTTTAGTAGATTTGATGCATGTGGAGGTTGTTGGGCTTTATATGTCATCTAAGGGCTCAAAATGAATCTTTATTTGGTTAAGATTGCTAAAATATGTTTCGATCATTGATATGAATTTTCTATGTATATGTATTGCTTCATGTGTGAGTAATTGTGAAACTAGTTAAGATAAGTGAAACTAGTTATATTTAAATATTATTACTATATGATGAGATTGAGTTGAGTAATTGTGAAATATAATGCTTCTTTGTGTTGGAATCTTATTTAAGTTAATTTAGTAAGTTGTATTGAATTTGTATGTGTTGTGAGCTATTTTTGCAATGATGATTATTTTGATGATTATTATAATTTGGTTATATGATTTGGTTGAATCTATCTAAGGCATTGATAGAGTTAAACCAGTGTGTTTTAACATGAAAAATAAGTTGAATGGCTAGATAGATGAGTTGGTAACATTATATAATAGAACTGGTTTTGCATAATTATGCAGACTTGCTAGACAAATATATGACTCATTAAGTGAGAATGCAAAAATCTAAGTTTAGAACTATTTACTCGTTGAGAGAACTACAATTTATTAAGCGAGCTTACGAAAAAAGGTGTTAGATGGTGAGTTTGTTAGGCGAGTAAAGGAGTGATTGAACAAAAATAAAAATGGTAAAAACCTAAGAGCGAGGTGTGTGCTTGATTTGTTGGACGAGAGAAATTTCTTTAGGAAAATTTTTAAGAATTCAGTCTTAGTACTCTCTTATTAGGTGAGCTTGCTTTTTGCTAAGTAGGGATTTTTATGTGAAAACAAAACAACATCAGATATTTTCATTGGGCAAGTGACTAATCATTGGACGAGTCTTATTCTAGTGGGAACTCACTAAGCAAGACATGCATTTTCTAAGTGAGAATATATATTCATAAACTTGTAAATCTGGTCTTTAATTCATGTATTGTGTGGTGTGATTTGGTATGAATTATGTGAAATGTGAATTTAGTGATTCCTAGGGTGGGAATACTATTATGTGTATTGATGATAGATTTTGTAATTAGACTATCATGACTATATTAGTATTTAACTCATATAAAGAAAGATTACTTAGTTAAGATTACTTAGTTATGAGAGTTGAATGAGGTTTTTATATATGGGGTATGGTGTGAAATAGAATCACATTTAGAAGATATTAAAAATTACCCTATTATACTCTTTGTTCAAGACGTTCTTTGACTATGATATAGTTATAGCTCCTTAGACGCAGTAGTGAATGAATGATGACATGTGCATGGTCTCAGAATTCTACTTAATATATATGTCCTCCGAAGGTAGAATCACATGTCTATTTGTGTATAAATGTGCCATAAGGGCTAAGTCATGTGAGTTGAGATTTTATATTCATGTCAATGAGTGCATGTAATGAGTAGACATTTGATTCTTGTTACATGTGATTGGATAGTTATGATGATGAAAAATTTCCTCTGTTATAAAATTATTTATATCTTGTATAGTTTATTATAATTACAATAGCTTATTTAGCTTCTTGTTTTGGTTGTGGCTCGTTACCTACAATAATCATATGTTATATATGTTAATAGAGGATGATTCAAGTGAGAGTGATGAAGAATAATAGTGCCTATTGAAGGGCTATTAGAAATTGTATATAGTTATGTCTATATATAGTTGTGTTTTACATTTATTTCAGTATTAAAAGAATTTTAAAATTTTTAAAGACTATGAATATTTTGTTTAGAGGATTATAAAATACAACTTATAATTTTTAGTAATAAGTTGTGTGTAATACTTGTTATGGTTTAATTAATAGTGTGATACTACTACTAAAATGATGTTACACATAGAATTTTAAAAATGGACTTGAATGAGAAATTTAATTCTAATAATGATATTTTAGTAGAAATGATGATCATAGAAAATTAAAAACATTTATATACAATTTTTTTGAGTTTTGAGGGTTACTTTCAGTAGAACTGAAATTTGAAAAACAATAGTAACAAAGTTATAAAATTTCAAAATGAATCCAAATAAGATAATAGGTTCTAATAATAATATCTTTGTATGCTTAAAATTGAAACTACGATGAGAAACAAATTTACATAGGTAAGAATCTAGAAAATAGAGTCTTAAAAGTCAATAACGTGTTTTAAATAATGAGACCATGTTATTTTAATATTAAAAAGTTAAATGTATAAATAAAAATTCTATGAAGAAGTCTCATTACTTAAAACACATTCTATTTCTCTAAAATTCATTCTCTAAGTATTCTCTACCTTCTCTCTTAGAGTTCTAACTATATCTGTTTGAATATCAAGAAGTGTCTAAGTCATTATGGCGACAAAATCTTCATTTCTAACTTATCAATTCTTGTCAAAGAGTAAGTTAATTTCTATTTTTTTTCTCTGTTTTCTCTAATTATGATGTGTGCAGGCTTGGATCTATCGCATGTGTCATCCACACTTTTCCCGTTAGGTTCTTTATCGATCAGTGGTTTTAATGACGTACTATGATCATGATTTTGTGATTTATATAGAGTTATTTGATTTATAGGTGTTGTTTGATATCTTTAGAGTTGTTTGAGCTCCTAACAGGTAAGGGAAGCTAATCACTACTTTTTTAATTTATTATGAGGCTTATAATCTATGTTGTATGTTTGAAATGTTGTGAAGTTGGTGGTTTGGTGTGATGAATTATTAATTTAAGGTATCGGTTTTTGAATGATCTATTGGTTTAGAATGAATGTTTAACTGATTTGAAATTATGCTGAAATACTGTAGTGATATGGTAAAATACTTGAGTTTTTAGGTTTAGCATTTCCTTGTTTGGTATAAGAAAGTTAGGAAGGAGTTTCTTGCTAAATTTAAAGGGTTTTATTGGTCTGACTTAATGAGTTTGAGTAAATAATTGGTGGTTCTATTGTTGGGTATATAAATGAGTAAAAGGTCATGATATTGGATAAAAAAGGGGTTTAGTAATGGAGGTTTTGATAGGGGAAATTCTAAGGGAGTGCGTTCTTAAGTTAGTTTGGAGCTAGGAATTTAAATTTGTGTCATTTAAGACTTAGTTAACTTCTTATCTTGTTGAAATATGATATTTAAGTATGTTAAGTTAGTAGTTGAGGTTGTGGTGAGTGTAAGCTTGATCTAATGGATTGAGTCATTGATCATTTGAGCAAGTAGATATCCAAACCAAGGTTTAAACATGTTTTCCAACCAATTATAAGTATTAGGATATCAATTTAGTCATTTGGAAATGGCTCGATACAACAGATCAAGAATAAGAGCTAATGGTTTTCTAGTAAGGTGTTGATGGGCTTGGAGTGGCGTTGAGCGTTTCAAAGTTAAATTGCTCTATGTGTTCTTAACGTTGAGGGGACACTCTTGGTCACTTAATGTTGTGCTCTCTATTTGAGAGGCGCGGTAAGAAGTGGTGTTGAGAGTCACTTTTCTACTGCAGGTTTGGACCTTTGTTTCTCTTAATTCACTAGACAAGTGGCTTGCTCGTTAGGCGTTAGTCTAGTATTAGAAATTTGTTTTGGGTTTTCCTTTAAGTTTTTTGCACTTTTAAAAGTTGATTTGTTTTGGATGCTTTATACATAATAATTATATTGGTGGGTATTGTATATGTTTATGTTTGATGCATATGGTGGTGTGTATGATGTTATTTCGAGTATGATATGAGAGTGATAATGAATTCTAGTTATTGGTATGGTATTAATGTTTGGCATAATTCCATGCACCTGGTAGTGAGACTCCATGGTGGCATTTAGCAGTGTGACGTATTGTTGTAGGGACTCAGTTTTAAAAGTTATCATAACACTCTAATAGTCATTGTATCTCAAGTATAGAAGAGGATTATGTGATGAGGAGTAGCATGATATCTTAGTTTATGGTTTGATTCTTTGGCCATAGGTGGTAGACGAACTAATCTCGTTTGGTAGCTTGGGTGGACAAGTTGTTTTACCATTGCAAGTGCAAAACTTGTCATAGAATGACATTAATTACTACACATATCAGGATGATCAAGTTTAAGTGTTATGAATCTCTTTATGCTTTGGTTTGACTTGAGAATGTAATTATTATGTATGGTTGAACATTTGAATTAAATTGTGATTGTTTCTTTGTAAAAGTTAGCTTACTCTTTGTTTGTGTTTCTCTTTTGCAATGATCATCTAATTAGTGTGAGCAGAGAATGATGTTTTAGTGGAGTAGGTGTTGGGTGACAAAGGAACTGATGTATAGACACTGAAATTAGTTCTTATGTATATTTAGAGTTTTGAAAAACTATTTTAAAACACTTAGTTTATGTATAGATATTTTTGGTTTTAGAAACTCGTTATATATAAAGTTTGATATGATGATTAAGTTTGGATAATTTTAATGAAATTTTATATATTTTGTTTTAAATTAATTTATTGAATATGTGATGTTTCTATAATAATGTTAAAACTAAAATGAAATGTCATAAGATACAATTTTTTGAGTTTTATTTTTTAACTAAAAGTGAAGGTTCATTTTGAAATTTTGTACCAACTGTACAAACTTTTATTATAAGTAAATTGAAATACGAAAAGTCTGTGTTCAATATTCCCTTTGAATTTAGAATTTTTGACTTGTGAGTAATACTTAAATTTCTTATCAATGGACCAATTAATGTGATGTTTACTAAAATAAAATTATAACTTGTTTTGGAGGTATAAGATGAGTGAAAGTTTGCGTTTGAAATTTTACTTTCTTTTTCATATATAATATTAATTGTCCGACCCCAAATTTGTTATATTGAAAATTACAAATAAACTAAAAATAACACAAAATTACAATATATATATTGTTTTAAAATTTGAAAATCTATCATAATTTTATTTTTAAAAAGTAAAATAAATTTAAACATTAACTTTTGAGATATTATTCACTTTATAATTGAAAATCCATCACAATTTTAATTTTTTTTAAATATCCTTAACATCAACTCTTAAACCTTTTGAATTATGAGAGGTACATTACATAATCCTAATTAGGAAATATTGATGCAGAGTCTTAAATACAGTAACCAATTTTTGTCTTATGTATATAAATAAGTGGCTTGGTCAATCGACATTACTTTTCTTCCATTTGATGGATAAAACAAAAAGCAATTGTTGTATTTATTTGTAGTTCATATTCGAATTATATTTATATTTTACTATTGAAGGATTCAATGTTTTAAACTTTGATATTTTTGAATGAGAAATATTAGTAATATATTTTTAACATGCCCTTTCGAATATGCTTTGTATTATAATTAAAATTTAATAACTTTAAAACATCGTGAATCTGATAACTTTATAATTTTAAGTAAATTTCAATTAACAATAAAAAATTTTATTAATCATTCTTTTTTCTAATTTTAATATGTGAGGAGAAACATGCAATCACGCAAACAAGTGTAGTTCAACTTTGAGCACTATTGATTGTGTCAAGAATATGAATCCAAAACAATAATTATGAAACTAAACTCAAATAAGTCTAATTAAGTTACTTGATTGGTTGTGCTATGATTGAACCAAAATATAATTGGATTAATTGGAGTTAAAAGTTATGGAATAAATTAATTAATTAAATCCTTTTCACAAAATACTAATGAATAATTTCATAGGTTAAACTTAAACTCATTATCACCTAATAACTAGTTAATATCAATCACCACCACGTTATTACTATTAGAGTTTAATTTTCATATATATAAAGTCGTTTTTTAGACTTTTGGTATTGTTTTTCGTGTCAAGGTTCATTGAACTATGATTAAATCAACCAAAGTAGTTCGCATTTAATTTGGATTCAAAAATTTAATTTTATATTTTATGAATAAAAAACTATTTTATAATTTTTTTTAATATTTTAATAGTTTCATCAAATAATTTACTACCAAGGACCCAGTAAAATTATTTAGAATAAAAATCATATAGATAAGAAGAAATATGAATATTTTATAATTTAAATATAAAACTTATAAATAAATAAAAATATTCAAATTTAATTTTTTTCTTTATTTTCTTTATCTCCTCTCCAAATTTTTTAAAAACCTCTTCATTCTTTTGTATACCAAACAACTTTAAAAATTCTGGTAGAGAACCGAATAAATCTATTCAATCTAATCTTATTTTAGAGTGAGTTTCTTTAGCTAACAACGTAATTTTTTTATATTTTAATAATTTCACCAAATAATTTACTAATCTTTTCTAGTCTCTATTTAATATTTTTTGAAATGTCTATTTAAAATAAACATAATAATAGACTAGAAACTAGAAAATGATGTTTTAGAATTGATAATGTATTTAGAATGGTGAGATTCAATTATTTTAATAATAAAAGTTTAAAATGTAAATAATTTTTTTATAAACGAGTTTTATTATTTAAAAATACATTTTTCGTAGAAAACATTTTTCCTAAGTTCTATCTATTCTATCTAAGATTTCTTATGATTTGTTCATCCTTTTGAAGATTAGAGACAATAAGATTTCTTCTTGCGGTGAGCTCATCAAAATCAACCAATTAGTTTCTTCATTATGGTAAGTTGGTTTTTTTTTTCTTTCTTGGTTTATTTGTTCTTTATTTACATGTGACCCTTTTTGGCTTGTATGTGGTGTTTGAGTTCTCTTTGCTAGTCTCTGCTAATTAGCGGTCTTGATGGTATGTGTCCTAATCGTGTTTATGTTGTTCATAGGGGCAGATTGAGCTTCATGTGTGACTGAGGGTGTTATAAGGGTTATCGAGCAGTTGGTTTGTCTTTCAAGTAAGAAAAACTAGTTGTTTTAGTGTGAATGAGTTTAACACAACTCATGTTTTTGCATGTTGATTGAATCTGATTGGTGTGTATGTGGTTTGAGGATTGAATTGAATCTTATTATTGTTTGTGTTGGTGTGACTGAGAAAACTAGAAAGTTGAATAATTAAACAAATTGATATAAGTTTTAATGTGTAAAAACTATTTTGTATCAACTCTCTAAAAAACGAATATCAATTTGAGCAATTAATCAAGTTCAGGTTCATTTAAATCACAAATTTGAGTTTGTTGTCAATCGGTATAGTGTTGAACAATATTAATTGGGCGTTGAGCGTAAACTTACTTATGCAAGTCTAGGAGTAATTTAGGCTCAGACCACTTGACGCCCCTTTTCATTATTGAGTGTCCAGTTTTTCAAATGCTTTGGTGTTAAGCAGTAGTAGGGCACCGTTGAGCACTATCTTGCATTGCAAGTCTGGAACAGTTTAATTTTAGGACGTTGAGCGATAGAAAGGCGACGTTGAGCATGACTTTTTGCGATAAGAATGACGTTGAGTGCCAAGACTAGCGTTAGGTGTCACCTTTTGTGAGAAGTTTGGCTTTGGGTGCCCCCTTTAAGCGCCAATTTGTCTGTTTGATTTGTCTTTCTTCTTAGCTATTTGACATTAATTTAAATAATCTTTATGTATGTTGTTTAATATAATGACTATGTATGGAAATGAGGATTTTGTTATGGATATGTTTAGTAATGTTGTTGAGAGAATTTCAAGGAAAAAATTTGTGCGTGGGTGATGTTTAGTGTATGCATTGACATACAAGACTTCAAAAAGGAGGTATTGTGATATTGTACCAACTATTCAACTCATATAGAGATGAATGGTGAGGAAGAGAGAATGATCGAAGGTCCTAGTCGCTGGACTATTTGATCCTAGGCGCGAAGGCGACTAACCTTGTGAGTATTAAGGTGATAATCTCTAAAACATAAATACCTTATGTCAAAGGTACGAATTTGGATAATTGAGTCTAGTGTCAATTGTTTATATTTGTTTTTATAAATTATTATATTTCATAAATGTTTAGCTTATATTTAATATGATTTAACTGCATTAGAATATTTATTTTTGGAGATTAGCTTACCCTACTATTTTCTTTTGTGTTTTGTTGTTCTTTTACTATGATCACTTCATGATATGAACATATAGTGAGTTAGGTGACGATATACCTTCAGTGAAAGACAATAATTCGATGGAATAGTTGAATAACTTTTCTCTAGTTGTTTTATATAGAAGTTATTTTCTTTTGAACAACTCATATATATATATATATATATATATATATATATATATATAGTTTTAGTTGATTACGGTTATTAAGAAAATTAATATATGTTTGTAACTATCTGATTTGTATTACCAGGTTTTGTAATGTTTTATTTAATAATTTTATACTATTAAATAAAATATTAAAAAAATCATAAAAATAGAAATTCGCTTAATTCATTAAATAAATTACTTAATTTAAATTTTGTTCATGACTAATCTATGTAGAAATAGTCCAACCAAAATATATATATATATATATATATATATATATATATATATATATATGATATTTTAATTGAATTGCAGGAGTCCCATATTTAAAAATTATACGCATGGAATCTCACCCATCTAACTTTCTTGGCATCTCATAACATTTGTAGGGTTAGGCAGCAACATATATATAGCATGCATAGGTTTAGGTGAATCCCGTATGCGCACATGATAAATACACACACATATATATTCATTTATACATGTATGTGTATATATATATAAGACATGTGAAACTCTAGTACCATACCTTGTCATAGCTACTACTACTTCTGCTTCATCCTATGCATAACACTCTCATATGTAGTTCACTACAAATTTGAAAAACAATTCAAATCCTTATTTTTAAAAATCTTTTCAAATCATGTCCTTCTTTTATCAATTCAATGGGACTTTAACTCACTTCTACCTCCTCTAATTTACCTTCATTATGTAACAAGATTATTTTTTCCGATTAAGAAGTGTTTCGACTGGATCCGGGCGGACCCTGTTAAAACATACGAAGGATCACGAACGGTGAGGGCGGGCGGACGATCGCGAACAATATCGGCTGGTGAACGCTTTCTCCGTCAATGCGGAGCGAGAGGCTGCTAGCGGACGTCCTCCTTCTCCTGGCGCTGTTCCACGCTCCAAGTTGGACGGACGTCCTTCCTCTACTGGCGCTGCTCCACACTCCCAGTTGGGGAGGGGCCGGGTACCTGCTAAAGGCACTCCGACGCTCAAGTCAGTAATATGACAGAGCGTTATATAATGCATGCATGTGTTGCGTTCTAAGCAATCTGGCCAGAACTCATACCTGAGACCTTTATTTATACTGATTGTAATGGGCTTTTACCTTTTGGGGGCCTGGAAACGGCCCAATGATATCTTAATCTTTATTAAGGACTTTAATGTGTCATTAGCATTTAACCGTGTAATCAGCAAAGTGCGGGTCGGTTGGGCGGGCGTTCGGTTTATGAATGATGGGAAGCTCGTCCCTGATTCCTGGACGGACGTACCACCTTGGGCGGACGTCCGGCTCTTGAATGACTGGACGCTCGGTCCAGATCCTTGGGCGTTCGGTCCTGGTGCTCGGCCCGGATGGACGGTTAGTTCTGTCCCACTAAGTGGGTGGACGTTTGGCCTTGGCGCTCGACCAGGGCGGACGTTGTTGTGTTATGCGAGTCGTCCTTGGTGGTCGTTCGACTTCGGTGCTTGACCAGGGTGAACGTTCGGCCTTGTGGCGCTCGAGCGGCCTTGGTCCTGATTGCCTTTTTGGGGTTTGGGCGTACGTCCCATCTGTGGGAGGACGTTCGGTTCCTTGGATGGCTGGACGCTCGTCCTTATTGCCATCTTGGTGGGCGGCATTGTTAGCCGTTCGCTCGGTCTATGCTGGGAGGACCTATCAGTACAAGAAGTATATAATTTATAATTAAACTAAAAATACATAAAAAAAACTAGTTTATAAGTAGATTTAAGATAATTTATTACATATTTATTTTAAACTTCTAAATTCTTTAATTTTTTTTTCTAAAAGTTGTGATAGATTGTTTATCATTTTCACAAATAGGTTATATACATGAGGAGTGATGATTAAGATTTATGATTGATTATTTATCTTTTCCATAAATAGATTACATAATTAAGGAATTCAGAGCAATTATATTAAGATAAATCAATCACGCTATGTTCTTATTTTTTTTTCTATGTTGATTTTATCTTTTTCAGTTTGTATCGTAAGATCAACCAGTCTCTCGTTGATCGAACGATCAACATTTTTAAGAATGTTGGAAGAAAAATGTTTCTAATTTTAAGTTTATGTAAATCGGCATATTTACAGGTAAAACATACTTATTGACTTTTGAATCGTGATTATGTTAACTTAATTTAAAATTTACTTCAAAATTTATTAATATATAGATAAAATAAGAATATATGTGATTACATTTATTGTGAATTTAAGATTTTACTATACATATAATTGACTTGAACGTCAGATTGTCTTTAACAGATATCTACCCACTCAACTCAAAGTTTGAAGACGAAAAATTAAAAATAACTTTGTATCAAAAACTTAAGACGATGTTAAAGATTTGACAGAAGAATATAAAAGAGTATTAATTGTGATTCTTTACCCTAGCACACATTTCCTGAAACACATTTACTTTTATGCTATAAGTTATATAGTCTTAAGTGGAATGAACTGGTAATAATAAACAAGTGAAGATATTAGTAGTATAAGTTTGTACTCTAAAATTTCTACAACATGCAAATTTGTGATAATCATCTTCGTCTACTCAATTAATTTGATTTAATAGGGTTGGAAATTGTGTTGAATAATTTGAAAGTTAATTGGTATTTTTAGTGTATATATATATGAATGATGAGAATTACTTTCTTTTGTTGGATTGGGCTCATGTTTTTGTGTTGGTTAGTTATAGTTGGGTAGAAATAATATTTTTGAATTTGAGAAAGATAAAATTTGCTTTTGATAATTAAAATCTCAGTGATGTTTGAAATTGTATTTTCTTTTATTGTGCAATCATATTACCCTTATTTTCATATTTTGATTTTTTATATGTGTTCAGTTATCGTTCGAATAACAGTTCAAGCAGTATGGAAATTTTCGTTCAAAGAGAGAATACTTTTTATTCATGTTAAGACTTTAGATGTAAGTGAGAGAGATAGTATGTTATTTCTCTTTTTTTTTCTACTTAATCAACATTGTAATAGTTTAAGATGAGACAAGTTTAGAGGTTAATGATAGAACTCAATGTTTATACAACAAATCAAATGATAGACATGATAATTGAGTAAATTTTAATTTTGTCTTATGTGAAATTTTATGTTGTATTGTGGTAATTGTGTTATTGAGGTTGAAAATATACATGTAATTATGTTGTATTTTTAAACTATTTTTAAAATTGCGTCTTATTCTTAAATTAAATGATAAGTATTTAGTTTCATACTTTGTGAAAGTTAATATAAAACATCATTCTCAACATTGTGGAATATTTTTTACGTGATAGAGAGAGTTTTATAATGAACTCATAACTCAATAATAATAATAATAATAATAATAATAATGATGATGATGATTATTTTTTGTCCTTTTTTTTATTATAATTTTTTATTCGTTTTGATTATATAACTTAACAATTTGATCTTTTTAGATAGTATAATATTATTAAGTTATATCTGAATGCATGAATATATATATATATATATATATATATATATATATATATTGATATTTTAATTTTTACATACTATTTTGTCTTTATAATAATATTTAATAAAATAGAAGAATATTTAGTGAGTCACTTTGACTTACCATAATATATAAAATAAATTTAAAAAATAAATCATATTTAAGATATCATAGTGTAATTTGTTGAATTTTAAGTTATAAAATTTTGAACTTAGAAATTAACTTATAGTCAAATCATTATATGTTAAGTTGACTTATGTTATTAATTACTTAATGTCTCGCATCGATTAGTGATAAGATTAATTTAAGTATTATTTTATAAACAAGTTTTATAAAATTGAATTCGATTTAAAATTTACTCTTTATATATTAGAATGATACTTTATTAAAGAATAAACTTTAATCAATATTTTATTATTAATTAATCACTACTTTATTATTAATTAACTTCATTAAAAAAGTATAATTAAAGGTTAGTTAAGTAAACAATTTCACAAGACGCTTTAGTACATTTTAACTATAATGGAAATATATATTTAAAAAAAAAGGTAAAATATTAGTGAGATTAGAATTTAGAATTTTAGGTTATTCACAAGAAAGAAAAGTAGGGGTAGTGGTGCGCCTTAGTTAGCCCTAGTCTAGGTACGTACTTGACAAAAGTTGGTAAAAACTAAAAAGGTTTAGGCTAACTTAGCCCTTGGCTAGCCTAGGTCTAGGGCATAGCCTAGACTACTATAGATCAATTGAATTACAAGGATCCTGCAATGTAGCAAACTTTGGCATTTTCTGCTCATAATGTCGTCATGTTTCAAATTGATACAAATTGAAATTTACAAAGCAATATTAAGAAAATGTTAAAAATAAATAAATTTAAAGATAAAAGAAAATGATAATTGCTCTAGTTTAAGTTTTCAACTAATTCCAAATAATTATACTTTGTTTTGTCTAAAAGATTTTACTAGTGTCCATATGTTTAATTTTTATTATACTTTCAACCATTAATATATTTGACAAATTATTTTTTAATTTTATTTGATAAATTTGAATATAATGTAATGAGTTTCAGGATGGTAAAGTCGAAAGAAAATAATCAAATTTAATTCGTATTGAAATTATATTTAAAATTAAGGTTAAGTATTTTTATAGTCTTTTAACTTTTATTTGAAATTAAAATTCTTCTTTGTGAAATCTGGATATATTTTGATTTTTGAATTTTTAAATTTTAAAAGTGAATGAATATGATTATTTTAACATAATTATGTTAAACTTTTTTTTATACGTTAAATATGTTTCTCAATACTAAAATATGAATGTGTCGTAAATAACTTAAATAGTGACACATTTAACTCATTAATGTATCAAAATTTCGAATAAAACAAATTTCAATACTTAAATATTGACACATTTAACACATTAATGTATCAAAATTTCGAGTAAGATAAATTTCGATTTTGTGTCAAAGTGTCCAGTTTTGCGTTAAAATTCAAATACTAAAACATACTCAAACTTTAAAATTAAATCAACCTATATTTTACAACATCAAATTAGTTTAGGGTTAATTTTGTGTTTTTAAATGAATCAAAATATTTATACTCAATAATAAGTAATATGCAAAGGGAAAACAATGAAAATCATTTATGATTACCTTCCCATGATAAATTTAAATTTAAGAACTTTATTTTTTCTTATAAGAGATAGAGATAGATGGGAATATATGTGGATTTCATTAGCTCTTCTTCGTCAATATACAATATATTATACAATAAACTATCAAAATCATAAAAAAAGGGTTCTATAAAAACTTGCAAATTAATGTAATAGCATGACAATGTCTTACGAAACTTAATAACAAAAGTTTAACCATTAATAATCTCTTTTGTAAATATTTATCAAAATACTATTTTGAATAAAGCTTATTACCCTTTAAAGGAAACAAAAGTATTTTATTAATCATCTATTCAAAGTTTCGAAACCATGTTTTTAATAATCTAATTCGTCTATGTACCAAGTAATCAGCTAATTTTCAGTGCAATTTCTCTTCTTTTTAAGGGGGGGAAGAAAGGAAATGATTCCTACCTATTATGGGTCATATTTTCATCTCACTCAATACTATGAAAATGCACAATTGTTCCTTTTCATAAAGCAAAATCAAAGAATGAAAGTGTCCCTTCTATTCTTTTTCAATGGATAATACCATATAAGGTAATATAACCCTTCCATTTTTTTTTCTTCATTTCTTTTATTTTCTTTCCTATTGTATCTTCCTTTTAAAGCAAAATAATTTTTTTCAGTGAGGTACAAAAGAAAAATATATCACGATGAATCATTAAATAAACCTAATTGTTATGATGGAAAGTTTTATATTATCTGCCTCAATTTATATATATTGAAGAACTTTGTTTCATACTAATGATGAAAAGAAAAAATACTGGTATACCACAATGAGTTACTACACCACTTTCCTAAGAAAAGTGAAAACTATTCCATTTTTTAACCTAATGCAAGAAAGTGTTTTGATTACATGAACTTGAGTATGATGTAAAAATGTTTTGCACTTGAGTGTCACCCCATTACATCAGAGAATAGCAATTGAGTTCATTCGTACAGAAAATTGCCACTGTAACTTTCTTCAATGTATGAGTATTAACCATATATTTTATTGCCCACAAATAAAAAATGTCTCTGAATCAGTCTCTAAAATTTATCCAAATTTTACCAGGGTTGAGATTTTTGAGACCAAAAAGTGGTGTCAGGTCAGGTATAAACCAAAAATGTAGAGATTTTGCTATAGTGTAGTCTTTTTCATGAAGGAACTAACCAAATGTTATCAAGAGTAAGATTAAGAAACAAATCTAACACCATTATAATGTTGACAAACTAGTTCTTAAGCATATTTTACTGTATCAACTAAAATGTAGAGTTTTTTCATATAGGACTGAAATGAAAACATTGATTATCTTTTTAATTTAACCAAAAATGTATCATCTAACTGAATGGAAAGGCTTCAAGGATATGCTCTCACACCAGAAACATATGTTTGCTCAATAGATGCAGATGCATCTTCAGCAAAGTCTTGCCATGAATCAGTGGACAATATGACAAAATCTGCCAGTTTCCCTGGAGATAAGGACCCAAGATCTTTGTCAAGGAAGCTTGCATGAGCAGCAGAAATGGTGTAACTGTGAAGGTCAGAGAGACTTTTAGTATCATGCAAGAATAGCAAAAGAAAACCATGTATATGATGAACTTGAAGTTGAAATATGATCAGATTAGGAAAGAGCACTAGTGCACCACTCAAGCAGATCTAGATTTACATGAAATGAAACAATACAATTGCTAAAAATGTCCTATGAAGAAGTGGGGCTTGTACCTTGTAATCACAATCAGAAGAAAAAACAAAAAGAACAACACAGCATTGTGGTGAAAATTTCTGTAAAGTACAAAGCACTGAAGAAGTGGTCTCTCCACTATTTAAAAGCCATACACACTATGATTGTTTTGCATACCAAATTCAGATAGGCATGAGGGCTAAGGAACTTGTTCCCTGAGATTCAAATGATTATAGAGTTAATGGGTAATCCCACAAACCATATCTATAAGATCCTGTTGAAAACCATACATTGATTACGAATATGATCAAACAAAAATATATAATGCAAACCATTTTATAGTATTGAATTAGATTCTACCCTAACTTTTAAAATAATACCAGAGCTTTTCCAGTAATTGTTGTTGAGTCTTTCATACCACTAGCTATTAGACGGTTATCGTATTATCCATAATGTTTAATCTTGCAAACTTCACATATCAGATGTCTAATTTTACTTGCAAAGAGAGTGTATTAGAAATTTTATATCAATCAATGATGGGATTAAATTGAAATATATTAGTAGGGGATGATCCTAACCTTATAAACTGGTTTTATAAGGTTGAATTACTCTTTAGAAAACTCAAAATTCTAACATATGTTACTGTTATATTCCTGGAAAACTTCTGCTCATGTCTCTCTCAATTCCATTTTTTCTGTGCTACAGATGTGTACAGATGAAAATATAGAGCAGGCCATCAGTACTACATCATGATACTAATGTTATATAATATTTTGACTAATTTCTTGAGATGACAAACCAACATGTAAAAATTTTCCACTCACTGACAGTCCACATAAAGTGGTTCCCATCACATCACAAACAAACAAGAAATCAACAAGTCACATAACATCAGTATAACATGATCTTACGCCTTTATTGCATCATCTAGTGAAATGCATTCGGATGGAATCCATGCACTTTTCCAAGTGGGAGGCTTCCTCTTCATTGCTGTCTTAATGCCACTTAAGGGATTGATGTCTACCACCTGTGAAGAGAGACATGTTGTGAAAAGTACTTCTAAACTAGTGTTAAAAAATATGAAACTGTGCAAGTTGATGAGTACTGATAAATACAACACTTACCGGCCAGTCAGAACCAAATGCCACTAATGCATTGTTATTTAAGAGTGACCGAAACAAATATGATTCTGTGTCTGCCCTATCCTTGCCAAGCTTTTTGCTAGTAGAGTCAGCATCATCCAACAATTGATCTGGCTGTTGAATATTGATAGTTAAAATAGTACAGATCTTGTAAGAGGGTATTTTTATACTGTCAAAACATATACATACAATAGGGAAGGTATTGGAGATTATAGATTGCACATCAACTAAAGATATGACTAAAATAAAGTCTATCCTAACCAAATTTAGTGAGTTTGTCATGTAATCACTATTGGACTGCTATCCTACCATTCACGCAACGTTCAAGATGTCTAGTCTTTAACTTGAGAATGCGTGTTAGAGATTTTACATTATTTAGAAATATGACAAGAATAAGATGTATAAATGAGTACAAATCTCACAACAAACAGGTTTTACAGAGTATTAAAGGATTAATTATTAAGTCATTTTCAAGGTAAGAACAACAGTGGGACAAACTGAAGCAAGGAGAGAGAGAATGGAAAACATGGGGAAGAGAATAGGAAAGATAAGAGATTTCAACTAAGATTTGGTACAAGCACAATCGTGAGGCAATTATTTTACCCTTAAGCTGTAAAATATGAAGCTTTTAAGTGACCAGTGCACTCATAGAATTAGAAAGTACAAGTTATTGATATTTGCTAGAAACTTAATATCATAGTGTCTGCTGTATGTTCATATAAACAATACTGACTTTATGCACAGAAGGAAAAACTATTTTCATGATTTCATCTACATTCACCTTTATGTTCTTGGGATTTGCATGACACTTGAATTGTTTGAGAATAAAGAAGTGCAAAGATTAGATAATTCATAATGAGGGAATCATTGTAAAAATGAAATCTTAGTTAGTGGATTGAACTAACATGAGATCAACCCTCTCATTCTAACTGCACACTGCTGTTATTATAGTGTGATTGTTCTAGTACCAGTTCATATAGCAAGAGAAATATGAAGGGATAGAATAAGAATTTGGCTTGGAAGAGCAATTAACATGCAATGCTTGCATGGTGAGGGAGGGGGAGGAAAAGTTAATTTCTGCTTTTCTTGGTGCGGACCATAATAGTGCGAACCTTTTTGGGAGTATTGCTCATTGTATAATTTATTCAGTAATATATTGTTCTCCATGAATAAAACATTTCATGTCCTTTTCCATGTCTCTGGCATATACATAATATTGATAGTAATGAAAAAACAAGATAATGGTTAATGAAAACCTGCATGGAAGCAACAACCCTTTGTTTACCAAATCGGCCAGGGGTTCCGGCTGCCAACTGCTGGGCATGCTCAATCTGAAAGTAGTGTTTATGTTCATTACTAACTTGGCTCACCATGATTATATTAGAACAAACATCTCTGAAGCAAAATCTCCCCATTATCAATAGAAAATTATTAAAGCTTGCTATGTTTAAGCAAAAAATATTACCCTGAATCTTCGATCTCTCATACCATTTGCAGAAGCTACTGAACTATATAGGTCCAAGATAAGGTCATTTGTTTTGTCTCCTATAGCATGAATAGCGACCTGTAATGAATCAACAATTTGGTAACTAAGAACAAGAGAATTTAGCAACTAAGAACAAAAGACTACTCACCTGTAGACCATATAAATCAGACTCCAAGGTCATGCTGAGAAGTGCTTCAGGTTCAGTCACTTGTAAACCATAGTTGTCTGGCTCATCAACATATGGCTACAAAATTTGAATGTGCATTAACCCCATGCTAAATTTCAGTCTCTATAAACTGAGGTGCTACTTGTCATTCCCAACCCATATCCATTTAAAAACAAAAAATATGACAGAAAACAGATAAATAAATGGATTTTTCAAAAAACTATCGACAGATAATTTACACTGAAAATGTGAATATCTGGCCTCACCTCATAAAGCAATGCACTATTGGAACCCAAAGACCCATCAGCAAAAGCTTTAACACCACCAATATAAATCCATTCGCTCAAGGTATGGCCAACTTTGTTAATCAAATCCTAAGAAGAAAAATGTAACTTTAGGAGACAAATGTTAAAATCAACATTAAAAAATAAAAATATAGTTAATAACAATTATTAGTGTGATACCAAATACAGAGAAATCAGACACTTATTAAGATCTTGGCATATGGTGAAAACACTCTTATAATGAATTGGGAAATCCTCCACCTTAGAACTAACTTTTTAAGTTAATTTAGGCTAGTCCAATCTCAATTTTAATATGGTATCAATTATCAAAGCCTTCCCAAACTCGGTTCAAATGTCCACTTTGGGCGAGTAGATGTGTTAAGATCCTATATTAGCATTTGCGGCTTAGTTAGGTCTAATTTGTTCTCGATTCTAATAAAATACTAGCTGAATTTTGAATTAACTCAAGCAATGAAAGCTAAACTGATTAAAAAAGACAAAAGAAGAGTTTACCTATTTCATATAATACTACAAGTTAATACATTTTAGCTATCATTTGCTGGAACTAAAAATTATTAGATTTACGAATGAGAGGGCAGAGAGAAAATGAATAGAACAAACTGTTCATTGATAGAATTGAAAAACTCACTTAACATTCTGTACAGTGTTTGTATTTATAAAGATACAAAAGAAAAGACAGTTGTACATAATACTTGACCCTGATTAACCAATAAAATCATACTAACATATGCTAACAGCCACCTCAAACTCAAGGAGAAGATTTTTGAGAAGAAAAAGTTTTCACATTGAGTTTGGAACGTAGAAAAATGAACCAAGAGGAAGAGAAAGCCTTTGTCAGGGCATATGCCCACTGATCAAGTGCTGGAACATGAGAGACTTGCAGCTGCTTCAACAAAGTCTTCTCACGAACAAAGAACACATCAATTTCTATGTGTTTGATCCTGTGGTGAAAAACTGGTTTATGTGCAATGGAGACTGCACTTTGATTGTCACAGTAAGGAACAAAAGAATTGAATGGAACTTGAAGTCCAATGAGTAACTTAAAATCAATGACAATTCAGCAGAAGTTTGGGCTAAACTTCTGTATTTAGTTTCAGTGCTGGAGCGAGCAGGGGTACAGAACAATTAAAAGCCGCTGGCTGAAAATGCAGACCACAGAACAAAGTGCCCCTTAAATAGTGTAAAATGCGTTTAACCACATTCCAGTGAGAGTCAAGAGGTTGTGCTATAAACTGGCAGACTTTATTTACAGCAAAGCTGATTTCGGGCCATGTAAGAGTAGCATACTGCAACATCCCCACCACAGACCTATATAAGGTAGGGTCTGCAAAGAGATCTGCACCATGTTTAGACAATTTACAGTTAGAGACCATGGGGATAGAGATAGTGTGAGCTTCTTCCAGATGAGTTTTATGAAGCAAATCATGAATGTATTTGGTCTGAGTCATCACAACTGAGTTGTCAGATAAATGCTTGATTTCCAGGCCAAGAAAATAGTCCAGTTGACCAAGATGTTTTAAAGAAAATGTGGCATTAAGGCTGGACGTAACATGCTGAACGAGAGAAACAGAATTGCCAATGATGATGATGCACCTCAAAGTCTTTCTTGTCAATAAACAAGGATGTATCACAAACACTGTTAACAAACCCAAGCTGATGAAGAGTGTGCTGTAAGCGATTGAACCATTGTCAGGGGCTAGCTTGAGCCCATAGAGCGCCTTATTTAACTTGCAGACAAGAGACTTGTCAGTCACCTCAAAACTAGGAGGTTGCTGCATATAGACAGTTCCTTCCAAAATACCATTCAAAAAGGCATTATTCTAATCCAGTTGAAACAACTTCCACCCAAAAGAAAGAGCAACAACTAAATTATGCAAATAGTAACAGGTTTGATGACTTGTGAAAATGTTTCATGAAAATCAAAACCAGCCATTTGATGAAATCCCTTAGCTACTAGGCGGGCTTTATATTTATTAATGGAGCCATCAGCATTTTACTTGAGCTTAAAAACCTATTTACAACCAACAGCCTTCCTATTAATAGGTAAAGGAACCAAGTCCCATGTTTGATGGGGAATTAAGGCATAATATTCATGCTGCATAGCAGCCTTCCAATCAGTATCCTTAAGAGCCTGTTTAACAGAGGTAGGCTCAGAATGAGTTAATAACAAAGAAGGATCTACTCTGTCTAAATATGCCTGAATTGGATCGAGTCTACCAAGGGTGGGCAAAACTAACTGAACTATTAAACTATCAATTAACTTTACTATATTATACCAAAAATACTAAACTATTTAGATTAAAAACTGAACCTCTAAAGTTGTACTTAAGTTAATTACTCATTAACTTAAAACTACTACGTCTTATACTTTTTACTTGTTTGAGAATCTCTAATGTTGCAGTTTAGTTTGGTTGCTGCAAACTTGATCAAACTTTGACTGAGGTTGACTGGGTATTTTCAACCATCGACTTTTCGATCGAGTTGAGACCAACTCGATCGAGTTTTGATAGTGGTCGAGTACGTGACTTGATGCATTCTCAGACCTGCACCATTTCCTATGAAAACTTTATCCGGACCATCAAATTGTTGATGTTGTTTTATATTTAATGATTCACCAGTCACATGAAAACTTGCACCCAAATCAGGTATCCAGGAAGACTTTCCTTTATCTGGAGAGGTGGACTGTAGTAGCATAACACTAGGCTATGAACTGGTATTGGATTGAACATTTGGATTCACCCAAGTATTAGAGGTCTTGTAAGAGCCAGCAGAATAAGGAATAGACTGTTGAGTGGCAGGATCAATAGAGAACAACAACTCGTGAGGTTGATAGGATACATCAGACCTGAAGTGGCAAAATTTAGCCGTATGACCGAATTTAAGACAAATTTGGCAAACTTGCCACGGCCTCTGGCTGGACCACTGCCACCGCGAGTAGAACCACGAGAATTGCCTTTTTGTGTACCTCTAGCATAAGGTCCGTGTGTAAAATTCAGTGAACGTGTTACTAGGTTCTGATTTTCCTGTTCATATCCATGGAGCCTGGTTTCATGACCATACAGAAGAGCTTCAATCTCAGCAATGGAAGGAGGCCTCTTGTTGCTCTCTAATAACAGAAACAATAGAAGCATAATCAAAGCGAAGACCTTCCAAAATAGCATCCACATGCTCATCATGAGGAACTGGAAAGCCAACACCAGCAATTTCATCAACATAATTCTTGATTTTAAGTAAATAATCTTCCACGGACTTAGATTCAAGTTTGACAGCACGCATAGCAGTCCGAACCTGACGTGCACGAGACTTTGTTTGAAGGTTAAAATATTCATGAATTCTCTTCCAAACTTCATAGGAGTGAGTACATCCGAGAACACGAGAGAGAACAAACTTGGAAAGAGTCGATTGAAGCCATTTGATCTTGTACCTCCCAGGCTTCATACGCAGGATTAATAACATCAGCAGCTCTATCAATTTCATTGAGATATCTAGGCAGAACAATAGGATTGACAACAAAACAGTGAAGCTTACATGATTTAATCACTGGTTCAACAAATTGCCGCCAGTGAAGATAGTTTGAATCATCTAATTTTTCCGCAATGGAAGTAGGAAAAGACGTCGTAGCCATAGTACTCTCAGAAACAACAATCGAAGTAAAGATGGCGAACACAGTGAAGCAGCAACACAAAGAGGCGAGAGCACTGAAATGAACGTCGCGTACAAGAACAAAGACGAAAATCACAACGGCAAACGAGAACAAGACCTAAATCACGAACACGAACACTGTAGCAAAAATCTCGATCGCAGAGGAGAACGAAAACAGAATCACTGTAAGCTAATTCTCCTCTAAGAAGGAGAAAAAATCAATTCTCAAATGATACAAAGCTAAAGTGGATATTTTCGTCTTATATCCCCCTATTTATATCAAGTTAATTCAAAGACATTAAGAAAGGCAAAGTGAAGAATGTACTAAACTTTCAATAAATCATAAGTTAGAAAGGAAACATACCACCAAGCGTAACCTTGTCTCCATTGAAAAAAATAAACATACTCTAATTTTCATTTTTGACATAGAATTAGCCCATTGATAAACATCTGTGCAATTCAAAATAACAATAAAATGAATAGTCAGCTAGTCTCAACAATAAGGCTTTTTACATATCACATAAAATAAGAGGAAAACTCATTCTGTTTCAAATTATAAAAAGGCATTATCCTTGAAACTTGGCTTTAGGATTACATCATCTATGCTTTCCCACTCCTTTTCCTTAATTAATTCAAATATTAAAAATATAATCTAGATCATTCAAGCTATTATACAGATGAAGTTATGCAATTGAATAAGGTAACTAGGTAAGTATTCTATGGTCTCATTGTTATAAAACCATTACTTTATATTGCATTTGAATGGAAGTGGTTTTCTTTATGTATAGTTCAATATTTAGCACAGCAGGAACTGCTTGCTTTAAATCTTTGCCTTGTGACTACATTGGCATTATGGTAATATTCAAAATAAAAGGAAACAAAATGACGAAAAAACCACAATTAAAAAATCCAGAAAAAAAAACTTATATATAAATCAACTAAAACTTTTAGAAAAAACCTGAAAAATCATCCCAAGAAAGTTCAGGTGAAAAGCCAGGATAATATCTTCCCATATCAACAACCGTGGTCACCCCCCTTGTTAGGGCAAGACTGCTTGCTCTAAGCAATGCTTCCCTTCTATCATCTACTGAATCCTCTGGAATCAGTGAGGTAATAAGTGTCCCAGCAAGATCAATTAGTACTCCAGTAGGTTCTGCATAATAACAACAATTACTCACAGAAAAAAAATAGAATCTTGAAATGAAATTACCAGCATCATTTTCCAATATTGGAATGCATTCATTTATTGACCATAGTTTAAGTCTAACTCAATCTATTTTGCACTCATATTATAATGTGGCCTATCTGTAGTTAATGTAAGATCGCAAAAGCCCCTCCCCCCTTGACATCATGATCGTAACATTTTGAGCGTGAATTTGAATACATGAGTGATCCAATAGTGAGTGAAATAATAAATCTAACAAAATTTTGATAGGACAGACTCAAGAAAGAAACTATAACATGTAATCTACATTAGAAAACACATGAACCAAACCAAGAAACATGTGAATAGTAAGGAAAGTGCCACAATTTCAATGAAGGTCGAACATTTGGAATGCAACAACACATGCTAATATGCTTGCTAAGGATACATGTAAAAGCTTAGGTTATGAGGTAGAGGCTCATGAGGTGTATAAGCACATGAAGTTTGATAGAGAATGTCATGAGAAGCCATTAAATACTTAAAAGAATGGGAAAGATATTCACAGTCATTATCACTTTGCAAAGTTCGAATAGAAATCCCAAATTGAGTTTTAATTTCATCATAAAAGGTTTGAAATATAAAAAACTACTCGGAATAATTTTTCATTAAGAACAACCAAGTGCATTTGGAATAATCATCAATAGGAGGTAACAAAATACCGAAAACCTAGAGTATACTTAACAGGACTAGGTCCCCAAATGTCAGGGTGAACTAAGGCAAAAGGTGACAAAACACATGTGAGACACTACGAGGAAACGAACAACGACTATGTTTCCCTAATTGACATGACTCACACAACAAACTAGGTAAACTGGACAAACTGGGAACAAGTTGTTGTAATTTAGCAAGACTGGGATGGCCTAGCTAAGAATGAAGGAGAGATGAAGACTTCATAATTGTGTCAACATGTGTAAAAGGACGGAGATGATAAAGGCCATGAGACTCACATCCGGTGCCAACCATTTGTCACGAACTCTGGTCCTGTAAACAAACAAAATCTTTGGTAAAAGAAATAACACAATCAAGAGAGCGGGTTAGACGACTAAAGGATAATAAATTAAACAGGGACCTAGGGACTTAAAGAACATTATCAATGGATAAAGATGGAAAAAGATTTACAATCCCAACACTACGAGCTAAAACCCTAGACCCATCAACCATTGTAATAGACTGTAAATTATCCAAGAGAGGATAAAAAAAACAAAGATTTATTACCAATAATGTGATTTGTGGCACTTGAGTCAAGAACCTAAGGTCCAAGAGAAGGAGGTTGAATTAGGCCAACAAAAGATATACATATGCGTACAACAGAAGCAGTGGAACTAGAGCTCTAACGATCTTCGTAGCATTTGAGAAATTCATTGAAAAGAGCAGATTGGCCTACAGTATTAGAAGAGGCAACGAAAGAAGCCATTGATGAACAGAAGAGAGAAAAACCCTAAAAACCAAAGGTCCTCCAATCAAGGCAACAAGCACAGATCCTAAAAAAGGAGAATGAGGTGACCCCACTCCAAGTCAACAACACCAAAGACAACGACACATGCGCCGCCACGTGTGGCAGGAAGAAAAACGCTGAGCAAACCTGTCACTGATGCATGAGGGCACATCTGACTTGCGATGGCGACGATCTTGATGGTACGATGGTCACCTAGTCGAGACGAACAAAACCGTGTGGTTGCCGATCAAAACTGAAACTCCAGCGACGACGGCGACTGCAGACAACGGCGATAGGTGATTGACGACAGTTTCAATGGCTACGGCAACGAAAAAAAAATGCCAAAGAAGCCTAATCTAACACCTTTTATCATCAATTTTTTATTTTCTGTTTCAGAGCTTATCATATAATATATATTTGATATTGTATTATACTATATTGATTTATGGAATCAAAAGATGTAATAGTGCTTTCTTCTTCAAGTATACAATTAATACTGCAGAGACCCTCACTCTCAAAATACTCCCTCATGCAAGAACCTATGAACTTAAAGAATGAACAATGTAGAAGACCATTTAACCTATAGTTGAAATTCAACTTGCTGTAAATTATTGGGGATGGTAAGAATTAAATGCTTGACTTTTAGTCATAAAGGTTTTGCTACCATGTCAAAGGGCAACTATTGTAAAAGCTTAAGCAATTGGATTGGATGGAGACTGATAAATGGCATTATATCTAACCGTGCTTATTCACCCTAAAATCTTAGACACAACTCCCATTTTAGCATCCAGAAAATCATCATAAAAAATGCAGAAACTAAAAACTTTGTAGCTGAAGTTATTGAGTTTTAAAATCATAAGTTCAAAAAGAAAATGGTTAATAAAAGTGTACGATACACAAAAAAGACTATACCATGTTGCAGGATGGTCAAAATTCCTTTTCATACAATGAAAATGAAGTATTACCTCCATTAGCAGCCCTCACTATGATCCCCCCCATTGGATCATCTGTTGCATTTGTAATCCCAGCCAACTTTAGTGCCACTGAATTAGCCAAGCCCATGTGGCCATCTACTCTTGAAAGCCAAACCTGCTCATATACTTCAAATAAGATTAGTTTTGCTGTGAATGGAGATTTCCATAAAGGAAAGAACATATGTAAAGGGCTCACAGGATTATTAGGAGTAATATCATCAATCCAAGAGGCAGCAGGCAGATCTCCTTTCCACAGATCATTGTTCCATCCACCACCCAAAATCCATGAACCTTGTTTTGAGCCTAAATCCAAAAGTGCACAAAATGAGTAAACACCAAAACTAACATAATTCAGGACTCAGAGGCATCCAGTTTGAAAATTGTTCTACGTGATATTTCCCATTTGATGAACATAGTGGTGCAGATTTAACCACCAGCCTTTAATCCTTCTATTCCAGAGTATGCTTACTCAGAAAGAATGCCAATCTTATCTAATAGTTCATTAGGTAGTGAACAGGTAAAACTAATAAACTCCAATGAATCTATTGAAACAGAGAAAACGGGATACAGAAAGAGAGCAAAACAGCAACAGTGAGATATGAATGAATGATATATTGCAACGTTTAAAAGCAAAGCTTATATACAAGGTTTAGTTACTGATAGTAACAGAAAGTAACAGAAAAACGAGTTTAATATTGTTTGAATTACACCACAATACTCTTCCTTAATTCAAACTTCATTCAGAGAAACAACACCAATTCTTCTTTTCAGAAAATCAAATCTTTCACCAGTTAAAGCTTTAGTAAACACGTCTGCCAACTGCTCCTCAGTTTTGCAATGTGAGAGCTCAATTCTCTCTTTATTCACCATGTCTCGCAAGAAGTGGTACTTCACTTCTATATGTTTGCTTCTCCCATGCTTTACAGGATTATTTGCCAGATTGATGGCAGAGGTATTGTCCATCATTAATTTCACAACATTCTCCTTCGTAACCTTCAGTTCTGACAGTAGTTCTTTAAGCCAAATACCTTGGCAAGCTCCATAACATCCTGCTATATATTCAGCCTCGCAACTGGACAGTGCAACTATGGACTGCTTCTTTGAACACCACGAGATAGGTGCATCGTTCAGGAAGAAGATGTATCCTGAAGTGCTCTTCCTTTCTACCATATCTCCTCCATAATCCGAGTCACAAAAACCTATCAACTCCAGCTCACGTTTCTTTCTTCCATAAGGAAATAAGATTCCAGTATTCAAAGTGCCCTTTATGTATCTGATTATGCGTTTCACAGCGAGTAAATGACTTCTCCTGGGCTGATTCATGAATCTGCTCGTTATACCAACACAGAATGCTAGATCAGGTCTGTTATTGCACAAAAATCTCAGTGATCCAATCATTCGTTTATACACCGTTTCATTTACTGTTTCCTCTGCATCATCATTCATCAACTTGACATTTACCTCCAATGGACTTTTCACAGCGTTGCACTGATTCATTTTAAATCTCTCAAGCAGATCTTTCACATACTTACGCTGATGCATAATCATCCCATCCTTGATATGCACGAATTCCATTCCAAGAAAATAACTGAGTTTGCCGAGATCTGTCATCTCAAACTCAGTCTGCATCTTCTTCTTAAAATCTTCAATATCTTCTATATTTGAACCTGTTATCAAAAGATCATCTACATACAAACAGATGATTACCAATTCTCCACCCGAGGCTTTAACATATACTCCATGTTCAACAATACACTTGTTGAAGCCGAGAGCAAGCAAATACGAATCAATCCTTTTATTCCAGGCCCTGGGTGCCTGTCTTAGACCATATAGAGCTTTGTGCAGTCTATACACCATGTGCTCTTTACCCTTTTCACTGAATCCGGGAGGTTGATGAACAAACACTTCTTCCTCCAATGCTCCATGCAAAAATGCTGACTTAACATCCAATTGAAACAGCTGCCAATTTCTTTCACATGCAATTGCAACAACCAAGCGAATGGTTTCCAATCTGGCTACAGGAGCAAAGACTTCAGTAAAATCCACACCTTGTTTCTGCAGAAACCCTCTGGCTACCAATCTTGCTTTATGCTTTGACACAGTGCCGTCTGGGTTTAGTTTCCGTTTGAAGACCCACTTCACACCGATACACCGCTTTCCAGGTGGCAAATCAACAAGTTGCCATGTTTTGTTTTTCTCGATTGATCGAAGCTCATCAATCATTGCTTCCTTCCACACGGGTTGCTTTAAAGCTTCTTCCACCTCCACGGGTTCTGCCCCAGCCATAAGTGCTATATGTAGCACATCTCCTTCTTCACTTATCTCTGCATCTGAATATAGCTCATAGTCAGAAAATCGTGACGGTCTTACCGTTTGTCTCCTTGGTCTCTGCAATGTTTCATTAAAACCAAGACTGCTGCTTTCAATGGTTGGTTCATTTCTCTGTTGTATAAACTCATCTGTTAGTCCATGCACCAGTGTCTTCTTCAAGCTTGAATGCATGTGTTTCCAGTCCCATTGTTCATTCTCCAACACGACGACATCTCTACTAATCACCATCTTCTTGTTGACTGGATCATACAATTTATACGCTCCAGTCACATGATATCCTACAAACACCATCGGCTCTCCCTTATCTTCGAGTTTGGATCGCTTCTGGTCTGCAACATGCACGAATGATAACGATCCGAACACCTTAAAGTGCGTTACAGATGGCTTCTCCCCAGTCCAGACTTCAAGTGGAACTTTACCCTCTACTTTCTTTGTAGGACACCTGTTTAATATGTACACAGCTGTTGACACAGCTTCTGCCCAAAATTCTCGTGGCAACCCTTTTTCTTTGATGAGACATCTTGCCATATTCATGATGGTGCGGTTTCTCCTTTCCACCACACCATTGTGCTGCGGCGTATAAGGTGCGATAACTTCATGCGTGATTCCATTATTCTGACAAAAGCTCTCAAAATCAAGTGAGGTGTATTCTCCTCCTCCATCTGTTCTGAGAATTTTCAACACCTTACTACTCTTCTTTTCTACACGAGTCTTATACCTTTTGAACAATTCCAGGACTTCACTTCTTGCTTTGATCAAGTACACCCACATCATTTTGCTATGCTCATCAACAAATGCAAGGAAATATCTGTTGCCTGCCAAAGAGGGTACCTCAATCGGACCACAGACATCAGAATATACTATCTCAAGACACTCCTTCGATCTCTTCTTTGACTGAGTTTTGAAAGGCTTTCTGGTTTGCTTTCCTATCAAACACGACTCGCATGCATTTACTGGTACAGATATATTTGGCATACCTGACACCATACCATTCGCACCAAGCCTCTGCAAATCTTTGAAGTTCAAATGACCAAAACGTAAGTGCCACAACCAACTATCTTCTTCCTTTACAGTAGAAAAACACTGTAGATTTTCAAACGCCTCCAAACTGACTTGAAAGGTTCTGTTCTTTGAGATTTTGCTTCTCAAAATCAGCTTCTTATGATTGTCAAAAAGCTCCACCCTATCATTGTTTCCCATGATCACAGTATATCCCTTCTCGACTAGCTGCCCAATGCTAAGAAGGTTACACTTCATTGCCGGAACAAGCAAAACATTGGAAATAACTGCCTGTGAACCATTTCTTCGTTTGATGATTATATCGCCCATACCTTCAACCATCAACGTACTATTATCTGCAAACTTGACTCTGCTTTTCTTGGTGCTGTCAAAATTAATCAGCCATTCCCGGTTATACGTCATGTGGTTTGAGCAGCCCGAATCAAGATACCAATTATTGGTCAACGGTTCCATGCAATCAGTAGTTGTCATTACCATCAAGGTCAATGGCTCTGAATCTGATTCTTCTTGCGCAATGTGAGCTTCTTTACCTTGAAATCTTTTCTTCTGTTTGCCTTTTCCAGAGAAACATTCGTATGCAAAATGCCCGAGTTTGTGGCAGTTGAAGCATTCAATGTTTTGTTTATCTTTCTTTTTCCAACCCTTCTCAAATTTGTTCTTCTTTTCTACAGAATCTGATTTTTCATCTGATTCATCCACACCACTACTTTCTTTCCTCCATTTTCCTTTTCTTGACTTACCTTTCCACTGCTTAACATTCTTTTTCTCATCATTCTTGACATGGTGAACTTTTAGAGCCTGCTCATTAACCTGGACAGAGTTCCTCTCATGCATTCTCATCTCGTGAGCCTCCAAAGAACTTTGGAGTTCTTCTACTTTTAACCTTTCAAGATCCCGTGATTCCTCGATTGCCACCACAATGTGATCAAACTTCTGGGGCAACGATCTCATTATCTTTTCTATGACCATGAGATCAGTAATCGTTTCACCGCATCTTTTCATTTGGTTTGAAGTCGTCAACACTTTGTTGAAGTACTCGGTCACCTTTTCTCCTTCATCCATCTGTAGATGCTCATACTGCCTCCTTAACGTTTGTAACTTCACTTTTCTTATTTTATCTCCTCCGGCATGACGTCTCACCAGTATACCCCAAGCCTCTCTTGCTGTGGCTGCATTCTGAATCATCTCAAAATGCTCATCATCCACGCATTGATGGATGATAAACAAAGTCTTATCATCTTTCCTCTTAAGCTCCTCCTTCTGCTCCTCCGTGTCATCTCCAAGACCAGACTCATACCCCCTTTCTTCCACAATTGCACTGACGCCTTGATAACGGAACAAGACTTTCATTTGTGCACTCCACCTGCTCCAGTTTTTATCTGTGAGAACAGGGAAACTCGCAGCAGGAATATCGGCCATGACACCTTCTCTTTTCTTGCCCAAGAACTATCTTCTTGATTTCTTTCAACCGTCTCAACCACGCCCTTAGCCACCACAGTATCACCGTGAAGGAAGTTGAAGACGTCACTCACAGGTTTCTACAACCTATGCTCTGGATACCACTATTAAAACAGAGAAAACGGGATACAGAAAGAGAGCAAAACAGCAACAGTGAGATATGAATGAATGATGTATTGCAACGTTTAAAAGCAAAGCTTATATACAAGGTTTAGTTACTGATAGTACAGTAACAGAAAGTAACAGAAAAACGAGTTTAATATTGTTTGAATTACACCACAATAGAATCTACTAAAAAAAGGCAAAATGAGACAAATATATCCAATGGATTCAAACTAAGAATCAATGGAATCAAATGACTGATTTAGAAGATAACCATAATTATGCAAAACTTTGTTCTAGTTGCATCAATACAATATTTAGAAGATAATTTTAAATTTGGAACCTCAATCAAGTTTGAAGAGTGGAATACATACAGCGCAGATTTGAGCCCGCACTTAAACAAATATGAATTTACAGTTTGACAAATATGATCATCATCAAGGAAACTACTAGTTAGGTGTTAGACTATCCTCCGTCATAACTATGAAAAAGGTATGCAAAAGCTCAAGGCTTACTTTGTACTGCATCTTTGATCCTTCTGACAAATTCTTCCTTTTTACTAACACCTCTCAGCTCCACCTGCATCATCTGTTACTACAGGTGAAGTGTTAAAACAGGGAACACATTTTAGGTTTACAAACATAAAGGACTTCTCAGATAGAAAGATCAAAATTAGGAAGCATGCAAATGATTCAAGCATCCTAGCCTATACACAACCAGAATCCATCCTTCACAATTCGACTTTCTGATGAGCACACTTCTGAACTGCACTTGATTGATAGAATAGTAGTTTTTCAAAATTATTCAAGAATCAAACGTTATAGATTACAAGAATTTCTTAGTGTTTAGACGGTAACAAATGATCATTTCAGAAAAACTAGCAAAACAGACTGAAGCACATAATAAAGGTAAAAGAAACATTCAGAAAACTGGGACATCGACTTAACCTGTAATCCACCAGGAATGAAATGCACATGGGAATCAATGAACCCAGGAACCACAACCTTCCCACCAAGATCCAAAACTTGAGTTCCATATCCCTCCAACTCCTACATAAATGATGAAAAGCACATCTGGGTCAGACCCAGTTTGCAATTGAAGGCCACATACATGAGTACCAGCAACAACAGCAGGGTTGAATAGAATGAATTAAATTGGAATGCATTGACACTGTAAATTTTTTTATAGTGTCTTCCAAATCCATATTGTTATATACTGTAGATTTGTTGACTTCTGCAATAATTATTTAAAAAGTCACATCTAGGATGATTGATAATATAACAAATTTTACCTTGCATGCCTAAAAGTTAAACTACAATAAAATTGCTTTCTTTTTTTCAGTAAACGGAGAGATGAGTTTAGCATCAAGAATATAATAACCTTGACAAATGAATGGTTTCCAACACGAAGAACCCTCCCATTGGCCACCGCCATAGACTCTGCAAATGGGAGAGAATCATCACTAGTATATATCACCCCATTCCTCACAATCAAATCAGCCACGGGGTGAGACAACTGTGACTTCCAAGCCCAAAAATCTGAAAAAGTAAAAGAAACTATAACAAAAATGTAATATACTTCATTCACAGAACCATGTAGCTCTCTACCCACCAACAACAACAATTTAATAAAAAGGTTTAATTTCTAATGCAATGTCTACAAAAATCTTTGCATTATCAATCAATAAGAAATCATGGTAATTATAACTTTCACCACACATTACAAATTGTAACTGATTACCACTAAATTACTGACTTTTCAAAGTATATGACATCCTACATACAAACAAAGACAAATTAACATAAGTATTAAAAATTGACACCAATAGTTGTTTGGTGGCATAATAATTATTGCAACAATTATATCTGTATTGATACAAAAAGAAGCAAAATAAGGTGCCAAAAACTGAATGAGAATTCCAAGTGTGCAAGGTGTCTACGAGGTTGTCTCATAGCTGTGTTGTGTGTGAGAGAAGAGAAAAGTAGTAACAAGGAGAGATAGTGAGTTACAGGTTGGGAATGGAAAAGGGAGAGACAGAAAGGTGAAGAAGAAAAGGATTGGAACAAATAGAAACAAGTGAATGAGAAGAAAGTCCATCAGAAACAAAACCAGACTTTCTCTTCCTCTTCTTCTCTCTGTTACTCATTCCACTATTGTCTTACCAACCACCACTTCACATAAATCTAGAGTTTTTTTCCATCAATTTTTTTTTCTTTTATTTAGGGTCCAAATTAACAATTTTCTCTTAAAAGATTTAAACTTTGATTTTATATTAATTTATATATATTATTATTATTGTTGAGCTATGGATTATAAATATAAAAACATTCACAGAAAAGAATTATTATAACTAAATTATTTAATAAACAGTAAGTTCAGGATAAATGTAAACCTTTTTCGATTTTAATATAATAAAAAATGTTTCAACTTTAATATAGAAATTATAATTATATTAATTATATTTAAACATAAAAATAAATCTAGACCTATATCAATTTTAGCATAGTAAAAATTTATAATTTTAATATAAAAATTATGATTACATTTAAATTTATAATTTTTTGAGTATTTTAAATAATTATTTTGTATATTAATATTAATTATTTTTATAAAATAATTATTAAAAATGTTTAATCACTTTAATTCTTAAAAAAATTCAAACATAATTAATAAACCAAAACTTTTGTAGTGTACTTTTTTTATTACATTAAAAATAAAATAAAAATCAATGTTTATATTCAACTTGATTTTTTACCTGAGTTATTTTTTAAATTTTATTATGTGCAGAAAGAAAGGGAAAGAACCCTAGTAATCTTGACACGAGTTGGGGTTTATGAGTGATACATGACACTACTACTAATCTTCAAACGAGTGACGTTTCAATTTAGTTGTTCAGCGATCGCAAATCACAATCTCCGCATTAACGAACAAGTGAGCGTATGTGTCTTTGAGATTCATTGTTTGCCCTTTTTTTTCTTAACCATTGAATGATTAACGATTCATAATTACCATCTTCATCTGCGGCAATCAGTTTGTGAATTTCATCAAATGTTGTTTATCTTACTGTTTTTACATGATATGGAAATTTTATGTCTGGAATTGTTTTCTGTAGGTCATTTAGGGTATGTTTGGAGAAATTTTTATGTGATGTTGTGGGCATTGGAATTATTAGGTGCATGATTTTTGACATTTTGGATTTGCTTCTCCATAGGGATTTTAAAAGAAAAAGCAATGGCAAGTGCAATCGGTAGCAGAGTTGAATCTTTTCGAAACTCTCCTTTACTAAGGTTTTCTCTCAACTTCTTGAGAGCCTCTAGCTCTGCTTCCTCTTCTACTTCTTCTGCTGTTTCTTCTGCTGTTTCTTCTGCTCAGAACCCTAAGAAATCGAAGCGAAGAAAGAAGAAAAACTTGTTTGAAGTTGCTCAGTTCTTACCTAACTGGGGAATTGGCCACCACATGGCCAAGTCTCACTGGAATGAAGTTTCTTACGAAATCACTAAACTCAATCTCTACAAGGTGTTTCTTTCAATTCTCAACTTCTTTTTTTCCTGTCCTTCTATTGTTTGTATTGAATTTCAACTATTTGAATTTGCATTTCACTATTATTTATTCCTCTGTTTTTCTTTTTTAATTTTATTTACGTATTTCTTTTGCAGGATGGAAGGCATGGAAAAGCATGGGGGATTGCTCATAAAAATGGTCAGTGTCATAAGTTCTATGAGAAATGTTTCTGGCTTTAGGATATTCTGTTTTTCAATTCTATGTGCGGCATAGTCAGCTTGTTGAAAGCGCTGATAATCATGCTGCACTTGTATTCTTCAATTATAGTTGGCTAGGAGTGTTTTTCTGAGTTCTTAGTAAGTGTTGGTTTTTGTTTAAGGATAGAAAAAAAAAATATGCGAGGAAATAATATAAATAATTTGAATTGCGGAAGCGTGTAACTTTTATTAAATGTAACTGGTATTTAGTACTCGGAAATAACTAAATATAATTCTTGCCCAACAGTTTTGTGAGCTGTTACTAATAACTGAAAAATGAAATCTAAAACTAACTAATCCACTGACAACTAGAAACAATATAACATGTTCTTATAAATTTAATAATTGACTTATGCAAAATTAAAATTAGAACTCCTCTGACAACATCTAAGGCATGTTTCTAAACTCCTTCTTGCCGTGAAGGCTGCAAACTCCTAGCTTCTTTCTCAGAAATTTAACCTGCTGATTTAAATACTGTTGTTCAAGACTAGTCTTTTATTCAAGATTAGTCTTCTCCTGTGTAATACTATCGCATCCCTCTTATATAATTGGACCTTTGCTTTTTCTACCTTGAAGTTCTCAGCCAACTCTTTAATGTCAATCCTTAGTGAAACATTTTTGCATCATAGTATCTTATCTTTGTTTCAATAGTCTTAAACTCTAAGTTCAGAGTTTTTATACCCTTCTCATCATGTTCAACCTTTTTAACTTTCTCTAAAGTGATTTTACTTCTCTAACGGTATCATACACCCTCTTCCATTCCTCTGACTCCTCTTGATCAGACGAGACTGAGCCTGTTCCTTTGTTGCTGTCAACCTTGCTTCTGTGTGGCACCACTTCTAGGCTTGGGGGCTGCTATTACAGGACCAACTTGTTTTTCTTCAGTGTCTTCTTTCTTGTGCCAAAATTCAGTTATCTCCTCTTTTATTGAAAAAACAAATTTGCCTGTGAGAGGATTGAACTTGTGTGCAAAAGTTTGGATGAATGATGCCACATGCAGTGCTCCATTTGCTTGTCTTGGTGTTAACTTTTTGTTTGTTTCATTCATGTTCCATATCATATCATACTAGTTATGATCTGTTATAAATGACATGATTTTTTATTATTATTATTTCACAGTGTAGACATACTTTTTTCTTATTTCAGTGTAGTTTCTGTTGCTTGTTAGAACTTGGCAGCTTTATTTGATAAGTTCTCAGTGAATACTTTGTGAAGCATAAAGTATAGATTGTATGAAGCATTGAGTAAATACTGTGGCTTTTTCATTACTTGGTTGCTGGCTTAATTTGATAAGCCAACTTATTGCAGGCTTGCCAATAGCAGATGCTCCAAAAAAAATTAGTGGAGTTCACAAACGCTGTTGGAAGTTCCTACCAAATGTAGTAAAAGCATCAGAAAGCTCAACAAACTTAACCAGTCCAATAGATACTGGCTTGAAAGTTGAAACTGAAGCAAGTTGATCCTTTGTAATGACTTTGTTTAAAGTCATCGAGAGTAGTCCATGTCTTTTTCAATTGGCCTAGTTGTTTTCAACTATACTAGATTTTTTAGTCAATCTTGCAATGTTTGTTAAGCTTTCATGCTTAATTATTAAGTTTGTTTGTAATCAAATGAACTCTTTCTACTATGAAACGTGCTTTGAGGGCGTAATCTGGCTAGATTTGGCTGTTACTATATTTGTGTTTCTCTTTAAGCTATTATATCCATCAGGTTAGTTGTTAATTGTGTGTTGATTGGATATGGGAACTTTGTATAAACATAATTGGGTGATAAAATCTTATTTTGTAAAATATTGTTGATTTTCTTAAAATTTTAAAATTAAAATAAGTAAGTAATTAAAAGAAATGTCTATCAATGTAACATCCCAAAAATACAGTGTAAAACCATATAATAGAATGATCACATATAATAATATTACAGCTCAGTTCTTACAAAAGATAGGACGTACGGTTAAGGCTGAACGACCTTACAAAAATAGCAGGGAGTTAAAATTGTACAAATGGCTACAAATATAGAACGAACGGCTTATAACCCTTCCTATGTTGAACGGTTAAATCAAAAGATATAGTAAACGAATGACCGAACGCTCCTACAAAAGAGTAGGCGAACAATTGACCGAGCGTCCTAAGGTTCGACCTTCATGTCCGTCTCTTCCAATGCTTCTTCCAGCAACTCTTCTCCTTCTGCTCTCACCCACAGGGTGATCATCGCAATGACAAGGACGAACGAATGGGAATACATGACTAGACAGGAAATAGGGTAAGTTTATGTAATTTAATTCAAGTATCAACATATATTTCACACAATCAACTAAACAAGATAAATCATTAACTCTTTCATGCAAAGCCTAATACTAGACTCTGACTGTCCGGACTGTATGAATTCTATGTAGCTACGATGTTCGTGCACCCAGGTGATGTAGTAACTGGGATACCCTCAACAGCTACCACCCGAGGTTAGTCCTATCTGTCCAAATTAACCATAAGGACTAGGACCTCCTGCCATTCCCACACATGACTTACCCTTCTCTACGTGAGAAACGAGTAATCACGGAATATCAGGATGAACCGTCAGCTTAGTTTTATCCACATTCATACTTTACCAATTTCCAATATCCATTCATGAGATATTCCTTGCCGGAATACTCTTTCATAATCAAAGTCATTTCATCCATATCATATTCCATCATCTTTCATTATTAAAACTTCAACTTAACCAATTTGAATAAAGATCACGTAGGATACCAAATACCGAACGTTAGTTTTTAACCCAGAACGAGACTGAAAACTTGGAGTGAGACCAAGATGTCTCTAACTCAAAACTAATCAAATCGAGAGTGTTACTCACTTGTTGTAAAAGGGACCGAATACAATAATACTTCTCAAAGACCAATAGAATCGAACGTTATTTTCCAAGTGAGCCAATTTAATGAACTGACTCTTGAGATTTCAAATCGAACACAGTAAAGCCTAGGCTGAGTACTAAAACTCTAGGCCGAAACCAATGAAGACAGATACTGTAGGACATCAAATAATAGCACTTGACGGAATCATATGAAGAAACCGAACGCCAATAAATACTTAGCTTCTTAATGAGTTAAACATCAAGGCAACCGAATGCCAGTCGAAGACCGGACACTGTAGAGAGCGAACGCTATTGAGTTTGGACGAACGCTCTTATTATAAAGATAGATTATGGAAATGAGAACTAACGCCTGGTGTAAGACCGAACACTTACTTAGTACGAGCGCTTGGTGTAAGACCGAGGACTACTTAGTACGAGCGCTTGGTGTAAGACCGAGCACTACTTAATTTATAGAATAAAGGCTTGATAAATATAAGATATCATTTAACTAATGTTTAAGAACGAACGAAATATACAAATACATATAGATATACTGAAGTTTATAATCAAATACCAAGGAATGAATATCCTTGGTTGAACGCTTAAGTACAAATATTACAAAACGAAACGAAGACGTTAGTCTTCAACTAGAACTCTCTCCAAATGAAAGAATCCAGTTCCAACCGAGTCCACAAGAAAACCGAACACTATATCGAACGAGCGCTGGTCTAATACCAAACACTTATTAAGAACGAACGCTACTGAGAACGAACGCTTGTATAATTGAATGGTCAATACTGACTCTTGACAACATGGTCTAATACCAAACACTTATTAAGAACGAACGCTACTGAGAACGAATGCTTGTATAATTGAATGGTCAATACTAACTCTCGACAACAGGGTCTAATACCAAACACTTATTAAGAACGAACGCTACTGAAAACGAATGCTTGTATAATTGAATGGTCAATATTGACTCTCGACAACATGGTCTAGTACCAAACACTTATTAAGAACGAACGCTACTGAGAACGAACGCTTGTATAATTGAATGGTCAATACTTTTAAACAACATACCATATTTCATCATCAACCAAATCATCAAACACAATATCATTCCAGTTTCTCATCTCTTAGATTCATATACTCATACAGCCAACAATGCAGTAACAACCAGATTTCATATTCATTCAGCAATCAACGAACATGCATCCATTCAAATCAACAAAATAAATCAAATTATATAAGCTTCTCTTACCTCTTAACGTGACCGAACGCTCACAGATATGGTTACTGGTTCACCTCTACAAATCCTTCTACCCTCAACGCTCGACAACTTCCGAAACTAAACCAAACAGAAAATCCAAAAACTCTCAGAACAAAATGGTTGATTCATGCAACCCATAAACTAGGTTTGCATGTACCAGGAAACCACACGGCTGAGGGAGAGATGAACTTACTAGCTCGGAATCGAAAACTGATCGGTTCAAACGAACGCCCTCGACGTCGGGAAGAAAAGAGTAAGATTTCGTAGAGAGAAGATGAAGAAATCTTAGAGAGAAGGAGGAGAAGAATGGAGTTTCAGAAGGTTGAAGAAGATGGTTGCATGCAGAGAGTGGCGTGAATTTTTGAAAACTTAGAGTTTTACTTCTACTGTCAAAACCGAACGGCCACTCCACTGCTCACACATGTCTTCCACTTTCTGTTTTCCAGCTTGCTTTCCTCGACACTTGTCTTCCACTCAGCTGGGATTTTGGATAGATTTTTAATGGGTCTGACAATCAATGAAGATTAAAGATAAAAGAAAGAGTGATTAAAATATATTACTATTAAAATAAATTGTTAGTGATTTAAATATAACGTTTATCATTTAAATTTTACTTGTTATAATATTAATGATGATGTATTTTGATTAAATAATTTATTCTATAAGTAAACTTTTTTATACTAGCAAATTTCTAATACATAGGATTTCATCTGTAATTATGTTCTTATATTTCATTTTATTGAATTAAAAATTAAATGTTGTAATAGTTTTTATTACTTTATATATTAATGTATGTATTAATTTTAAATTAAGTGTAATTTTAAAATATTTTTTATGTTTTGTTTAAGATTAAAGACATTTTTAATTATTAGTTGGAGGGGAAAAGAGGAATGTCACGTGCTAGAACAAATATAAAGACGTTAGTGAGTTTATGTATTATAGTATATCAAAGGAAATATTAAGAAGAAAAATATTATTAGAAAAAGTAACAAAATTCTTCAATATTTTAAAAATGGATAATTTTCATCCTTATCCAAAATTAATATTTATTTAGAAAAAAATAATGACAATTCAACAAAATCAAAATTAATTTCTTTAATAAAGGAAAAGGAAATAAATTTAGTTTATTTTGGAAGAGATTAAGAAGATTTAAAAGTGTATACAACAATATTTAAATAAACTTTTCTTCTTATTGTTTCTTAAATGTGTAATTTTTCTCCTATATAAATTTAAATCAGCATTTAGTTTTTCAATTTTATTTAAATTTATCAATTTTAATGGAAAATTAATATCGTCTAATTATCAACCAAAGATAGTAATGCATTAGTATCAGTTATTTATTTACTTAGAAGCTAGAACATTAATAATTAGTAATAGGATTAGGAGTAATATTTAACATTTTTTATGACTTACAAATAATCAATATTTTACACTAATATATATGTAACTAAATTAAAATTTATAAAACTAAAATTACACAGCTCATCTAATTATGAAAAACAAAGACATAAAGTAAGAGTGAATCTAAACCTAAAAAAGTTATTTATATGTATATACATATACAACAAAACGGTGCGTTTAGTGTGGAACTTCTACTTCCTCTCCTTCTTCCCGTTCCCTGATCCAATCGCGTTAGGGTTTTTGAAAGTTACAAATTTGTAAGATCGTCTCCTATCATTAATCCACTGAAATGGCAGACGAAGCTAACAGAACTGTAATAACACTCTATCTCTTTCGTTCTGTATAAAGTGTTTTTCTTCAAATGGCTATAACAATTTTTATTTTTCATTTCTTGATCCAAAAATGCAGGCTTTCCTTGAAATTCAAGGTCGCATGATCGAAACTACTGGAAAACTAAAACAGGTTTTTCATAATCTGTCTTAATCTCTTATTATTGTTGCTATTTTTATTTGGGGAAAAAGATACTTTGGGCCTTTTTTATTTTGAAAAATTAATAGCTGTGGGTGGTTTGCACAGTCTAGTTAAAGATATGAATCATGTGAAGTGTATAGTTATAAAGACAGAATGGAGATTAAGGAAGAAAGTTATAGGGACAGAGTAGAACACAAATATGGACACCGAGCTTCATATCTCCTCTGTGTATGTATAGTTTATAACTACATATGTAAAGGGATAAAGATTTGGGTACATATTTTTTTTCCCTATTATTTTCATAAATCTCTATAATTACACTCTCCGTTATTGTTTGAATTTGATTGAACCTAGCTGAATAATTGAAGAGACTTACACCTGAAGCAATCAGTGGGTAATGTGAAGTTGTTTTTGTACTCATTCAGATTCACATGAAACTAAGTATTGGCTTCTAATTGTCTGATTGTATATCTCAACTGTTTTGATGTTTTCAGCTTTATAGATAATTTCAAGTTTGGGTTTTGAGTATGAAACCCTATCAAAGATTTGGAAAGAAAATTTTCTGTTCACAATAGTCTTACCAAGCTCAAGTAGGGTTGTTTCCTGTGGAGAATATATTTCATCTTTAACCTACTGGATTCTAATGGAATGGGATCCTCTTTAGTTTCTGAAGTTCATCATGTTTTTTCTAACATGTGTATCTTGGGTGTATTCTAAATGTTTTGGAAGAGTGATTTGATGTAACTATTACTATGACGAGTAGTGGTTTTATGCACTTTATGCGTGCTGGGATGTGCAGGCTTCACTGCCATCAACGCTGTTTGAGAATACTTACATCTGAGTTGTGAAAGAGAATACATAACTTTATTTATTTAGAAGTGGGATAAAAAGAAAAGGGTCAACCTCACCTAGTGGAATAAGGTTTTTGTTGTTGTTGTTTGAAGTGGTATATAAAAGAAATGAAAACCTTACATTTGTATTTTGCATATGGGAATGATATTCTTCTTAGGGTTGCCTGAGACTAGTTTATATTATGCCATGGCATACGCAGGTGCAAACCCAGATGCGTTCCAAAGAAGCTGAAAAAAAGCGTGCTTATTTGACCATGGAAGAGCTAAAGCAAGTTCCTGATGATACTAATGTTTACAAATCTATTGGTATGCGAAGAAAATCGTGAGTTTATCTTAATGTTTCTGTTCTTTAAGCAACCCTACAAATTTGAAAGTATTTCTATTGGCATTTATTAAAGCCTTAGTTTTTCTACAGACATATGATGTGTCCAGTTATTTTGTTTTGCAGGGAGAATGTGAGTTGTGGTTACCTCTTTGAACATGCTACTAAATAGAGTACACAAAAGCTTGATTTATGGGATGTTTTTAGAAAATATTAAAGGCATACTTTAACACTCTTAACATGATGACCAGGTTTGTATTGGAGACCAAGGCATCATTAATGAATGAACAGGACAAAAAGTTTAAAGATGGTGAAGCTTCTGTTACTGCATTACAGGTAGATCTCCTTCATTCATTGCCAAAAAACTTCTTATCTTCCATCATTTCTATCCTTATTTTGTTTTGAATTTTCTTAAGTTAAATCTCATAACTGAAACAAATATAACTATTGTGACTAAATTTCTAAAGCAGTAAAGACGAGTATCCATAACCTTTGAATGAAATTCAGTTTTTATTCTACTGTGTCTTTGAACAGAGCTCGAAAGAGTACTTGGAAAAGCAGATGGCAGAGGTGGAAAGCAATTTGAGAGAACTGTTACAGCAAGATCCTGGTCTTGCTAGGCAAATCATGTCTATGAATGTAGTGTAAACTTTCCATTAGTGAGATTATCTTTCGGTGATGGGTTTTCTGGTGTATTTGGGAAAATAGAAAAATTCAGGACTTGGTGAGATACGAGGATATTTATTGCCTGCATCATGGATGATCTTCTATCCTTCTCAAAATGTTGATTTGGGGAGTTTTTGTAGGTTATCAACTCTCAGACTGTTTTGTTTTCTTCATTTATCTGTTTCCTTTCCTTCATCAATACTCAGGTTTTTACTGATTACATGATTTAAATTGGGTATAAAACCAAAACATGTTTTAAAATGATACGTTAAAATATTATTCTGAAGAAAACCAATGATAGGTAAGCAAAGAAAAAGAAAAAACATCTCAACCATTAAATACATTTTGCATTTCCAGCTTCAAATGCAAAATACTATTAAAAAGTTATTGTACTCTTAGGGTGTGTTTGCTTGATTTCCTATTGTTGAAGGACATTAGGAAGGTCGGTTACCAAAATATCCCTATCTAATATCATGTCACTTTTTATTCACCTGCTTTGTTCATGATTTTGTGCTGCTTTTGCTTCCAGCAGCAAAAGACGCATTCGGTCTGCGATGATATTTAAGTCAACATTCACGTCCGTTAATTCAACATGTCAACAATACCCACAAAAATATTGAACATCTTTCTTATAAGAAATACATTGTATTTTTTTATTTTATATTTACCAATAAGGATATTTTGATAATTTTCTTTTTATATGTACTAAAACTTTTTTATCTCTTATATTAGTGAAAATCATTAACAAATTTAATCAATTTCACTTATTTTTACTTGTAAATCCCTGTAAAAAATACAAAACAATGTATACTTCCAAATTCATTCACTCATCATTCTTCAAATTCATCCTTCCAAAGAAATATACAGTGAATGCGGCTCTTTAAGGCTATAACAAAAGTTAATATTGATCGTTTCTAACTTGCATTAATTATTTTCCATAGCAATTTCATTTTCGGTTAAAGTATAATTTTGATTTCTCTCTGATTTCGGTTAAATATATTTTAATATAATATAATTTCATATATTATTTTGTTTTAATTAGTTAAATTATTTCTTGAGAATACCGTAAATGGACATATTAGATTTAGAGTTAAATTGGTGAAAATAAAAGAAATAAAATACATGTAAATTTTTAAGTACATCAAAATTACAAATCTTATTTACAAAACTAGGACCCCAAATCATGGATTAAAACATTAAAGAAAGGCTGAAATTATAATTTCCAACAATTCTTCTTTAGAGTTTTGTCTAATTTTGACATTTTTAGTTAAATTCCCATTCATTTCTGAATGTACTTTTAAGGATTTCGAAACTTCATTCCGAAATGAAGAGTAACCCAAGAAATGCATCAAATGCTGGAAGTTGGACCCCATTCTAGAGACTATCATTACCCAAACCTTTTAAAATGGAAAGTTGGAGCCAAAAACAAAATTCTAGATGTGTTTTTTTTTTCCTCTGGGGCCCCTTGTGATCTCAGAAAAATAGTTAAGAATCAGATTCAGAGTGTGGAGATCATTTTCATTTATTTCAGTGTCACTAATCATTTTCAAACAAGAACAAATCATTATTCATATCACAGTTACAGCACATTAATTAAACAACTTGTGGAATTGGCCGCTTTGTTCCGATGGATCAAATTCGTTAATACAAGATTATATTCACCTTCCACATTATTAAATCAAGCTTCCAACTAAAATGATTGCATGAAAATGTTTAACAGCTTTGAAGTTTCTTTGAAGTAGTTCTTTGTAAACATGCCAGCCTTCTGCTGCTTCTACATGTTTATTCTTGGATAGAATAAAGTCATGCGATCCAAGAAATCAAGAGTTTTGAAGCTGGGATTTGTAGATGTCATACCCAGAAGTGTCTGGAGTTACAGGACACAATCTAACAGAGAATGAGTGTGACACAGGAGGAATCAAATAAGGATTGTGGACACATGGCGACCAACTATCATCTCCACCTAACCCCATATGCTTGTGATCCAGATGAACCTGTAATACCATAAAACATCTAAGATGAGCAATTCAATAGTAATAGCAAAGGTAAAATAAAACATGTTTTAGGTCCTTCAAGATATGGTGAATGTTTATTTAGTCCATACATTTCAAAATCAGTGGTTTTGGTTGTATTTCTTTTCTCTTCTTCTGAAAAAGGAAAGCTTATATGTTACTAAGAAAAAGAGGCCTGTTCACAAGATGTGCCAAAATCTCAGAGATGGCCTTATACTTCAATTTGCCTTGACCACAGAAGAAATTCACCATAGCAAGTAACATTCAAAACAACTAATTGTACATGAAAAAATTCAGGTCACAGAACACACACAAACAGTGCACTCGAATGCAGCACAAGTGTGAGCACCAACACAGATTTTGTAAAATATTAAACTTTGCCAACCTGAACATTGGGCCCAAGCTTTCTGCTTGACATCTAAAAATATCATACCACATTTTCACCATAAACTATAGCATTATTCTAATTTGCACCCTGATCAGTCATCACCATACATTTGATGAAGTGCATTATATCATTTCAAAAACAGTGGAAGGAAAATGTACAGAAATATACCTCAATGCTATCTCCTTCAATGAGCTCTTCATTGTGTGTGGCACGTTCAAGTTCTGAGGTGCTATAGTAGCTTGCACTCATTTGCATTGGTGGAGAGATACCATACTTAGAAGCATATATTCCAAAACCATTTTTGTTTCTGAATGTTGCCCACCTAACATCTGCCCTGCCAGAAGATTCCCCAGGAACAATATAAGGAACATGCAACTCACTAACATTATGTTCATAGACTGCAACTTGGGCTGCAGCTTTTCGATCCGGATAACACTCAAATGGTCCTCTTCCATACCAAGTTACTAGATCCAATGATTTTTCCACATTTAACACAATTCCCACACGCGGTAAAGGAGGAAGATCAGGATTTGGCTTCACTTCGCATTCTATAATAACATCCCCAGAAGCAAAAATTGTATATGTCACTTCTGTAGTATATAATACCTTTGACTTGTCTTGGTTAGAGAGAGAACCCTCAGAACCCTTTGTAACACCAAGAAAAACCACCAATATTCTAACTGAGTTTTCTGTAATACTTTGCACAGAACAGCTCTCAGCAATGAAGTGGAGGCAGTCCATTCCAGCAGCTTTCCACCTGGACAAATAACTGGCTCCCTCTCCTCCTTTATCATTATCTATAGGAGCTCGCCAGAAACATGGGAGGATGCCCTTTTTCAAAATATGTACTCCTTTAACCTAGCATTCATCATAATAATAGCTGTAAAGTAAAGTCATACAAAAATTTGAACAGGTATCATGAAACTTCTTGTAAAGAGGAAACTTAAATAACACAAATGTTCCAAAACCTATGACATGTCTTTACTCTTCAAACATTTCAAAACTCAAGAAGTACGAAATAAAGGAAAGAATAGTAGTGGGAAGACATGGCAGATTTTGATAAATGATAAGGAGGCTGAGAGGCCAAGGTCAGAATCTGTTTTTGCAACTCTGATTTTCTATCTTTTCCTTTCATTTACACTTCCTAGTGTCTGTTCTGTGCTTACCAGTGCTACCATTGTACTGGACTTCTGCCTCTGATTTTGTCATATATTCAGTGTTAGACATCTCTATCATATATCTTATTGGAGAAAATCTAAGTCTCGCGTCAACAAGAGATAGTGGCAAATTACACTATATAATAGAAACAATCGTTACCTTACAAATCGATTTTATAAGATTGAATTAAATCTAAACCACTGTCTACGATGATAAAATGCATTAAATGGCACCTACTGTGTTACCCACGTACCAAGCCCAATAGTTTATAAATGATAGCAAACTTTACCTTAAAGTCAATTTTATAAGGTTAAGTAAGTCTAAAGCATTTTTAAGATATGTTTTTTTTTCTTATCATGACAAAAATAGTATTATTACAATAGTTATTGAAAAAATATTATTATATTATAAAATGTTTTTTATAAAATAAATAATTTTACAATTTTTATCATTGGTAATTCTTTTATTGTGTAGATGACTTTTTTACCCTATGAGTTGTTATTTGAGTTTAAAAAGACAGTTACTTAAATGGTAAAATTGGAAAAAAATTTATACGCAAAAAGGAAGAATCTCCTTTCTTGATGGTGTAGATAATGTCAAAACCTTGAGCCAAAATTCATCTGGGTTTGGATCAATGGTATTTTCTCACAGCAAACATCACTTTGGCTCCCTATTAGAGGGTTTAAAAAGAAAAATAATGTGATCAGTGAATTCTGCATTTTTCGTGATTGAAGATTAAAAGAAACTATTATTTGAAACACAGAAACCAATATTGAAGGTACTCTTCACTATATAACAAGTTCTACATTCACTGGTGATCAGTGAAAGCCAGGTCTTACTATTTTAAGAAGACATTTGTCCTGTATTCTACATCTGCTGTTGTTTCTAACTTAAAGAGACAAAACAAGTTCCAATTTAGTCAAGCATTCAATGGAAAAATGATAAATTCAAAGTTTAGACTTACCTTCCAGCTTTCAACTAAACCAGTTTTAGTATTCAATGTCAAATCCCAAACATCTTGCTTTTTGACTATGATTGTATCTCCTTGTGTTTCAGCAACCAGTTTGCCAGAACTAATAGCAATAGCCTGAATACAACAACCATTCATAAAGTATAATAAATTAATTTCAGCAATAACATATAGTATAAGCTACTAAACCTCATTACTCAGCCCTAACAATAGGTATGAATTGATTCTAAAATAAATCAACACGTCATAAAATTACATGCACAAGAATGTTTTTCCTGGCAGGCAGTTGAACTTGAGCAGATGAAACAATATGACCAGCTTCAACCCAACGTGTGGAGTCCAAAAGTTTAACCGTTAATGTCAAGAATAGTTCTTCTTCTGATGATGAAGCCCACAGAGAATACCACGGACCTGATTTCCAATCAACAGCATAACTATTCTGGGGCTTTATAGGGGCAAGGTCCAAAATACCAGATCCAAGGTTATATCCATTTGCAGAAATATACCAGCTGAACTCCAATCCTTCTGTTGTTTGAAAAAAATGAGTATTTTTTATCTGCAAAACAGAAAACAAAAATAAATTATCAAGTCAAATTTGACTAGAGAAACATAAAATTCAGATAAACTGAGTACCTCCAATTTCCCTTCATTTAAAGCCACCTTGATTGGTTGGTACAAGTATTTAACCTCTGAAACAAAAAGGCATATTGATGAAGCATGACTAAAGATGTAAACAGAAACACGAATAGTCACTCCTACAAGGTTGTGTGTGCAATAATGAGGCAGTCTGTCAGTTTACCATGTAAAACAGGATGAGGAGTTCGATCAGGAAATGTGAGCCCATTCAAACAAAAATTCAAATCATTGGGAACATCCCCGAATTCACCTCCATATGCCCAATGCTTTGTACCATCCTCATAAACTTTCACCAGCGCCTATGTGCAAGCAAAGTACAAAACTGAGAGAATTCAGACAATGTAGGGTAAAGTTTATCCTTCCTCAATTTAGTTACAGTATTTCAAAAGCCACTCACCTGATCAACCCAATCCCAAATAAAGCCTCCTTGGAGTCCAAATGTGTTGTCAATTGCTTCCCAATATATATGAAGATTTCCATTACTGTTTCCCATTGCATGTGAATATCTGCCATTTTTTGGGTCGGCAAAAAAAAGATTTTAAATATATGCAAAACAAACAATACCAGCACTAACAAAGATACAGAGGGAATGCACCAATATTATCTTATACTTATATCAGTAAGAGATATAACTAATTATCTATAACTGAAAACAACAGGGAACAATAGAAGTCATGTTCTGTTGTTGATGTAAAACTATGAAATCATACTCGCACAGTATCAGAGGACGTGTTTCAGTTGGATCATTGGCTATTTTCACCATGTCCCAAACACGCATATACATAGGACACACAATATCAGTGCATGGAGTCCTGGATCCACCTCCTTCATAATGTAATACCCGTGATGAATCTCGTCCTCGAATCCAGCCTGATGTGTTGACAAAATGAAAAAAAATAAAATTTAGCCAGTAATCTTAAAATAAAATGTAACAGCAGAATAAAAAAAAAAGTCACTTCAAATATGCTAACTGTAAGTGAACCCAAGTGCAGTATCTACCAGCTAAAGCATAATGATTTGTTCCAAATCCAGATTCATTCCCTAAAGACCACGAAATAATGCATGCGTGATTTTTATCTCTCTCAACCATGCCAATCACACGATCCAGCATTGAAGATGCCCAAATTGGTTCCAAAGTAGGGTGCTTGAGATGTTTAGAATAGTCAAAACCATGTGTCTCAATATTTGCTTCGTCTATCATATACATGCCAAACAGATCACATAGCTCATACCAACGTGGATGTTGGGGATAATGGCTATTCCTCACTGCATTAATATTATTTTGCTTCATCAAGACCAAATCCTGTAATCACAACAATTATTGCTTTTTAGCCTTCAAATAAATGAACTGTACTGACAACTTTATTGAAGGGCAACAAAGGATTAGCAGTACCTTGATCATGCAGGATTCTATGTTTGCCTTCCCCACTTGAGGATGATGTTCATGCCTGTTCACACCTCTAATCACAACAGCATGTCCATTAACAAGCAGTTGTTTATGGGCTTTAGACACTTGTCTAAATCCTACTGGACATGATTCACTGTCAACAACACGGCCAGATCGGTCTTTCAGGACAACAACCAGAGTATAGAGGTATGGCTGTGAAAAAGCAAAGAAAAAATTATACATGAAAACCAAATAGGTAAAAGATCAATAACAAAAAAAAAAGATCTTGTGAAGCTTTGAGAAAATCCAAATATGTCAATAAGCTTTCAATCACACAGACAGGTCTTGTCTTGATAAATCATCATAAAACCTTTCATAGGAGTTTAAGAAACTCGATTCAAAAACTTTATCGGCCTATCACTTCTTGGCTATGAAAACTAAAATATGCCACAGATTAAAAAAATTAATGAGAGAAGGAAATGAGACAAGAAACAGGAGACATTTGCAGGATTACAGTTGTTGAGTAATCAATAGACAAAAATCTTAATAACTACTTCAACGTTATTTTTCAATAGTAATGTAACCCTTAGTTCGCTAATCAATGAGTAAAATTGACCAAAACATCGAAAAAATATGATTGAAATTTCTTACTTTCTCTGCAGACCAAAGCTTTGGTGATTGTAGTTTCCCTGTAAGCAAGTAGCCATGAAACCCTAATATTGGTGCTGGTGTACTTGATGGTTGGAGTTTTATGTCAGCCACATTAGATGAAAGGAGATCAGGATTGCCATCAGAGGTGTACCAGCTTCCAGAATCAAACAACGTAGCTTCTATGGAGTAGTCTGTGAGAATATTATCCTTGGATGTCTCTTTTAATCTATCTAATTTTACTTCAACCTGGATTATATATGCATGAAATTGATATTATATCCCAAATAGCAATAACACATGAATAAAAATAACAGTGTTGTTGTAATATCAGTGATACTATGGGGTAATCATGGTGGAATAAAGGAAACAATAGTAAAATTTACTGTGAAGAAATATAGAACATAATTTCATTCATAAATTTAGAAACTACATTTCACTTTTACAAAGTCAAAACAACAAAATAATAGAGACTTCAATATAATTGGGTTTAGGTAAAATCTTCCACAAGACCAGTCACGAATGTATAATAATTATTAAATGAAAAATAACAATAATTTAACAATGTATTTATGCTTACCAGTATATCTGCGTAAGAATAATCTTCAGCGATATTTGATTTGAAAAAGTAGTCAGGAATAAATACCTACATACAAAATATTTTGAAAGATATTAGCATCAAGCATGAAAAGATAGTCAAATGGCTGAAGATTTGGACATGCTATATATTCAATAAAAAAGGAATAGGTATAAAGATACATGTATATAATTCTCAAACTTGAATTTTCTGTTATTTAAATGATAAATTAGGTGCATTAATAATGTAATCTAACTCTTAATTATTCTACAAGACCAAATGGTAATAAATAATGACAGCACCTGTAAGCAAACAAGAACTAAAAGAGAAAGAAAAGAAAGATTTTTCTTGAATAGACTGAAAATAACAAGAAATAGGAGAACACTCTCTCCTCCTACATTTTCTCCTTAACAAAGAGCTAATGCTCAAACCACAAAATTAACATCCTTCTCTCTCCTCTCGTTCTTCCCTTATTTATCTAACACCTCAAGTAAATAACTCATTAACATTCAAACTATCTTAACTAATTTCTCTTTTTCTTGTATCCTAACAGCATCACAATTTGATTGTCATATGTAAACCATAAACATTAATGACTTGCATTTTTACCTATAAGCACCAACTTAATTCTAATAAGGACACTTATCATAAATTATATAAAAAAATAGGAGGTTTAGTGAAAACAAACCTCTGGCTTTGCCATAAGAAGAACATCACGGTGGATACCAGATAACCGCCATTGGTCCTGGTCCTCAAGGTAAGAGCCATCACTCCATCTATACACTTGAACAGCTAAAACATTCTTAACATCTGAACCACATGGATGACAAAATTCAGTGATTTCAAACTCTGCAGGAAGTCTGCTGTCTTGGCTGTCCTTGCAAAATAAAAACAAGAGTTGATTAATGCCAAAGCTTCATATATATTACCTTTCGTCTTCATAAATATTATGTGATAAGGCAACACTTCACTCCATATCCATTAAAAAAAAAAAAAACAGGTCTAAGCCCTTTCATTTTAGCAAGAACATAGTACTAAATATCAGAAGTCCAGCTATGATCAGCCAGGAATTCGCAAAAGAAAAGACAAGATGGTAAATGAATATCTAATGATTAGACGAGTATTTTCTTCATTGCCGTAGACCACAGTTACCAATTTATTATCTATTTCATAACATGCCTTCTCCCTGGCTTGCATTGCTTTGAAAACCTTATCATCTATCCCCTTTTACTCCCCACCCCCCTCTCCCTCCTAGCATCACATATGCTAGAGTTGAAAATACAATAGAAAAATACTAACCAGCAAGTTTGTAATCATGTTCAAGTTTGTATGATCTGCATATCAGAGAGAGAGAGATACCTATATCCAACAGGATTCCCATTTATCCATGCACAAAAGGCAGAATCAACTGCTTCAAAATGCAACAAAATTCTTCTACCTACAGAAAACCAATCAATGTTCCGAAGTAAGTATTTTAAACTAAAAAACAGCAAGTACTGGTGGCGATTAAAACCTACAGGATACAACTTTTCCACAACATGTGGTACAGAACAACAACACTTCATATATTCCACAAAAACAATGTCATACAATGGCTTCCTAATTACCTTTGAAGTACAATGCACTAACATAGAGAACTGAATGAAAACAAGAGAATGGCAACACCAAATTCCTCAATAGTGTATGTCAATCTACAGAAGAAAAGAAAAAACAGCATAAGGAAATTCAGCAAGTCATACCCTCCCATTCTTTAGGAATTTGGAAGTACGTTCTGTAACAGCCAGTAGGATTTTCACTTGGAACGAAAGGAGGATCTAGCGGAAATGGATACACCACGTTCGTATATATAGGAACATCAAATCCGTGTAACTGCCAATTCGAAGGAACTGTCCAATTTTGACAAAAGATAATTAAACATGGATAAAAATATCAGCACTGAGTAAGAACAGAAAATGACAAAAATCAATTCATAATCAAAGCAAAATAATAGCATTTCACCACTACAACAAACTCTTTAGTAAAGCAAAATTTAGAGAACATTGTGAAGAAATTAAGCAGACACAGTGAATGCAAAGGCGTTTTACGAATAACATATACGCACTTAAACATGAGCACTTACCAGGCAAATTTTTCCACTCTGAATCGTGGAACTCACTTTCATAAAAATTAGTTGGAACATTGCTGGGCCTGTCAGCGATGAAAAATTTCCAATATCCAGACAAGGACTTAACAAAAGGCAAGTCTTTGACCCAAAATGCAGCACAATCAAGAGACCCCTGAACAGCATCATCATTCCAAACAGCAGACTGGGAAACCAAAAAATCCACTTTGTTCCGTTGATACCAATATCTGAGAGATCCTACACATATCACAAAATTCCAGATTGCCCATAATTTATATAACAAAACTAAAATAGAAGGAAATCCATAACAACATAAACTCATAAAAATCCTATACAATTTTTTGGTACCGAAAAACTAGTCATTGATTTTAACTTCTTTCATGTGCAATGAACTATTGATTAAATTCATAACACTTAATATAAGAAGTCAATATTATACACCTATACTTAATTTACTTAAACCATTTCATTCAGCTGACATCTTGAAACCATTTATCAATCGCAATAAAAATATATAATAGATAACTCTATGAACACAATAATAGAATAAGTAAAAAAAAAAGGTGGCAATTTTCTTGCAAATGGCCTAAAAAATTGAACTTTTAGAATATATATATATATATATATATATATATATATTCCTCGCTTCATTTTATCAAATTATTTCATTCAGCAGAAATGTTACGACCATTTATCAACCCCCAATGGAAGTTAGAATAGAAAACTCACATGAATGGAATAGCATCTTTCAAAAAATGAAATTTTCTTGAAAAGGGCAACTAAAAAATACGAACTTTCAGAATGGAACCAATGTGTTTCCATCTATCTAGCAAACCCAAAACATGAAACGAATCCATTTTAGCGTAGAATCTATCCCAGTAAACGAAATGGAAAAAAAATGTTGATGGGTGTGAGACCTTCTAGAGAGTCATGGCAGTGCAAGGTGACATGAGAGTCCCTTTTCCTCCACTTGATGAAAGAAGGATCTTCCCACACTTTGTAACCATTCTGTTGAGTGAGGTTAAGAGGCCCAACAACAACCAAAGAAGAAGAAGAAGAGGCCATAACACAATTCACAAATTTCTTTGAACTATTGTGGCCAAAACCAAAGGAGTCATTGTGAAAAGTGATGATCTAAGAAGTGATTTTTGTTGGTCGGAAGAACATGTCACGACTCGTCGTTTTGGAAACTCGGAATTTCATGTGGATTATTTCCATGAGTTTAATTAAAAAAAAACGTGTTCAATATATATGCACTTTCAATAATGTAAAAGTTTCTTTTCTACATTTTTGGTTAATAAAAATCGCTATTGATATAAACTTTGACACATTTTTCGTAAAATTAAATGACATATCAATGTCATATTAAATGATAATATAAAATTGATTTACATTGTTCTTTTATAAACTATTTTCCTTTTTTTAAAACACGTTGTGTATTTTATTATTGTTTAAAACTTATTAAAATATTAAAAAAATGAGTATCACTTTTATTTTAATTAAGCTTAGTTACTCGGTCTTTATTGGAATGTTTTATGATCTTATTTTAAAAAAAGTTTCGATTGTATTTTAAATTTTGAAAAAAAATAATTGTCCTAATTTTTGAGATTTTTTTAAAAAAAATACTAACGACATTAATAACATTTGTTAATATGTGATTTTTTTAAATTTTTAAATTTTTTTATTTTTTTGTAAAAAATTTGTTGCCACAAAAAAAGTTTATGGTGTTACATATAATGTAAGTCTAATGTGAGATGTAATGTCAAGTGTCAAGTATCATCGTCTCGGTTTCATTTAATTTCTATATATGTCTAAGTTATGTATACTAACCACATTAACTTAAGTGTTATGTGTTAGTTAGTTGTTATTTTTTTTTAATTTATTTGTATTGTTTTATTATATGAAAGTTAAATTTTGTCTCAATTTAAAAAGGAATGAAATTATTCTATTTTTTTAAAAAAAATATAACTAAATTGAGATAAAATAATAAATATAGAGATTAAATTAAGATTTCTCACATTACATTTGTTCCAACAGTGATACGTGGGACTGTCACAGCTAGATCACATTATCTTTATGATATGACAAGAGTCTCATTTAACATATGACAATTTCTTAAAAAAAATAATAAAATAAAGGGTTAAATATGTTTTTAGTTACTCAACTATCAAGCGATTTTATTTTTCGTCCCTCTTTCAAACTTTGGTACACTTTGATCCTTGTCCTTAAGGAAACTATAATTTTTCGTTCTCCAAAACTAACGCCGTTAGAATTAGGCTGTGTTGGCTAATAGATTGCCACGTCATTTTTTTTACACTAAGTCAAACCAAACCACAGGCCACGCCAATCTGCCAAGTCAACCCACATCTAGGACTCCATGGCTAGCCGTTGCAACACTCCGGCAGCCCCCACTAGTGACACCACCATTGACTCCACTAGTGCAACCACCACGAGGAACCTAGAACCACAAGAAGAGACCCAAAACGCGGATCAAAAATCCAAAATTCATTCGAACTCTAACCTTCTAAATCGCATCATTAAGAACACAAGAAATTTTCGAAAAACAGAGCCAAACTACAAGAATCAAGAACCCAAAATCCCCAATTCATGACCATCAATTTGCAGAGAAGATCAGATGAATCAACTACAACCTTAAATCACAGAATTAGAACCCCAAAATTCCCATTTCCAACCCTAGCCCCATCACGAGTCCAAAAGTTACGAAAGAACAAAAATCCAATTCGAACCACACCCAAAGTCGCGAACCAAACACAATTTCACTTTATCATGAAGACATTGGAGCACTCGTCGTCGAGAAGAAAGCATCATGAACCGAACGGTTGAGGGAGAAGAAGATGGAAACCGAACAACTGAAGAGTATCGAACGCCTAAAGGCAATGTAGCTACCGAACGGCTGAATCATGAAAGTCGATCGGTTGTAGTGTTTTAGTATCTTATTAAATAGTTTGTTAATTTTGTTTTTATTTTCTCTTTGTATATATTTTTTGCTTCCGTTGTAACTCAATATACTTTTACTTGAATTCATTCACTATTATTCTTTTCTCTAGAGCTCTTTCGCTTCTCTCTTTCTCAAACACTTACATGGTATCAGACCGAACGGCCTCTTTCTGCCTTCCACAGTTCTGTAACAATAGAAGAAGAGATATGTGAAGATCTTTATCAGTCCGGGAAGCGTCGTTTGGGGAAAATGTTTTGGATTTTGAAGGTAGAGATAGGCGGGTATTTGTTCCCTTTTTCAAATTTAACTCGAAATTGTTTCAATTTTTTAACTATGCTTTCCCCGATAATCAGAACCAGAAAGAATCTAGAAAGAAAAAGAAAGTTTCCTGTAAAACCCAACCCAAGACCAGAGAGCAAGACGAAGGACAACGCTTCCCTTGCGAGCATACCAAACCGGAAAAGATGAAAGAGAAAGGGTATCTCCTTTTTCTAACCCGTGACCTCCCTAGGAGAGAAACCCCTGTGTTCAACGTCACATGTAAGGAAGGAGATGGAGGGAGAGGGAGAGGAGAATAATATTGACTTAGTGTCAGAAAAAGAAAAAATGACGTGGCAATCAAATAGCCAACTCAGCCTAATTCTAACGACGTTAGTCTTGGAGGACGAAAAATTATAGTTTCCTTAAGAACAATGATCAAAGTGTACCAAAGTTTGAAAGAGTGACGGAAAATAAAATCGTTTGATAGTTGATGGATTAAAAACATATTTAACCCTAAAATAAAATAACTGGAAAAAAAATCATAAACTGACACTAATACATGAATTAACATGTTAATACTAATTAATACAAAGAATCAAATTACATTACATGATAACTCAATTGAAATTAATCAAAATTTGAATACCTAATTATCATTTTCGAATGAAAAAGATTACTAAAGGGTTTAAGTCTTGTAAGTATTTTGCATTAAAAACAAAACTTAGTAGTATACGTTTTTCATTTAAATTATGAATGTAAAAAAAGTTTAAGTGTGTTCACACTTTTGTCTAATCACAAACTATAACGAATAATTATTTTGAAGTAGTTATTAATTATTATAATGATAAGATATGTGGTAATTAATGAATATACTTTATAGAAAATTTAAAGGTTATCATATAAGCATATTTGTGTGTGTATTTATATCTTTAGAATTATATAAATTTTTAGTCGTGTTGTATTGGTGATATCAATTATTATTTTGAAGAACCAAACTTAAGTCTTTTTTAGTTGTTGTTGTTCTTTTTTCGTGGTTTTCCTCATTCTCAGAAACTAATCCTACTTGCATAATAATGTGACTTTCCTATAAAATTTCATTTTGATGAATCGTATAATAATAATTCACATTAAGCAAAAATAGGGCAAAATTTATATTCTTAAAAACAGTATTTAAGTTCTATCCTAAAATTGATATGTCTAAAAGTGAAACTTTTTTATGTTTGTTAAGAAGAATAGCACTAACAATATAAATACAATATATAACGGTGTAACGTAGGTTATTACTCTCACTTGAGTCTTTAAATTCGTGACTTAATAAGAAGTTGATTTTAAGAGCTTAAATGAAAGTTATTTAAGTTTTCTATAGTTTCAAATATTTATATGATAACAAGAAACAAAATTGATCATTTTTTGAATGCATTTTCCTTTTTTTTAAGTGACTCGTAAATAATTATGAGTGGTGCATACATTTTTTGGTGAACTTATAATGACAAAAATGAGAAAATACGTATGTGGAGTTATATTTTTTGGTGAACTTATGCTCAGATTTTATGTCATGGCAAACCATAATATATGAAAGATAAAATTGAGTTATATTGTTAGAATATAAGCATTAAATTTTTAAAAATAAAAGTAAAAATAAAAGTAGAAGTAATAGGTGTAGAATTCAGGAATTTAAAAATCAATTGTTAAGTAATGGCACGTGGGAATTAAGGAAAGAAGCGGGTATGGATCCCACGAGTGATAGTGGAGGCACCATTATTATTGCAGGTTGACCATAACATACATGGTTTTGGATAGATAGCGATCTAACATCGTAAAACATTATTAGTTTTCAAAAGTGTTTTATAAGACCATCTTATCCGTTCATTTCATTATGGATTTTTTCACCTTTTTTTTCTTCTTTGAATAGCAAATTGTTCATTTATTTACATGGATAACACTGTATTATTTATGTTCAGAACTACTACTTTTTACAAATATTTTTTCTTCCAAAATCTCTTTTTTTTTTTTTAAATTGAAAAAAAAATTAAGTTATATGAAAAGTAGCTAGCGGTGCAAATTTCTTTAATTATGATTTTGATGTTATATGAGTGGGGTATAATTTATTGGATCGTGTTAAAAGAATAAAGTCCAATAGGAGCTGGTCTTCAAAACATACTGAAATAAGACACGAATCATTGGTAGGATAATCGCATTTAATATTTAATAGTCTTTCCAACATACTAGGGATGAAACCTGTGAAAAATAACTGGAAATGAACTTATTGAATCAGAGCATTATTCTTAACCCTTTGGTGAGGCATCATCATTTTAGAACGAGTGAACAAAAGTTGAATCGAGAGAGCATTGCTGTTATGTTCTAAACAAAATCATCGTTGCCTCAAATTTGACTCGTATCAATTTCACTTAATAAGGGATATCAGAATGCATTATTGTTGCCTGCAATTATCTCAGTTATAATTCCAAAAGTCGTTATTTAAAGCAACCCGAAATGACATAAAAATACTTTGGAAAAATGAGACTGTATAGTTATACAAACGAATATTTAGAAAATTAAATTTACAAGAAAATATGACAAAACAAGAATGGGCAGTGAAAAAGTAATTTCTCTAAAAATAGATACCAAATAACTGGAATGGTAAGAAACTTAAAAAAAAAAAGAATATCAGCTAGAATCTGAATGATGAAACTCTAATAAGAAGCATGTCATTTTGATATCGATGGTCCAGTCAATGGCAGAATTAAAGGTTCAAAAATCATTACACCATGTGCTGTAATCAGTAAGAATATTAACATGTGCACAAAGATGCATGATTCCGATAGGTTACAAAAATTACCATCCAACTGTCACCTGTCACCGAAAAGAGGATAAATTTCCGATAGGAAAATTGGCCATCTATGCAAAAACTATTCAGTGGCCTTAACTACGCCGCTTCTGTACAATTTATGAACAAAAAGTCTGTAATCTACTCATTCGTTTCCACAGGGCCGGGTGTTGAGGTCTGGTCAGCCGGTGTAGAAGCTTCGTCCTGCACTGGCATTCTAGTCTGCTCCCCCCTTGGGTTTGCAGTTTGGTCCCCCCTATTACGGAAAACTCGAAAATATTTATTGACGAATGCTTCAGCAAGGTCAGCTGGATACTTCTTTCTTATCCGGTTATCCAAGCATTTACGGTAGGAAAAATCTTCTCTTCGACCATCTTTCAAAACCACGAAAAAGCATCTGCTATCCTGAAAACTGCTGTGTCTGTTAACCTGTTGCAAATAATACTCCCAACATTAGGCACAGGAAAAGATATAGGTAGACGATAATTTGAAGTTTCAACTTCCCTCGCAACCCATAATCCAACGATGGAATACACAGATCTATTGCATATTGCATGTATGCAAACTGACACATACGCAAGGAAATAGAAATACCAAAATACCATCTTTCAGTACCAGGACCCAGGAAGTTTTGGAAAGAAACTCATTTATCTAAATTGATATTGATCACAATATTATTTATAAATGTGAATGAAAGATTCAATGTAAACAGAGTTAGGTGATACCATGACATAATCAATTCCAGCACCCATTTTGGTTTCTTTATCTGGGTGGTGCTCAAAGACATTCTCAAGTATAAATTGTTGATCTTCAGCAGCCAGCGGGTCCCCATCGTTGTACCTTCAATAGGAATTTATTAAAAAAATATGATCAAAATGCTTCAGCTTATGATACAATACTCATAACAGAGGGAATACATCAGGAAACCACTCGAGGCTAGGGTAGAGAGTACAGCTAACACAAGCTTAATAAGGAGCAAAAATTTAAAGTAATAATAGCTATATTTGTAATGGTATTCAAACCAAAAATAACTACCAGAGAAATTGCTATGGACAGTAAAAACAGTAGAGCAGATGCAAAGGTTCAAATTGCAACTTGCAATTCAGTGTACGGCTTGTATTATTACAGGAAAGGCAAATAATATCATGATTTTTTCTAGCTTGCCAAGTCATTATAATGGGGGAGTTAGTATTTACTGTCACAAGTAACTTACCCCTGTTGTTGCATGATTCGTCTGATAGACTGCATAATAGGTTCGATCTCCTTCAGCACATCCTGCTCCTCAGATGAATATAAGTCCAATCTCTGTCCAGGTGGTCTAGGTGGGCGATTCCTATTTTTCCAGTCGCCACCATTTGGACCCCGACCTTGTGAACCTTCAAAGCGATTTTTCTTGAAAGATTCTCTACCTTGCTTACCCCACTGAAAACCTTTCTCACTATCTGAATTAGCTGAAGCAATATGTGATTCCCATCCCCGTGAAGTTGAATTTTGATTTGACTGATTTTGGGAATCCCATGATTGACTTCCAGAGGATTTGGCTTGTCCCCAAGAGTTATTGCCAACTTTTGAGTCAGCTTTCCAATTACCTGAGTTCCAAGAATCTTCTTGGGGCTTTTCTGACCCACCATCTATTGCCTCAACTTTATTTCTAGCCCACTCATCTACTTCAGTTTTTGACGAACCTGTTTTGTTTGCACCCCAAGAACCAGAGGTGGAATTATCGTTTTGGGTAACATCATCTTTCAATATACTTGGGCCCCAAGAATCTTGTGCATTTTCAGTTCCGCTAGCTGGTATTACCGATTTATTCCTTCCCCAGCCAGACAATTCATTAGATTTTGTGTTAGTTTGATCTCCTCTGCTTCCACCCCAAGAACCAGACACAGAGTTGTCTACTTGGGTAACATCTTTCCTCTTACCAGAGCCCCAAGAATCCTGCACATTTTCAAATTCACCAGATTTTTCAGACTTATTCTTCCCCCAGCCTGACCATTCATTAGATTTTGATTCTATCTGGCCTGTGCTTCTTGCACCCCAGGCACCAGACTCAGAATTGTCTACTTGGGTAACATCTTTCCTCTTACCCGAGCCCCAAGAATCCTGCACATTTTCAAATTCACCAGCTTTTTCAGACTTATTCTTCCCCCAGCCTGACCATTCATTAGATTTTGATTCTATCTGGCCTTTGCTGCTTGCACCCCAGGCACCAGACTCAGAATTGTCATTTTGGGTATCATCTTTCAATTTACCTGAGCCCCAAGAATCTTCTCTTACATTTTTAAATCCTCCAGGTTGCATTTCTGATTGATTCCTTCCCCAGCCTGACCATTCATTAGATTTTGCTTTTGTCTGATCTCTTCTGTTTCCACCCCAAGAACCATATGCGGAGTTGTCTACTTGGGTAACATCATCTTTCCCCTTGTCAGAGCCCCAGGAATCTCGCACATTTTCTGATCCACCAGCTGTTATTTCAGACTGATTATTTCCCCATCCAGACCATTCATTAGATTTTGCTTTTGTCTGACCTGTGCTTCCTGCATCCCAAGCACTAGAACCAATATTGTTTTTTGGTACATCATCTTTCAATTTACTTGAGCCCCAAGAATCTTTTTCAGATCCACTAGCAAGTATTTCAGACTTATTATTCCTTCCCCAGTCATTAGATTTTGTTTCTGTATGATTTGTTTTGTTTGCACCCCAAGCACCTGATGCAAAATTGTCTTCTTGGGTTACATCTTTCCTCCTACCAGAGCCCCAAGAGCCTTGCATATTTTCGGTTCCACCGGCTGGTATTTCAGAATTATTGTTTCCCCAGCCAGACCATTCATTAGAATTTGTGTTTGCCTGACCTGTTATGTTTGCACCCCAACCATTTGATTTTGATTCACTCTGATCTAAATTTACATCCCAACCATTGGATGTTGAATCATTCAGTACTTCAGGATTGTCTTCGAAGACAGCCTTAAAACCAGAGTTATGTGGTGAGGACATTTCCAAATCCAAATTTTCTTCATACAGCAAATCATCAATATCTTCACCCAAACAAGCATCAGTTTCTTCTTCCCCATCAGTATGACCTCCAACCATGTGAAGAAAACTGTAAACATCCATTCCTTTAATTTCACTTGATCTTATCTGCAAAAAAACAAATGTCAACATTCAAATAATGCTTATCCAGAACTCCAATTATTAAAAACAAACTCAAGAGAAAAGAAACTTGCAATTATAATTCTGAGATTTGTACAAGTTACAAGTTTCTATATACAGCAACTACACATAGACTACAGAAACTCATCTAACTTTATGGGATCAATTATTACAACCTAACAGTGACAGCTGTAACAAACAACTCTAAGAGAACACAATACATAATGATGATTGTAACTAACTAACTAACTGCTAAAAGGAGTTGTACACTCATAAGTATTAAACCTGAGTATGATAAAATACCTTATTTGCATCCCAAACAACATCAAATTTTGATCCTGTACCAACTGCCACATGTTTACCCCAGGAACAGGATGCAACTACGCTTGACAGAGAGTCAGTATGACATTTCGCAGCAGCTCGCTCAAAACATTTTTTAGGTGTCTGCATAGTGTAACATTCACAAAGTAAGAATAATAATAATAACCCAATACACCTCACGATACAACAATTAACAAGGTAGCAACTTACAAAGAGTGTTGCATCTGTGAATGGTACTTGAATATTTAGTTGTCGACAGAGGGCTTTATATCCCCCTGTGTTAAAGCCAACCAGGTTCCCACCACATGTCATACTACTAGCTAGCAAAATTAGATGCTCTCTAAGAACACCTTTTGCCACCATTTTCACAGATGCCGCAACACGCTGCAAGTAGGTACAGAAGGATAAGATGGGTACAAAAGATTTACTAATGGGGGTTACTAAACATTGTATAATGATCAAATCTTTCATATTCACAACAAAACACCCCAATGATATAAAAATCAGACTCCGATATAGACGAGAAAGGCAAAAATTGCATATCACCACAAAATCTAGCAATGTAGTTTGATTTTCAACTGATTGTTTTCCTAATATTAGAATCAAATAAGATAGAAATACAATTCAGTTTTGTTGCGTGTTTTATGTTTTGGGCATTGCGTGTTTAGTCTGAGCTGCAGTCCATTTGATGCAATATATTTATCATTAATAATTTTCATTTTCCTGGATATAGGCATTTAGTTTCTATAGATAGGATTTCAGTGCTAAAGCAAAATTTCTAGGCACCAAATTCTCAAACTAAAAATATCTATTCTCCGTGTTCCGCCTGATCTGACCAAAGAAAATACCTCTCAAGATTAGGACACCATAGAGATAGAGGCAAAAGGAACACTGCAAAAGTCTAAGCAATTAGAAACATTGGGAATCACCCAACAACTCCGCCCATAAAAATACTTGGAGTAATTAAAAGTGAGGAAATATCCGAAAGACAACCAAAAGAGCAACTAACTAAACATAATTCAATACAACTCACCTGAATCGCTTGATCAAAAGTGCAAGATATCCCCAACAATTCTTGAATCTGCTTAATAGCGTATGGGATTGAACGCCTGGTATCAATCAAATGAAGAACAGGAAGGCAGGAATCAAGTACAATCCTCCAAGCATCACCACTCTGCTTGACTACATCCTTCTCAAGAATAATATCCAGTGCCAGTTCACCATTAGAAGATTTATAAGGGTTTCGAACCCATGTGTTTGTATCCGGACTAACCCAAATTATACTAGCAGAGCTAATGCGTGGGTCTCCTGCTTATTAGTAAGAGGAAAATCAGAAACATTACTCAGACAGAAATATGTGATCCAAGCGATGTATGCATTCAAAATTAAGAATTCAACAAAACATATGACAGACCACATATAAAAACTGACGGCCAACAAATTTAAACAAGAAACAAACAGTTGACAGAAGATCACATCTGAGAGGAATAAGCAAGTCTTTAGATTGCAAAACATTAGCATGTGGAAAGGATAGATACGGCCAATGAATTTGAATGCAGGAGAGGTCCTCTAGCAAGTAATTTGTTCTTTTTGAGAATGCCAATGGGGATATGAGAGTAACTAGCTAGTGGTAATTCTAGTGCATGAAGAAAATGGTTAAGAACTTACAAGAGCTATCTTCCAAGAACACTATGTTTTCATGATTCAGGGAGATTATCCAGTACACAAGTCATTTATTTGAAATGGGCCAATCGGTATAAAATTTTGATGTTTGATATTCTGTTTCAGGCTTCCTACTTGTAACAACAATATTAATGTATTAAATATTGAAGTCTTCATGAAATTGTGGATTTGTATTGTACAGGATTTAGTATTGTATCAATAATTTACCAAATAATTAGAATAAGACTACCGGACAATTCAATTAGTGAACTGTGGCACATTTTATTCTAGTTCCTGGTATCCTTTTTCTCTTTTCCACCCTCCCTCCAAAACCACAGACATAGATTTAATGATCAAAGAAAATATAGTACTTCCTCTCCCCAAAGAATGATTGCAAGGAAAATACCTTGGATTATTGTATCTAACAGCACAGGGCAGATTTCTTCCGATAGGATCTTTACAATTCGATCAAATTCATTATTACGATCATCAACCCAAATGAATGTTAAACACGGGGCAGCAGAATGTGAAGCCGAGCAAGACTCACTGCCAAGATGGAACACAGATCAGAAAGCGATATAAATTAACAAATAAACAACAGTCATAAAAGAAAGCATTTAATTAGAATGATGTAAAAAGGAAGTGACATGCAAAAGCTTTTATCTTCTTTTTTTAGATTAGATCACCAACCTTGTAGAAATGTTTGAGAAAAATATAACACTATTGAATGGATGTTCAAATTGAGGGAAATTTCAACATTCTGAAATGTACCTTAGTAAAAAATAAAAAAAATAAAAAATCTATAATAAAAGAAGATACATGTGTGAGACACCATCAAGGTAGAAATTTATTGACTGGTCCTTCTCTTGGAAGTAGTACTCCTAAACTGTTAAAAAAACGTTGATTGATACAAGCTCAGGGAATTCAAAAGCCCTGCCAATCCATAACTGCCCACTTTAAATTAAATCCTACATATTTATTTCCCCCCGTGAACCTTGGTACTAAACTATTAGGAAAGAATTATATTTTACTAAAATGACAATAATATATTAAAAAAGTACAAAGCACTAGTTTTACAAAAAAAATGTAATTTTGTTCTTTTGAAAGAAAATAAAAGGGCACCTCTACGCTACTACTCATATTGCAAGCAATAGATTACTTTAAGAAAGGATAAATATTTAAAATTGGATGGTGGAATATCAAATGCAAACGAAAAGAAATAGGATAAACCTAAACGACAATTCGGTCTTATTCAGAAATTCATTAGCTTTCTTTCTCCGACTAAAGGATTTTAGTCTATCCGAGCATTTCTGAAAAATGTTCGCCATGCTGATCTTCAGCTCTTCTAACATCATCTGTTCAAAACGATATCATTAGTAGTAATTATAATTACCAAGATATGATTAACTCAACATTACATAGTATTCTCGTGTGTGGTTAAAACTCCAGAGGAATGAAAAAAATGTTCAATCACGTTTATTTATTAGGTTTTGGTTAAAATTACAGGATGGTAGAGGGAGAGAATGGAGAGTCAAGAACACACAAGAAATAGAATGAAATTGATGTAGACCTGACATGATGTGATTTATTACAGTGCAATGATGATGTGTTCATAAACCCTAAAGCACAAGCCTTGCATTTAATATACTAATCACAATCCTGACCAAGGAATAAATCATGACATATTCGGATGGAAAGTGTTGAATATAGTGAAAAACTATATTTGGATTAATCTTCCTTGTGTAAAATACACACATAGGGTTCTCTATTTATAATAGAAGAAATATGGGCTAAGCCCAAAATACAAATGAGAAATAATAACAAACTAACTAAAAGATAAAAGATATAATATATCTAACACTCCCCCTCAAGCTGGAGCATACAAATTGTATGAACTAAGCTTGGAATAGATGAACTCAGTGTTGAACTAGATGATTTGTCTTCAAGAGTGTGAGGCAAACATAGATGGACTAACAACAGCTTGTGAAACTTCAACTTCAAAAGTGGATGAAGGAGAGCTGTGGTGGACAATGACAAGCTGCAAGGACTGATTCCCAATCAATGATGGATGAGTGACGGGATCAACAGTAGTAGCTGAAAGCTAAGAGCTACAAAACTGCAGGGACTACACTAAATCCTCATGAATGATGGATGGGTGACGGGATCAACAGTAGTAGCTGAAATCTACAAAACTGCAGGGACTACACCCATATTTATGTGACTTGGAGTGTCTTGGTACTCCCCCATAGTGTGAAGGTGGAAATGTGAAAGATCACAGATGTTGAACCACTAAAACAAAACAAAATATTAAGCTACAATGCTGAAACAAAGGCATCAAAGATCCAAAGACATGTTGGAGGCCCAAAATTCTTTGCTGGACAACTCCCAAGTGGTGATACTTAGCCGCGTATCACAAGAAGATTGGGCTAAACTCTAGCCCAAGAAGAACTGTCGCAGTTGCATCTGTTTGAGACGGTAGCGACTACAACGGCGGTTGACAACTATAAAACTGCAGGGACTAAATTGCCATCACTGTCTGATGGGGCCTGTAGTGGTTGGAAGCAACAAAACTACAGGGACTGCCATCACTAACTAACGAGGTGGGGGCCTACAGTGGTTGGAAGCATACAACGGCAAACGGCCGGACAGCGGCAAACGGCGTGGACATCAAAGGGACTTAGGGTTCTAGAAACGTGAGGGAGAAAACCCTAGGTATGAGCCCAAGCCAACAAAACGGAGAAACAGGAACCAAAACACACTCAAGAAGCTCCGGCGAGACGATCTGCAGTGACGCGGTGAAACTTCGACACCGGGAAGGCGGCGCGTGCAAAACACGCGACCGAGACTGGCCGAGAAGAAGCAGCGCGTGGAGAGGAGTCTGGTCTTCACTACGGTGGGGTTGGCCGTCGCTCGAGGAGGCGCTTCAGATCCACTGGTCACCGGTCGAAACTGTGACGGCGGCGCGTGACTGAGAAGTGGCTCTCGAAACCGGCGTGGTTGGCCGTCGCTCGAAGAGACGGTCCAGATCTGCAGGTCACCCGTCGAAACTGTGACGGTGGCCGACGGCGGCGGCAGCGGCAACGGCGGCGGAAAGTGGCGGCGACAACGATAGCAGCGACGGGAGCGGAAAGCAACGATGGTCGGCGACTGGCTGCACTGAGAAGAAAAGAAAATGGACTGCCGACTGAAATTTTAGCGGCTGCCGGCGGCCATGGCGGACGGCCGCCGGCAGACAGCAGAGGCCACAAGAAGAGATCAGAGAACCAGGCTCTGATACCATGTTGAATATAGTGAAAAACTATATTTGGATTAATCTTCCTTGTGTAAAATACACACATAGGGTTCTCTATGTATAATAGAAGAAATATGGGCTAAGTCCAAAATACAAATGAGAAATAATAACAAACTAACTAAAAGATAAAAGATATAATATATCTAACAGAAAGTAAGTAGATAGTTCTAAGAGATAATTTGTAACGGTTAAGAAGGAAACTTTAAGCCTAACTTATCCCTACAAAATCGACTTGTAAGATGAGGTTTATACCCACTTATATATTGTGAATTGACTTTATCTCTAGTCAATGTGGGATTTCCAACACACCTACCTTATGTCGAGGCATATACAGCGGATGCGTGGAACTAGACATTCATAGGTGGTCCAATAGCGGGTGAAACAATAGACTTAACCAAACATCAAATTTCACAAAGATTGACTCTAACTCATGACTCTGGCCATGTTAAAAAGTAGACTTCAAGCATAACTCAACCCTACAAAACCGGCTTGTAACCCACTGATATATTGTGAATTGGTCTTATCTTTAGTCGATGTAGGACTTCTCAAGCCAAAGTTTAATGTCTGACGCCCAAGTTGCATAATTAGTCTCATCTACCTTATCAATGGGCAAGTGCACATTGATATAGTTAGTAAAGATTGATCAGCCAGAGACAGTGGTGGCAGAATAGATGTCGGAAGTGGAAGAGGCAGCGAAAGACGCCATGGAGGAAGAGAGAGAAAAACCATAAAACACCAAAAGAGAAGCCAAGCGAAAAAGGTAGCATATCCATGACTTGGAGAGGCATGTGAGGCATGTAGAAGTTCTGATGAAGGCGTTGTTAACGACATGGTGATCGCCTGACCGAGACGATAAAAACCATGTGGTCACCGATTTGCATTGAAACTCCGACGACGATGACCGTAGCAACAACGACAGTGATTGCAGTGGCAAAGGCAAAATAAAAAATTGGCAAAAAGCCCTAAGTTCTAGATACTATGTTGAATATAGAGAAAAACTAGGTACAGGGTTAATCCCCCTTGTTTAGAAAATACTCATAAGGTAATGTATTTATATAATTAAGAGTATTAGATATATTATCTTTATTTTATATTTACCTTTTATCTTTAGTTAGTTTGTTATTATTTCTTATTTGTATTTTGGGCTTAGCCAATATTTCTTCTATTATAAATAAAGAACCCTATATGTATGTTCAACACAAAGGAGATTAATCTCATATAGTTTTCACTATATTCAACTTAGTATCAGACCCGCTCTGGTTTCTGTCTCACCGGTGTCGTTGTGCGCCACTGTCCGCCACTGTCCGCCGTCGGCCGTCCACTATCGGTCGCCGTTCACCACCGGCCGCCGTCACAGTTTCGTCTATCTAAACCCTTGCTGATGTGATTCGTCTTCTTCAGAGATGGCGTCTGGCAGTACTCTGTCCTTCTCTGGAAATCCATCAATTACCTCCGAGAAGTTAGATGGAAAAAATTATCTATCTTGGTCTGCTGCCGTTGAAATGTGGTTCCTTGGCCAAGGACATTATGACCACCTTGAGCGAGATAGAAGCCATGTGCCTGCTAAAAAAGCTGATCAATGGAAACAAGCACATTTCCAATTGTGTGCCCTGTTATGGCAATCAGTGGAACCTAAACTTCTTATATCTCTAAGGGCTTTCAAAACTTGTCACTCCTTTTGGAAGAAAGCTCAAAGCATCTATGTCAACTATATTGCCTCAAGCAATCACCACGTGCTTGGTTTGAATAGTTTAGCTCCATTGTCCAAAAATTTGGGCTAAAACGCAGTGAAGCAGACCATTCGATTTTTTATTGTCATTCTTCTCTTGGGAAATGTGTTTACTTAATAGTATATGTTGATGATATTGTCATTACAGGAAATGATGACGTTGGAATATCTCAACTAAAACAATACTTGTGTAGACATTTTCAAACCAAGGATCTTGGAAGTCTCAAATACTTCTTAGGCATTGAAGTAGCGCAATCAAAAGATGGAGTTGTAATCTCCCAAAGGAAGTATGCTCTTGATATAAAAACAAGCATGACTGATTGCAGACCGGTAGACATTCCCATGGACCCAAACCAGAAATTAAAGACAAAAGAAGATGAATTATTCTTCGATCCAGAAAGGTATAGGAGGTTGGTTGGAAAACTAATTTATCTCACTATTACAAGGCCAGATCTATCCTTTGCAGTTGGAGTGGTTAGCCAGTTCATGCAGGCTCCATGTGTTGACCATTGGAATGCTCTCATTCGCATTCTAAGGTATATCAAAAAGGCTCCCGAGCAAGGATCGTTATATGAAGATAAAGGAAGCATTCAGGTCTTTGGGTATTGTGATGCAGATTGGGCAGGTTCGCCTATTGATAGAAGGTCTACTACAGGATATTGTGTTTTTCTTGGAGGAAACATTATTTCATGGAAAAGTAAGAATCAGAATGTAGTAGCTCAATCAACAGCAAAAGCCGAGTATAGGGCGATGGCGTCACTCACATGTGAACTTATACGGGTGAAACAATTCCTTCAAGAGCTTAACTTCTGTGACATCCATACTATGAAGATGTATTGCAATAATCAAGCTGCTCTCCACATTGCATCAAATCCAATGTTTCACGAGAAGACTAAACATATAGAAATTGATTGTCATTTTGTTCATGAAAAGTTGTTGACTAAAGAAATATATACTGAGTTTGTTGGGTCAAACGATCAACCTGCAGATGTGTTGACCAAGTCATTAAGGAGTCCTCGATTTGAGTTTATTTGTTCCAGGCTTGGACATACAATTTGTATGCTCCAGCTTGAGGGGGAGTGTTAGATATATTATCTTTATTTTATATTTATCTTTTATCTTTAGTTAGTTTGTTATTATTTCTTATTTGTATTTTGGATTTAGTCCATATTTCTTCTATTATAAATAAAGGATCCTATGTGTATATTCAATACAAGGGACATTAATCTCATATATAGTTTTCACTATATTCAACTAAGAGAATGAGGGTTAAGTGCAAATACAAATGAATATGTAAAAAATAACATAATTAACATAGAGACATGTTTTCCTAATTAACATAAAGCGCGATATATCTAACTGTGACTAATAAAAGTATTATAATTTATAAGATACAATACATGTATAATTGGACACTCTGGAGAGTTCTAAGACACTCTAAGATATGATCATGATTTTATTAGACATTTTCCTATATTCTAGTAAGTTTCATATATTAAAGGGAAAATTTTCAGCATATGTAGCAATGTTTAACTATAAGCGAATTGAATGAAAAGGAAATAGAACAACCTCGTCCAGATAAATATGACCAACAAGTCCAGCATCGGTTTCAGAATTTCCCTTTCGCATCCGCTGTTCTTGGTATCTGCATACAAGTAACAGGACCCCAAACTAAACTCATTTTCTCAATAATATAAAATAGGCTTAAATAAGTTTTTAATCTCTGTAAAATTGTAAGAAATGTTTAGTCCTTATAAAATGTTTGAATTTAGGTTTTAGTTCCTGTAAAATACTTTTCTATGATGTTCATCCCTCAAAAATTTAAAATCACTATTATTAGTCCATAATATTCATTTTAAGATTGATAAATAACTTGTTTTATGGATATTAAGAGTTCTTTTAGATGTCAAATGCTCACATTGTATCACAATACTATTCTGCATCACTCAGGTGGTCACTTGCCTTTTGTTCAACAGTTAACTAGTGTCATAAAATACTAGGGCATCGAAAAGCATTGATTTTCAATCCCATAGAGACCAAAATCAGAGAAAAGAAAAACTTTCGGGGAACAAAGTGAAAACTCACTCATTTTGCAACGACTAAGAACATATTTAAGCCTATAAAATATTAAAACTCCCTCAAATGATGAACAGTAGATAAATACAAACCGTATACTTGAAATTCTTTTTAACTAAAGCATGTGCAGACTAAAATTAAAAGGTACAATATTATAAGAGAAACTTACTCAATAATAAACTCCACTGATGCATCCTTAAGATTGACTTTTCTCAATTGATCTTTAACTTTATATGCCGCATTTTCACGACAATAACTCCCTCCACAATCACAGTCGTTCAGGTACAAAATAACACGCCGATCAACAGGTTCATTCTTAAAATTGACCTTGCATTGTAGTATTTCCTGAAGAAAAAATGCATCAATAAAAATTTCAGGGAATATCATTTATTGAGATATTAAAACTTAAACGCAGATTATCTTCATTCACTACGAGGAAATGTTCACCTTCATCAACTCCCATGAGGAATTGCTACTGGGACTAGCATCAAGGACAGCTTTGTAAGCAGGATTTGACATAGCAGTTGCTGCTAAGACGCCTACAGGCTCACCAGCAGGGAATAGGTGCTCAGTTTTCTCTAATCCATATTCAAACTGGATAATGGAATTACTGCAAATATTTCTAACAGTTCCATCATAACAGATAACAACATCCCGAAGAATGGCCATCAAATTCTTGAAGAGTGTTCCTGGTTCAGATAATCCCCTTGAAGAACGCACCATTATTTCCCTTGTTGAAATTGAATGCACCATCTCTTCATATGGATCCAAACCATTGAAAAAAGACCCTTTGAGCAACCCATACTCAGCAGAGGGATAACCATCCCCATCATAACAACACTTCACGTGAAAATGAGATGTTACATCTTCCACCAATCCTTTTGAATAGAATTTTCCCCTATCAAAAAGTTGCTGCCCTAAGAAACCAATCTGCTGAACAACCTTATCAATTGCAGATTTACTCTTTGAATCAATTAAATCTCCTACTTTGGTTGACTTTAGAGCAAAATTAATAACAGGAAGTTCAATATCACGAATAAGCTTCTCCAATTGTTGCGCCACCAGCTCGTTGTAAACAGACCTCAGCTGATACAAGAGAGAAGAAAGTTTTCCTATGCTTCTGCTTATAATTCTTTTAATTGCCCTGGATATGGAAAAATCTTGCAGGCTAACACTAAACCCATCAGCAAATATACTTTCCATCAAAAAAGGCTGCAACACATCAAAGAACTTTAGTGCCTCCTTTGGACCCTTGCTAAAGAAAATTGAGGCTGCTATTTCATTTACTGTTGCAGGCAAAACATCCCTATTAAAATCAAATTCTAAGATTTCACTCTGCCTAATCAAATACCGTCCCCCAGAGCAATCAAAACACAAAGGGAGAGCACACTGTAACATTTGGATGGAAGTCCAATAAGAATTACCAGAATTGGCCTTCATCAAACCAGCTTGAGGCAAAGGTACAAGAAACATAGCCAATTGATTAGCTGCCACTCTATCAAAAAAACATCTCTTGACCAACATCTTCAGTGACAACAACGAATCTGTGGTTAACTGTAAATTCAAATTGCCACTGTGAGAGCTGAGCAGTTGATTCTCGACAGAAAATAACTCCACAACTTCTGCTTTGGCAGCTAGTGACTGTGGATAAAACAGATGGACACAATCACCATCAAAATCAGCCCCAAGTGGTCCACAAATTAAAGGATTTATTTTCACAGTGTGGTCATCATGGATGTAAACAAAAAGTGCCTGTAAAGAGTGTTTGTGTGTTGTAGGTGGCCTGTTAATGAAGACGATATCCCCATCCATAATCCTCCGCTGTACTATCTGACCAGGCTTCAAATGTATGTGACCCTTTGAGCCATCCCTGAGTGAAAAAGTTGACATACCCTCCTTGTAAGTAAGGCACAGATTTTCATCAACTAATTTCTGCAAATAACCTATGTTATGGATGTTAACTCTCTCCTCAAATGTTACTCGTTGGGCAACTTCAACCGGAATCCCTACTTCATTTATCCTTCTATAACAATCTCCAGTTATCACATTCCGGGAGGAAAAACCTGAACCTTTTCTTATAAATAAAGTCCGCATTTTCTCTAGCCATGCTTTCGTTGATGATTCATTAAGCTCTTTATTAACCCCAAAACGTGTTTCAATAGCACGTGCTGCCTTAGAAGTGCCCCTAATTTGAAAATACTGATCAACAACTGACTGCAAATCATTTGCTTCCACGTGATGAGACTCAAAATTTGGTTCTCCAGATCTAGAACTTTTGATGATTTCAACCTTCCTGAGCAATTTTCTGAGAATTGTAATGGAAGGATCCTACAAAGCAACAAAGGCATCAGTGACACATGCACTTTAATGAAGACAAAATCGAGCTGACAAACCAAGATATGAATACCCAGGTTAGAAAATCAAAGCAAGATCCAAAAGATATAGGCAAATGAACTCTGAATGGATTTTTCATATTCATACATGTAATCATAGTTCAGAATTTTAGATTAGAGCAATTATCAAGTCTGGTTTAAAAACCTAAGGCAGTTTATCTCCTCTGGCAAATTAGGATAACAAAATTAACTATTACAGAAAATAGAATTGAGCATACTAAAAAACATTACTAGGGCGACATTTACTGACAATAGTATGTTTCATTTTCTCACCGAAGCCATGACACTAACGCCATCTGAAACTTCTGGTACTGACAAGCAATTAGGTGGCACTGGAAGATACTTCAAAAGATATCCATCTTGAGGAAAATACCCTTTTCCAGCAAGCTTTCTTTTGGTTTCTAATGGGATTCTCTTAATAATTTCCATTACCTGAAAGATATTTTAAAATTAAAATATTAGCCAAAAGGCAAATAGCCAATTTCAATAGAAAGACATAATGAATTAAAATATTTAAAAAATAACACACAACAATTAGCCTGGAACCCTCAATTACAGATCATTGTAAAAGCAAATCAAAAACATTTCAGGAGTCGAACTCAAACCTCCAAAATATGCCAATGCCCATTTTTGTCGTGTAAAGAAGAAAATACAGTTTTGAAGATGTAAATATAACAAATTACAAATCATTCAATACGAAAATCCTTCAATATCAAAATATGATGTTTAGGGCAAAGGATAATGCTAAATCCTACAATTTCTCACTTTGAAGGATGTCTATTTCTATACTGTGGCATGATAATTTAAAGAAAAATCATCATGTACCAAAAGAATATGAAAGAAAACATATGTAGGCCTAATACAATGTAGGAAGTAAATTAAATCGGCACATAAAAAATCATAAATTGACAAGTGTCAGCATATCTGCAAACAAGTAAAAGAAGAAGCTATTTGAACAGTATAGTAACAAAAGTAGAAACCCACCTCACAAGGAAGTAAGGCTCGAGTATGATCACCCTCATAGCGATAGCCATATTTTTCTAAAAAACCCCAAAAATCAGGATGCATCTTGGATTTGGATACCTTGAGTGCTAGATAACAAGCCCCATCACTTGTTTTAACATCCCTTATAGAAACTTCAGCAGCATTAACCTGTAAAGGTTAAGAATAAATACCAGGTTAAGAATAAATACCATGAACCTTCAAAATGAAATTTTACAAAGATAGCATATTTCAATAGTAAAACCACATTTATAATGCACACATATGTAAACCATGGAAAAAAGTGGAGAAAAGGAAAGACAAAACAATGCACATCAGAAATCAAAAAAGAAAAAGAAAACTCCAGTCTCCTTAAATGTCCTTTAGATGAGAAAATACAGTTAGCAAAACATGCCAGGGTTCCACAGGTATCATGAGTTCATAACAAAGATCATAAAATTCTACCAATAACAAAAAAATATATACAAACATTAATATTAGAAAAATATATATGTAAACACGTATATGGAAGAATCAGTAGGAAACAATACAAGAAAATATTTCAGGGTTGTAAATCCATATACCTATTAAGAAATCATATTGCATGATTTGTTCATACTAACCTCACAACAAGGAGATACTAATCTCTGCACAAAGCCACTGCCTGATGCTGAAGGCTGAAAGATTGTGAACCAGTTAGATCAAGCACACAAAAATGGCAATAGACAAAGTTTGTATCCTTGTATTAAATCTAGCAAATAAAATGAGTGGTGGATAGATTACAAAAAACATGAAGACATGAAAATTAACAAATCTCATTCAGGAGCACTTATCTTCAAAATAAAAGATCAATAACAAGAAAAAAAAACAACAGAAATATTTAACTAATTTAAATGTTTACCTTTCTGGGAAACTGATACAATTTAAAAATGCAGAGTAAATGAATAATCGAATGGAATATATTTGATTCTTTAATATTGCTAAACAAGAAATCAGAAGGATACAATTATCCAACTGCCCAGAGCAAAGTTCTCCACACTCAAATACACCAGAAATCCCTATTTATTTCTTCCCTCAATTACTCATCAATTTCTGCTACATCCAATTATTCTAGTTTTCAAGCTTGTCCCTCCCCTTACAGCAACAGTTCTACCTCCTTCTATGTTTGTGGTGGTGCTCGACACTTTCGTGGTCATGGCCATAGCCGTGGTGGTCACTTTGCTAATTTCCAATGCCAAATTTACCTCAAATATGGTCACACCACTAACATCTGCCATTTCGTATTGATCCCTCTTTTCAACCACAAGAATCCTCTATGATCCAGCCACCAATCAACCTTTACACCTTCTTCCCCCATCCACCACTCCTTTGTCTTAAGCAGCTACTATCCTGCCCCTCCTCGGTCTACCTCCACTCTACCTAATGCCATGCTTGCTTTTTCCTCCACTTGTGAGAACACCACTTCCTAGATCCCTGATTTTGGAGCCTCCCAAAATATTCAATAGTTTCAACATTTTGGTGGTCCTAATCAAATTTATGTTGGCAATGGTGAAGGTTTGAATGTCCTTGCATCTGGTTCCACTTCTCTTCGTCTTCATTTATTCCTTGTTCCATCTATCACCAATAATCTCCTTAGTATTCGTCAATTTGCTCTTGATAGTGATGTTTATTTTGAATTTTTCCTCACTATTGTACTGTCAAATCATTGGACAACCATGAAATCCTTCTCCAAGGTGTTGTTGGTGCTAATGGCTTATATTCCTTCCCCAATCTTCAAATTCACAATTGTTCTGCTCCTCTCTCATCCCGTCTTTCTACCACTTTGTCCACCAACACTCCTGTTGTTGTGTCTTTCGCAACTGCTCCATCTCCCTCAAAGTCTCTCACGTTATGGCATTCTAGATTAGGCTATCCTAATGACATGTATTAAAACTTGTAATGACTCAACACAATGTTCCTTTTCATAATAAAAATTTGGATTTTTGTTCATCTTGTTGTGTTGGCAAGTCTCATCGTTTACCTTCTTCCACTAACTATTGTTTACACACAACCACTTCAATTAACTTTTAGTGACCTATGAGGACCATCCCATGTCCCATCTACTGTTGGGCACCTGTACTATATCTTCTTTGTCAAAGCTTTTTCTTGGGTTTACATGGCTTTACCCTCTAAAATTAAAATCTGAAGCCTACTCTATTTTTCAAAACATTAAATCTCATGTTGAACTTTAGTTTGATACTAAAATAAAAATTATTCAAACTGACAGGAGTGGTGAGTTTAGATCTTTTAAATCCTTCCTTGCCACTCATGGCATCACCTATCGTCTCATTTGTCCCCACAGAGTCTAGTAAAAGCTCTCTAAAATATATTCTCCTCTATTTTTATTTTTCTCAACTCATAAAGAAAGATGGAAAATAAAAATAAAATAAAATAAACTCTCAAAGACAAATGGCCTGTTTATAGATATTTACATATAGGTAAAAAAGATTAAAAGCAAATCATATCATTAAAACCACTACTACACCCTTTATTACTGGCTAATTCATACAAGCTAGATAGACATACAAAAAGATGAAGAATGCCACTCTTATCCTCTTTGTCAACAATACCTTGCTTTTCCTCATTTTCAAGCAGTTTAAACAGACAAGGCTCAGCATCCGTTTCAACTCACTAATATGACTAGGATGATATATTGGAGTTGGTAGCTCAATATATCCAAAGTGGCCTGAAAAGTAACATCGAATTTCTTAACTTAAATTTCATCTTTTTACCATTTAAAAACGCAGTACGGAAAAAGAGCAAACCTTCACATTTTCCTGCTTCAGAAGTACCACAAGATTCACATCTGCCAAATTCAAGGGGTAGACCAAGGAAGGGATTTGACAGCTGACTAGCATGACTAATTGAAGAGTCACTGATCGATGCTGTACACTACCAAGGCAAAAGCAAACCATTTACCACCAAAGAGATCAAAACTAATCAAATACTGAATAGGCCATAACCCTTTTATAGTAAAAAAAATTGATTCAATTTTCCAAAAAGAACTTTTTATTTATAACAGTGATAAAGATCAGAATTTTTGAAAAAGCGTGTGTATGTAAGCTAACGTCAAATATTTTAATCCATAAATAAAAGCAGGCCATATATCTGTAAATACATGAATAAATTTCAGGAAATGTCAATAACAAAAATAATTTTTCAAATAAGGACCTTAAGGGAACCCATCATAGAACACTAAGGAAATCTAGCAAGAATTTCCTAAATCCCAAGCTAGCCATCATTCATCCTCGACATTGCCATTGACAGTAACAACATTGTCCACACTTAATACAAGATTATCTCATATGAATTAATTAATAAAGAGATGCTAACTGAAGGCCACAAAGACCTCAACTGAAAAATTGAATGTGTTTTGAGCTTACAATTTCCTTGCGTGTAGCCATACCAAATTTGACTCCAATAACCACCCCATCTAAAAGACTTGAGGGAGGATTATCTTCCATTACTTTTGCAGTCAATTACAGTGCCTGATGATAGAAACCTCAAAGTTACAGTCATTACTTGTAAACCATAGAAATCTTTAACAGAATTACAGAGGAAGAGTAATTAAAACAATCAACGAAATAGAAAAGTATCAGAAAGATAACCCAACATAACTTCAATATAGCTTGTGTTCCCTTTACTATAGCATGTGTTCCCTTTACAACCGATCTCCTGAATCTAGGTCATAAAACAGGTCTGTGGAGACCGCACAGAATGAAAACATCAGGCATGTCAATAACAACTGACCACCATGAATGTCCTAAGGGATTACAAGATATCACAATTTTCTTAGAAAAATTAGATATTTGAAATAACAACTTGTCGATCAACCTATCAAAGATATGATGTTTCCATTCTTCTATGGCCTTAAGAGTACTCCCATGTAAAAACAACCAATTACGTCAAAGCCAATCCTCAGCCAATTCCCGACAAAGCACATGTAAAAATCAGATAGATCACACTGAATTGTGCATCTAAACACCATTGCCTGTCTATAACCTATACTAGGAAGTGTTAAATACTAATAAGATATAAGTTAAAATTACAACCACAACTACAGCAGTAATTATAATTAGTATCCCTACAAAAGTACTTATTTATCAGTGTGATATCATTAAATAGCTCTACATACATTTAAATCGGCTTCCACTTCACCAAAGAACACAGTTAGCTAAGAATTCCTCTTAATTCATGCAAGCATAAAATCATCTAACCCAACCAAAATCATCCATCTTAAAATATTAAAATATCTAACACAACTCCTTGAACGGGTTAAAAAAGCTCTCACCGGCCACCAATTCATTCTTATCCACTAATACAAAACTTTTTTCACCAAAAAAGAAAGTCTAATTAGCTTCCATTTCAACATGTAAGGTAGACTACAAAATTTAACAAAAAAAAAAAGTGGTTCATGACAGATTCAAATTTCAAAAGAAGAACAACCAATAAATAAATAAAACACAAGAGAGAAGAACTAACAGAGCAAAAAATCTCCCTGAAAATGACGACCTTATAAGAAACAGAGCATGTAAATTAAAATCCAACCACAATCACATCACAAACAAGCACAAAAATAAAAGCAAAAATTAAAACAATACATAATCATGATCATTCTTCTTCAACCAGCTTCTTAACTCATACACGAAACAAACTCAGTTCAATTCGAGCGTCTGACACAGCTAAACGCAAAACCTTAAACCCTAGAATATGCAAAGGCACCTCTAAACTAAAGAACAAAAGCAAATAACACAATCGAACGCGAGAACATCAAAGAGAACGAAATGCATTGCATGAAACGAAAATGCAGACCAACAGAAACACGAAATCGAAGTACCTCGTCGCTGTGAAAAACCGGTCTCCAGGAAGAGAGGGTTTCAAAGGAGAAAGAATAAAGAAGGAAGGAAAACTAAGAAATGAAATCAGAGAGAGTGAAAGTGAGACTGTGAAATGAAATAAGGCATGACACTAGTTTTAATTTTTCTCTTTCAAGAAATACTTCTTAGTTTAATTTATTTTATTTTATATTTATTAAATTTAATTGTTTTTTCAATTAATAATTGCATTTAATTTAAGTTGTGCGCAAATGCACCTAGAGAGTGTTTTTTTTTCCAGTGGAGAGACAGAAAGTGTTGGAAGCTGAGTTTCGAGGTGTTGACATAAAATGACATATTTACCCATCTTGACTTATTTCTTCTGTTTTCAGTTGAATGTATATTTGTGGTATTATAGGAATTTCGTCCCTGTTGGTTAAAGTGAACAGGCACACAAAATTTGCATGCGGACCATCACATCCACATCTCAGTCATTTCGTTCATAAATGAAACTAACCGTGGTTAACGGAAATTCACCAAAGTTTATTAAAGTGGTTAGTGACTCTGTTTTTTAACCAAACAAATGGGTTTACGGTGCAATTTTACAAATAAGGTATGTTATAAAAGTGACACCACCATTTATAAGAATAAGTTAATTAGAAGTTTAATGGATTAGTTTACAAGTAAAATTGATTAATATAAGAATTTTTAATAAAATATTTTAAAATAGTTTATTTTATAATTATTTTAACTTAATTTTCTTTGGATATTAATTTTTATATTTTATATTTTTATCTTTTATTTCTTGTTATTTATTTTAAATTATAGAAACAGTTAATTACTATACTATTTTCAATATTTAATATTTGTTACGTTATTTTTTAATCTTTTATATAGTTTAAAATAAGTGTATATATATATATATATATATATATATATATATATATATATTATAAATTATAAATTATAAATTCATAATTCATTACATGATATGAAATAAATCTTGTAAAAAATGTAACAATAATTTAAATTAAAAAATAATAATAAATTAGAATTAAATTTTATTCATATTTATTATATCAAACCCCAATTAAATAAAATCATTTCTCCACATAAAAGATAATATGTACAACTTTGAAAAAATAATTAAAACATTCAAAAAATTTATAAGAATTTAATTATTTTTAAAATTTATATAATTATAATTAAATAATAATATTTAAAAATATATAGAAATTTAATTTAGATAATAGAATTTATTAATTATTTTTATTGCATGTCATTTTATATTTATCAACAAATATTTATACTGGCAATTATGGTCAAGAATTTTTCTATCAACCGTCATCTACTTCAGAGATATTGTCTGACACATTTTTTTAGAAAATACTAATACCAAATAAAGCAAAAAATACAAGGTCGTTTGTCTTCTTGGCTAGTCAAACATGAACTAATTCATAAATAATTGGGTTTCGATTACCTAGAAAAAGAGACTTTACAAATAAAGCCCGACGATTTGATGACTGTGGTTTTTTAGGTTAATAAATGTATATTATATTAAAAAATATTTAAATATATATTATATTAAAAGATATTTCAATGAGCAAAAAGTTAATAATATTTTTAAGTTTATATATATATATATATATATATATATATAAATAAAGATTTAACCCTTGTTTCACAGAACTTTAAAATTTATATATTGGAAATGATAACACGTTCACCCCTAAAATTGTCTCAAACGAACATTGGTCAGTTCCATTGTTTTTCCAAAAATATAAAGTTTGAAGTCGAGAGAAGGCTTCTTTTCAGACATGTTTCACTTATGACCATTATTACATAACGACTGGACTACAATATGAGAGTTAGTTTTAGCTGGTTTGTAATTAGCTCCTACATTTCCTACATTATGTAAGTTGTCAATCATTTGAATGTAATGTGAACTCTATTCCTTCCTTCCTTGTATAATGAATTTTATTTAAATTTCTTCCACTAAGTATTGAGCAAAGATGTTTTGACTTTATACAACGAATAAGTATAAACTTGGAGTGGATCATATTGTTATGCGAGGATGGAGTGAAAACTCAAACTCTTCCACTGATAGTCCAAATTTGGCAATTACTTCCTACACCTTATCATTTTCTTCCTACACCCTAACACTTCCAACTCCCTATCAGTTGTCTTATCACTTCCGCATGAGGTGAAATTTGATGGGGTGGAGGAAGCTTTAGCCTCCAAATTTTCCTCTTGACCAGAAGAAATTATGGACTTTACAGAAGTGCAGAGAGAAACCAAATGCAAATCATTAAAAAACATAAGCATTTATAAAAGACAACAAAGTGATACATTGGTTTGAAGTTGAGAACACAGGCTATGATATGAACATGTCTACAAAAACTACACAGAACCGTCTTTTTGATGTAATAATAAAATCAATTTAAGGATAAATCACTGATTTTCTTTCTCTGTGATATAGGTATTGACCCAAGTAAGAACGATTGCGTGTTTGAAAGCTTTGAGCAAGCTGATCCAGCAACTACTCGACTGTAAGGAATTTAAATTTCAACAAAGACAAGAATAAAAATGTACCTTTTATCTAGCAAATGATATTATTTCGTGATTGTCATTAAACTAAAATTAATATGAAACTTTTATCCAAAGGTTTAAAAACCTTTTGAATGCTATGGCATCAGGATTTATGGAGTTCTGAAACCTTTACTCGTTTCAGGCATGGTGGCACTGGGTTTGGTCTTTGCATAACGAGTCCACTGAAAAGCAAAATGAAAATGCCTGCACTGCACAAATATGTGAACCATCGGTTAGATAGAGAAAGCCTAATCATTCACCAAAATGTCAAGAGATATAGAAATGCTGAATGAAGAATTTGTTGATCATCCAGCTTAGGATTAGTGTTTAGAGACGTGTTTCAATTTTACAATTTTTTGTTATTTAATGTGGAGCTGCAGTTGTTCTCAATTTGCCTGTTTATAGTAGGAATACAAGTTACTGAAAATAGTTTATTTGAAAAATTGTCATGACAGTCTTTCATAATCAATAAAGTATTCAAATTTTTTGGTCAAGCCTTTAATTATGTCTTGTTTGGTCTAAGCCTTTGAGACAGATGGTTTTCCATTTGAATGACAATCAGTGTGTGCACCATCTTCCTTGAGCAAAATTGTATCTTCATGCAGTTTCTTCCTGCGCTTCTCCATTTTTGCCCTTCTTTCCATCAGCATTCTGTTGCTGCTGCTCAGCCTTCTTCTGTGCTCGAATCATGGCACGCCTTTTTCGTGGCCTCATTTCTCGTACACTTCTCGGAGGCATCACATAAGGTTCAAGTGGCCGATCACCAAATGGGTGCTCACTGCCAGGAAAAATCCTTAATTTTCGATCCCTGTCCTGTATCCATTAACAATAATGCAAGTAAATGCAACTTAGAAGAGCAGCTCTTGAATACTACATCGAACAAAATAAAATAAAAACAATTCAAAACCACAAGCTAATAAGATAAATATCCTTTAGCAAAAGATACTTGATTATTCATTTCGTAACGTATATGATAATGATACGATGATTTTGTGTAACATTTATGATAATGACCTGATGATTTTGTATATACTGATAATGTCGTCTGTCAATCCTAGTCTCTATTTCAGAAACCAAATGTTAATAAAGTACTAAAAACAATACTATTGGATTAAATGATAACTAGAAGGAACAATTCATGAAGTAGTCAATAGAGGGTTTGACACCTAATGCAAATGATAACTAGAATGAACAATTTATGAAGTAGTCAATAGGGGGTTTGGCACCTAGTGCAACAAGTAAATCGAACATCAAAAGACCACAAAAGTGGTCATGGGTTAAAAACTTTTTTATGCACTTCATTGCTAAACGTGATATGTAAATACAATTGCAAAATCTTTCCTTTTACTATAACCTTTCTAATTACCCTGTCAAAAAAAGAAAAACATTCTTTCAAAGGAAAATTTAGTTATAACATTGATATGCTTTTTTCTTCACAATTTTTTAAGGTTCAACACTTTTTTGTGTACTTCATTGGTAAAGGTATTTCCCTTTAGTAAAACCTTTCTAATTACCCTGTCAAAAAAAAGAAAAAAAATCATTCAAAGGAATATTTAGTTATAACATTGATATATTTTTTTCCTCACAATTTTTTAAGGTTCACAGGTGCAAGTTTCCCTAGTGATGTTTTCTTAGAAAATAGGATCACTTGCTCCTGTTTTGTTGAAACGGAAATGATTAAATGAACTTTCCATTTCCTAATTTACTGTAAATGATAACAAAATGTGCAATAAGATTGCCAAGAGACTTCCATTCAGAATCCATAATTAAAATAGAAAAGACTCATACGTCTTGTTCCAGTAAATATTGATTCTTCCATGAGATGAGGATAAAACTCTAAATATGGTTGTGATTTTAGGGTACAATGCGGTAATATTCAATTGTGATACTTCAAATGATAATAAGACTGTTTAGGTTAGATTGTAGAACAAAGAAAATTGAAAGAACTGATGCTGAAAGAATATAATTTTAAAATTTTGAGTTTGTTTGGGTTTTATACCTTTTGGAAGTATAATAGTAGAGATGTTTTTTTTTATAAATCATGAGATGCACTTGGCAAACGAAATTTAAAAATGTTGCTCCAATGGATATTTTCAGAAAACTATTGGGTTTTGTCCATCACAGCAGCTACCTGTCAATCCCTTTTGGAACAGCAGGAGTTACTTCTGGGTCACCATTTTTAAAATGTCAAAGTACACTGCTCAAGGGTTTTTGGTTTTTTCTCAAATGGGATTCTAACAAATAATATCCAAGCCAAACATGAAAATAACCTCGTTCACGCTAGTAATGAAATTCGTTATTGAGCTTAAAATTCCAAAATCATTGGTGAACATATCACTTACATCACGTAGTTTGTTTCTGGGCAGCATACGCAGAACAGCTTTGCGAATGACTTCAGTAGGGTCTTGGGTCATTTGATCCTTTAGAGTCCTTTTCTTGAGGTGGCCAATATAGCTACATACCATGACTTTATGTCAAAATAAGATGAACAAAACTGAAAACTAAGGAAGTCTAAGGACCATAAGAAACCAAATAAACAACAGGAATGCAATAAACTAGGAAGAAATTCTTAGAAGATTGCCATCTTAACTACAAAAAAGGATTTATTATATAGTATGACAGCAAAAAGTGAAAATAAATAATATATTTCATCACTTCTAACTTATAGTACAAATGCATAGAACTTGCCCTGTATGCCAGTAGTAGACCTTTTCTGTGAGTTTTCTCCCAGTCACACAAACATCCTTTGCATTAAGAACAATGCACATATCTCCATCATCACGATTAGGGGTGTAAGTTGGTTTATCTTTTCCTTGAACTACAGTAGCGATTTGAGATGCTAACCTCCCAAGGACCTATTACAAAGGAGCATTGGTATCAGCAAAATATCAAATATGCAAATTGTTCAGTAGTCGACTGCACTACAAATGCCAATCAAAAGTGTATCAGTTGCAACTTAATCAGTGATAACAACTCCTGATAATTGAGACAAGATATATGATCCCTTCTTAGTTTGTTTTATAACTAGATATTGCAAAAGATCTATATTCATTCTGGATGGTTATCAAATGAATCCTCCATGAAATTAACTTCTGAATCCATTGATAACTCTTCAGAGGGTTTGACTCTCAATCCTAGTCATACATGCCATGCAAGGCAACAAGCTAACTTTTGCAATGCCCTTCATTAACCTAATTTCTCACATTTTATTTGGCACTGTGAAAAAGCAAAAAGTTATGCATATAAAATCTCACAGGTTATGCTTGGATACTTAATTTTCTAATTATGGGTATAATGGAACAGGATGATATGAAATACAACAGAAGAAAATTATCATGCAGTTGAATATATCATGGAATAGGAAAAAGTGAAACCCAATGTTAGGGTTTTGGACAGAATTATAACGAGAATGGATAATAATTTTGTTCCACCCAATTCTGTCATGAGGGGTAGAAATAGATGTATTTTCTATTCTAACAAACCAAATGATGACAATTGATGTGATTCTATTCCATTTAGACCTATTCCATTCATTTCCAATCCGTCTTCCAAGCATACCCAAAAATGAAACTATGACATTGAGGTGAGCTTTAAGTTCAAAAGGAGCTTACTTTCTAAAATCATAGACACTAGAAAACTGCTTTAAGTTGACATCAAAATATCATGTCATGACATGTAGCCACTCTATCTTAGCTTTGAAGGGAAGAAACACGAAAAGACTGCAGATCACCTGGCCTTGTGCATCAAAAACCCGCCATCGGAGACCATCAAGATTAATGCGTTTAAGCCCAGCAGCAGCTCTCTGAGAATACAATAAAAACAGCTATAAAAATTGAATTTGAAAAATAACCCAGTTGTAGTCTATATCACAGACCTATTTAACCATTGAGGAATGTGATCCCTTTCAAAAAACACAATGCAAAATTACATAGCCGAAGGACCTAGTTAAAATTAATCACCTTCATGTTGCCGGTGAAAGCAGTTACCATCTTCATTTTTGTCTCAGTTTCTTTGATCAATCTTCCTCACAATTCAAATAATAAAATCTTCAACTCTGGCTTCAAATACTGAGATAAAAAAAATGGACAGAAAGTAGTGAGAGAAAGGGATAAGAGCAATTAGTTAAAATCGCGCTTCAACCCGTAAGACCTCGGCGGCGCTTCTCACTGTAATGTTACTTGTGGTGACACTTCTCGCGGCGGTGACTCACGCAGTTGCGCCTCTCGTGGTGGTGTCAGATGTAGGGCATTGGGTTGAAATTGAGACCCGTTTTCTAACCTAAAACTTTTGAACATTTTGTTTAAAATTTAAAGCCCAATTACAAAATAGTGACTTTCTCTGCTACTGTCCCGAAAAAAGTAAAAAAAATGTGACTCTTTGAAAATTGCCACTGCACTGAAAAGTTAAAAAAATGTATAAAAATATTTTTTTATTTTAAAATTTAGATAAAGAGACTCATAACATATGATCATGTCATTTAGAATTATATTACAAGTGAATCTATTTAACTAAAAAATTAACAGCGATTAACATTTTCTATTAGTCATTATTATTACGATTTTTTTATTAATAATAACATGATAAAGAAAATAATGCTTAGATGTGGTTTTTTTTCTCCAAAAGAAAATAAGAGTACGAAAATATATAGCATTCTAATAGAATTTGGTATATTAGTGTTGTTACTATGACATGTTAAATACTGCACCATCAATATACGCTTAATTTTGTTGACATTTAATGAGTACTTAAAATAGATCAATAAATAGTTTGAATGAGGAGATTATTTTATATACAACACTTACAGTTTTCTTGATTCAAGATTTCCTATATAAAGTTATAACAGATGAAGTTTTCAAAACTCATTATTCTTTTATTTATATATATATCATTATTCTATTATTTTATACCATATTGAAAATATATGTTATATTATGTTTCGGGTTGTAGGGGTCATAGGAGGGATTTGAGATTGGAGATGGTTCAAGAGCACTAAAGCATACTGAGTAGGATGTAACTAAATTTTGATCCGCTGATCCAAAACATGTGGAAGGATACACAAAAGAAACTTTGATGCTTAATTCACTAGGTGAAATATGTATATTGTTTGCATGATAATCTAAAGTCACACATGAGACTTTTATATAATAGTTGAAATGAACTTTTATTTTTCGGTAGTTTAATGACAGTTCAATCACATCTTATCTGTATTAGGGTTTTAATGAGTTATTATAGTTGATAATCTAACCTAATGGTAAACCTGGTGGTTGTCTTGAGTGGTCTACCTGAATGGTCAGTTGAATGGTTGGCCTGAGTGGTCGACCTGGTGATCAATCTAATAGTCGATCTGATGATCATTCTAATGGTCAGTTTGGTGATCAACCTGAATGATTAGATCGGCATTATGGTTAACATGGATGATATGATAATTATTATATCTTTCGTCATGCAAACATAACATGAAATTAATGATAAATTTAGAAGTACAAGTATTGATGAGTTAATTTACTCTCTCACCAATTTCATTTATCATCTTAAATTCATAGCTATTATTGAATGTTTCAACACAGGAGATAAACTATTATATAGGAAAGAATAACAATATTATATAACAAATTTATCATTCTAATAAATTACATAAAATTATAAATTTCTATAAAATTCATAATTTTTTTAAGCTATAAAGTTATAAAAAATATAAAATAAATTTTAAGAAGTACAAAAACTTAACAATTTTTTTTTTCTAAATAAAAATTCATAAAATTACATAAACTATATCAAAATAATTCACATGAAAGTTATACAATATAAATGAACTATTAAACCAAATAATAATTTATAAATTAAAATTTAAATAATCATAAAATAGCAAATAATAAATCATATGCTATTATAATATTATATAAAATTTGTATAATATATTATGCAGGCTTTTTTTAAGAAAAGGAACAAATTTTCACAAAAATTACAAGAATAACCAGTTTGTAAAAATATTAATGCTGAATCGTAACATAACATATACAAAAGTGGTGTGACTCTTGAATAGTTTGTGAAGAGTGTTCTGAAATGGTGAAAGGTAGAAAATAACTTTGATTCATTCATTCAAACCTAAAATTAATACACTCTTACATTACCCAGAAAGTAGTTGCACTTGTGTTCATCAATCTTCTAGTAAATACAACTTGTAATTGATTCAGTTTTACTTTGGAAGTTGCACTTATATCTCCTATAAATGTGCTAGTTTTTTCAAAAGCCTAACTGCTCACAAACATGGCTGGAAAGAAGCATATCGATGCTGATTTTGTACGTGAGGTTTTCGGATTCCCCACGAACATGGCTGGAAAGAAGCATGAGGATGCTGATTTTGTACTTCCATCTACTCCAGATGAGTTGCTATCTATGACAAATGAGTTTGTCCAAACGATGTTCCATATGGATGATGAGGAATGCAAAAAGATGATATCACATAGGGTTGCTATGTTGTTTCCTGAATTTAAAGCTCCAACAGAGTATAAAGTTGATACAACTGCACAACCAACTTTGAGTGATGATGCTACCAATGAACTTCCAGATCCTTCCAGTGAAAAAATTGTTGAGATTGCTGAAGAAACCAAACATGGCTGATGAGGAAATTGCAATATCTTGCACCAGAAACCCTAGATTTGAAATTGATGTTTTAGGGTGACAAAGATATATATATTATCTGTGTATCAGATGATATCATGCTACTGATAATATGAATAATATGAAGTTGTTTAATTTTTGCTGTTTGAAAACTTTTTATATATATTTATCTATTCTTTTTCAAATTTTAGATAATACTAATTACTGTTTTAAGAACTGTAAACCTTAATTTCTTTTCAACTTGAATTAATTTGAACTTCTCCTCCCAAAGTGATTCAATCCATCAGAAATTATACTAAGGCATGCAAAATTTCCGTTTTGTGTGAACTGAGTTTATTTTCAATTGATCTAAGTTAAGATTAATTTTAAGTAATTAAAATTATTTTTGAACATTATATATCAAAAATATTTATTAATTAAATTTAGTTAGAATTTTATTAATGACTAATTTTCCTTTAATGTTAATTATATTTTCTTATTAATATTAATAAAAGGTACACTATAAAAAAACTACATTTTATGTTGATTTAGTGACCTCCACTCATTAAAAAAGTTTTAAAGAGGCGATGTTTTAATATTTCTTATACCGAATTATGTTATGACAATTATACGGTGGAAGTTTTAAACCTCTATTATTTGTACAGGTTATCAAAAGAGATTTGGTAAAAACAATTTTATATATAACAAAGACTATAAATTGAAGTACACATAAAACATTAAAAGAGAATGTATTCAAAATATTTTTGCAAAGCAACTTTGTCATAATAGTATGCAGAAGTAAACTATGTTTAGATGTTGTGTATGTAAGATAAGTAAATACGAAACTTAACCATAGTATTTATAGTAAGAAAACAATAACACATAATTTTTATACTAGTTCACTCAATTTTAAGCTAAATTCAGTTCCCTCTTAAAAACTCTTAAGAGGTTCCATTAATCTTATTAAAGATTACAACGAGTTTAACCTACTCCTGATTTAGTATTTTTACACCACTTTTCGTCTCCTAATCTACACGACTAGTCTGAGTATTATAAATCATTTAGCTGCTCTTAGTCAATCGTGATTATTCCGAGTATTCTTACACCACTCCTGGTTTTGAGTACAACCCACTATTGGTTGAGTATTATTTGTCATTCTTGACACCCATAGACAACACGTCTAGTCCGAGTTTAGCCTTTCCAGGATCTATCCCTAGACGACTATCTAGACCGAGTTTATCCACTTCTGGTTGAGTATTATTTGTTACTCCTGACACTTGAGTAACATCAATCACTTATGGTTTCCTAGTCTAATCTGACTAGTACACATGTTTAGCTCAAGGTTACAAACACACTTGGTATTTATTTACAGATATAGATTGAATAAACTCTCGTAGAGAGGATTACAACAATATGAATCAATCTGTGACTTCATGACATTTCGTCTCTTAAGTTGAAGAGCATTAGATGATACGATCTCATGAAGATCTTTTTTCTCTCTTCTTCTTCTTCTTTCTCTTCCTTTTGTCTTGGAAGCATAAGATGTTATAGGCTTGAAGATAAGACGAAGAATTAGAGTGATTGATAGCCTTTTCCTCATATTTTATCTTGTTTGAGCTTTCTTTCATCACATTTGTTGGATTGAAGAGTATCAGCCGACATAGGCTTTGAAATGAGGTAAAGTTGATGAATGATGATCTTTCTTGAGCATACTCTCTCTCTCTTTCATTTCTTCTTTTCTTCCTATATTTTTCACCTCTTCTATATTTATGCTTCAACCACCTTTCTATATTTTTCTCAATAATAGCAACTTTCTTCTCTTCAGTTGATTTTCTTCATACAGGCCCTTCATATAGGCACTAATGCATTTTAAACCTCTCCAGTAGCTCCTTTACATACTTTCGCTGATGCATAATAAGACCAGTAGCCGAATGAGTAAATTCCATACCTAGGAAATAACTGAGTTTTCCTAGATCCGTCATCTCAAAATCTGTTTTCATCAATTTCTTGAATTCTTCTATATCTTCCAAGCTCGATCCAGTCACCAAGAGATCATCTACATACAAGCAAATGATCATCAAATTTCCTTCTGAACTTTCTTTCACATAAACTCCATGTTCCACTACACATTTTTCAAATTCGTGATTGAGAATAGAGGAATCAATCTTCTTATTCCAAGCTATGGGTGCCTGTCTCAAGCCGTACAGGGCTTTCTGCAGCTTATATACCTTACTCCTTATCTCTTTCTTAGAATCCAGGAGGCTGCTGAACATAGACTTCTTCCTCCAATGTCCCGTGTAGAAACGCAAATTTAACATCCAACTGAAACATTGGCCCTTTTCTAGCACATGCAACTGCAACAACCAGACGTATAGTTTCTAACCTTGCTACTGGTGCAAAAACCTCAGTAAAATCAACTCCTTTTATCTGCAAAAAGCCTCTGGCAACAAGCCTTGCTTTATACTTCAAAACAGTGCCATTTGGATTTAACTTCCTCTTGAAAACCCATTTAACTCCAATGCATTGCTTTCCATGTGGAAGATCTACCAACCTCCACGTGTTGTTTCTCTCATTTGATCTGAGTGCCTCCATCATTGTGTTCCTCCAAACTAATTGCTTCAAGGCTTCATCCATATCCATCGGTTCTCCTCCTTCCATCAAAGTTATATGAATTAAGCTCCCTTCTTCATCAATCTCTGCATCTGAATACACCTCATAATTAGAAAATCTGGATGGCTTTACCGTTTGTCTCCTAGGTCTTTGAGATGCATCCCTCGACTCAGTGTTACTGTCAGATAAACTATTATACATGAAAGAATAACAATGTCATGTAACAAATTTATCACTATAATAAATTACATAAAATTATAAATTTCTATAAAATTCATAATTAATTTTTTAAGCTATAAAGTTATAAAAAATATAAAATAAATTTTAAGAAGTAAAAAAATTTAACAAATTTATAATAATTTTTTTTCTAAATAAAAATTCATAAAATTACATAAACTATAGCAAAATAATTCTCGTGAAAGTTATACAATATAAATGAACTATAAAACCAAATAATAATTTATAAATTAAGATTTAAATAATCATAAAATAGCAAATAATAAATTATATAATATTATAATATTATATAAAATTGTATAATATTATATAAAATTGTATAATATTATGTAGGTTTTTTTAATAAAAGGAACAAATTTTCACAAAGATTACAAGAATGACCACTTTGTAAAAATATTAATGCTGAACGGTGCTGCAACATAAGCACATCAAATACAAAAGTCGTATGACTCTTGAATAGTTTATGAAGAGTGTTCTGAAATGGTGAAAGGTAGAAAATAACTTTGATTCATTCATTCAAACCTAAAATTCATACACTCTTACATTACCTAGAAAGTAGTTGCACTTGTGTTCATCAATCTTCTAGTAAATACAACTTGTAATTAATTCAGTTTTACTTTGGAAGTTGCACTTATATCTCCTATAAATGTGTTAGTTTTTTCAAAAACGTAATTGCTCACGAACATGGCTAGATAGAAGTATGAGATGCTGATTTTGTATCTATTTCAGATGAGTTTTTCGGATTGCTCCCGAACATGGCTGGAAAGAAGCATGAGGATTCTGATTCTCAATCTATTCCAGATGACGTTTTCGAAAAGATGTTACATGAGGATATAGACACTAGTGCAAAAAGGACTTTAGACGTCTGTTATTTTGAGCTTTTAACGTCTGATCTCTGTCTGACGTCTATATGGGTGACGTTAACGCGACGTCGGACCTATATAGGTCAGACGTCTATATAGACGTCCGATCCATACAGGTCAGACGTCTCTGAGGTTGCTCCTTACTCATGGTGATTCGAGTTTACAACTTTATATTTTAGTTGAAGAGAATGTATTGCATATTTTTTTTATTAGATGGTTTTAAAAACATAGTAGAGGGAATTGGAGGAGTACAAAACGCAAGAAATCGCCGCCAAAGAACGCCGCCCAAGGACACGGGAATAACTGCACCAAAACGCAACGAAAACGCATTTTAATCGGTTCAAATGAAAGATAATGCATCAAAGAGTGATGTAATCGGAGTAAAATTAATTTAAAACGGTGCAAAAGTGAGAAAACGAATCTGAAAAGCGTAACCCGTAGAGAGAAAACGCAACGGAGATGATGAACAATGAGTGCGCGTAACGACTGTCTCGCGTTCACGGTGTTTTAATGCCGAAATTTAGACGTCGGGTCCCCCCATATAACAGACATCCAAAGTGTTTTAGAAGTCGGAGTGGCGGAATCGGACGTCTAAATGAAGTCAAAAAGTGACTTTCTAAATTTCTGGATTTAGGGTTTAGACGTCGGTTCCCCAATTAACAAACGTCTAAAGTGCTTTAGAAGTCGGAGTGGCGGGATCGGACGTTTAAATGGAGTCAAAAAGTGACTTTTTAAATTTCTGGATTTAGGGTTTAGACGTCGGTTCCCCCAATTAACAGACATCCAAAGTGCTTTAGAAGTCGGAGTGGCGGGATCGGACGTCTAAATGGAGTCAAAAAGTGACTTTTTAAATTTCTGGATTTAGGGTTTAGACGTCGGTTCCCCCAATTAACAGACGTCTAAAGTGCTTTAGAAGTCGGAGTGATGGGATCAGACGTCTAAATGGAGTCAAAAAGTGACTGTTTAGGGTTTTAGACGTCGGTTCCCCTAATTAACAGACGTCTAAACAGAATAAAAAATTATTTAGACGTATATGAGTATTTAGACGTCGGGCCCCTCCATAGCCGACGTCTAAATAGTTTTTTTATTTACGAAAAATGCCTCTGATCATTTTTTACGTTGGATATTCGAGGATCAGACGTTTAAAGGGTGACGTTAAAGGTCTTTTCTGCACTAGTGACTGTCAAACTTTATCACTTTATCTCTTTTTATGTTTAAAAGAATTTTTTGGAGTGAAGTTTTTATTTTTTTTTGAAATGATGATTTTAAAAATATTCTAAATTCTTTTCAATAGTATATTTGAAAGAGATAAAATCATACTTGTTATGAAATGAAGATTTCAAAATAAAATAAATTTGATTTCAAAATTCTTTTAAAAATCATTCTAAAATCAAATTTGTTTTATTTTGAATTGATTAATACTATATTTGGATTAAAAAAATTGAAGAGAAAAATTTATTTTAATAGAAAATTTGAAAATCCTTTATCGTAAACTCTGTTGTTTATGTCAGACACCATTAAAACGCACCCAAAATCCCAAGTAGTGGGATCCATGTGCCAAGAAGTGAGTGAGCGTCTCAGTTAGTGGAAAACAGGTGGCTGCAGGAGAGTGGCCGTTCGTTTTGGGTGACGACAGTATTTAAGGCAAAATTTCAAATGACGTGCCACTTCTCTGCATGCCTTCCTTCTTCCTCACACTGCTGAAACCATTTTCTCCTCCTTCTCTCTAAAATCTCCTCCTTCTCTCTAAGAAAACCTCACCATTTCTTCTTTTGATCACCTCTCAGACACCATCTGAACACTCCCGACGACAAGAGCTTTCGTTTAAACCGATCGGTTTATGATTCTGAGCCGGTGAGTTTCTTTCTCTCTAGTACGTTCGTTTAAATCTTGCATGCGACCCTCTATTTCTGGTCGCTTGAGTAGATAGTATAATTCTGAGTGTTTCTGGTTTTTCTGTTTGGTCCAGTGCTCCTAAAACGGGAGTGTCGAACGTTAGTTCTTTGGTAGAGGGGAGCTCTATTCTGCTTCGTTGAGCGTTCGGTTACGTATAAAGGTAAGGGAAGCTTATATAATTTGATTAGTATTCTTGTTTGAACGTTGATATGTTGTGCATGATGTGTTGTTTGGATGTTTGTATGGATGACTGATATATGTTGTGAATTGAGTTGGGATAGGACTTGATATTCAAACTGTGGTATTTTGAGTAAATGTGGTAGTATGGTCGAGAGTGGTTAACGAGCATTCGGTTCTTCTTGGGAGTACATGGTCTTACCTGAGTTCTCATGTTTTGGGGATAGAGTCTAAGAGTCTTCCTGTAATACTATATAGGATTAGTTAAACTTTGACCGAGAGTTTGTATTTACCATTCTGTTTCCCTTTGAACGTTCGTCTATATTAAGTTCTTCTTCTACAAGGAATTTCGTTAGTGAAGATCGTGTTATAATAATAGATATGTATAATGAGTGTTTGGCCTAAGTGTAGTCCTTCTTTAGGATTTCATAAACAGTTTAGTTCATGTATTATATACTAATTAAGGTCATGGACATTATCGTTCTTTTTCAGTAAGACTAAGTGTGGAGTAATTGTTTATATATATATATATATATATATATATATATATTCATTCATTCTTTCTATGTAAAGTACCAGTGATCGGTCTTGGACCAAGCGTTCAGTCTCAGTAATGCTCGTTCCTGATAAGCACTTGGTCTTGGGTCATTGCTCGTTTTATAGTGTTCGGTTCTACAGGGCTCGGTCTTAAACCAAGCGTTGGGTCTTGTTTTTTGTAATATATATTATTACCGCTCTTAGAATGAGAGTCTTCATTCAAACTCAATAGCGTCTGTTACTTCATAATTTCTCATCAGTATTAGTATTGTGTGTCAAACAATGTTGGTTTTTAAAAGGTGGTTGGCCTAAAGTCTTAGTACTCGGCCTAGGCTTCGTGACATCCGTTTTGAACTCTTAGTGGTCTGTTTATTTAAGTTAATAAGTAACGCTCAGTCATATTAGTTTCTAAGAAGTGTTATTCCAGTCGAACTTATGCCATGATGTGAATGAAATAGTGTGATTATGAACGAGTATTCCAGGGAGGAATATCTCAGGAAGTGGTTATTGATTGGTAAAGTATGAATGTGGATAAAGCTTAACGAGCATTCATCCTGATATTCCATGATTACTTGTTCTCATGTAGAGAGGAGTAAGTCACGTGTGGGAATGGCAGGAGGTCCTAGTCCATAAGGTCAACTTGGACGGAACGGATCAACCTCGGGTGCACGGACGTTGTAGCTACACATAATTCATACAATCCGGACAGTCAGAGTCAAGTGGTCGTCCTTTGCATGCCTTGATGAATTGAGTGTTGCTAATTTAATTATGATTGTTATATGTTGTTATGGAATGAATTAAATTACATAAGTTTACCCTGTTTATCATTTTTGTCTTTGTTGTGCGTCCCGTCGTTTGTCCTGTTGCAATGATCATCCGTGTGGATGTGAGCAGAAGGAGAAGAGCTTCTGGAAGAAGTATTAGAAGACACGGAGGAAGTGAAGGTCAAACCTTAGGAACGTTCGGTCTGATTTTAGCTTTATATTTTGTAAGACCGCTCGGTATGAGTTTCTTTTGTAGAACGTTCGGTCTAGTGACAGTTAGAGTAGTGGTTTTAAATTCTCTGATATTATGTAAGGTCGTTCGGCCGTAATCGTATATAACTGAGCGTTGAACTGATTTGTAGTATTGTTAACATGTGATTATTCTCTATATGGTTTTACACTGTATTTTTGGGATGTTACACTTTAAATATAGAATTTACGAGATTAATTAAATGATTTAGAACAATATGATTTTAAATTTAAGTTGAAAGGTAAAATTCCAAATTTGCATTTTTTTTATTCTTTTCTTAATTTGATTTTGATTTTCGTTGGTTTGACATAACACTAAATTCAATACATTGGTATTAAAATTTGAGTATATTAACACTATCTTTAATAAATATTGACAGATTTTTTTCAAACAAAAAGTTTGTGATATTTATTTATTTTACTAATATTATTGAAATTATTTTATTATTAATGTTAGATTAGAGTTATTTCCAACCAATGTTATTAAGATTAAATTTTTAATTAATTATTTCCGTTTTGTGTGAATTGAATTTATTTTCAATTGATCTAAGTTAAGATCAATTTTCATTAATTAATTTTTTTTTGAACATTATAAATCAAATTTATTTATTAATTAATTTTAGTTAGAATTTTATTAATGACTAATTTTAATTTAATGTTAATTATATTTTCTTATTAATATTAATAAAATGTACACTATAAAAAAACTACCTAATGGTTGAGATTTTATGTTGATTTAGTGACCTCCACCCATTAAAAAAGTTTTAAAGAGACGATGTTTTAATATTTCTTATACCGAATTATGTTGTGACAATTATAGGGTGGAAGTTTTAAACCTCTATTATTTGTACAGGTTATAAAAAAAACAATTTTAGATACTTTTCTAACAAATACTACAAATTGAACTATACAGGAAAACATTAAAAGAAAGGTGAATAATGTTTTCAAAATATTTTCGAAAAGCAACTTGTAATGATTTGTGATAATAGTATGCAGAAGTAAACTATGTTTAGATGTTGTGTATGTAAGATAAGTAAACACGAAACTTAACAATAGTATTTAAAGTAAGAAAGCAATAAGATAAAGTTTTTATACTAGTTCACTTAATTTTAAGCTACATTCAGTTCTCTCTTAAGAACTCTTAAGAGGTTCCATTAATCTTATCAAAGATTACAATGAGTTTAACTTACTCCTGATTTAGTATTTTTACACTACTTTTGGTCTCCTAATCTACACGACTAATCTGAGTATTATAAACCATTCTTGCTTGTCTTAATTAATCCTGATTATTTTGAGTATTCTTACACTAGTCCTAGTTCTGAGTACAACCCACTCTTTGTTGAGTATTATCTGTCATTCTTGACACCTGTAGACAACACGTCTAGTTTGAGTTTAGCCTCTCCAAGATCTATCTCTAGACAACTATCTAGACTGAGTTTACCTACTTCTGGTTGAATATTATTCATCACTCCTGACACTTGAGTATTATCAATCACTTTTGGTTTTCTAGTATAACCTGACTAGTCCACATGTTTAGCTCAAGGTTACAAACACACTTGATGTTTATTTACAGATATAGATTCAATAAACTCTCAAAGAGAGGATTACAACAATATAAATCAATATGTGACTTCATGAGATTTTGTCTCTTAAGTTGAAGAGCATTAGATGATATGAGCTCACGAAGATCATTTTCTCTTCATCTTCTTCTTTCTCTTCCTTTTATCTTGGAAGCATTAGATGTTATAAGCTTGAAGATAAGATGAAGAGCTAGATTGAATTATAGCTTTTTCTTCATATTTTATCTTGTTTGAGCTTGCTTTCATCACATTTGTTGGATTGAAGAGTATCAAACGATGTAGGCCTTGAAATGAGGAAAAGTTGATGAATGGTGATCTTTCTTGAGCATACTCTCTCTCTCTCTTTTTCATTTATTCTTTTCTTCCTCTATTTTGCACCTCTTTTATATTTATGCTTCAACCACCTTTCTACATTTTTCTCAATAGTAACAACTTTCTTCTCTTCCGTTGATCTTCTTTATATAGGTCCTTTTGAAAGATGATCGTTGGATGCTGAGCATGCAGCCTTTAGGTGATAGGTCAAACTTTAGTCTTTTCATCAAAGGTACAATGCTTTATCGGATTTTTCATTGAAGAGTAGCTTTTACGGCTTTGTCAGAGTACAAGTCTTCAAGAAATTTACTCCAGAATGTTCTTTGCTTCTCTCAACTTCTTCATCCAACGTGTGTAGATGTTTTGATTAATGCATTGTGTATTTTTGTTATGCATAGATAACAAGGACAACATATATAACCAAAGTAGCAGTTTACAATACATGTATTAAATGTTTTGAACATTTATAGAAGTTAATTTGTATTACTTGTTCAAAACATCTTGTCAATAATTAATACATCGTTCAAGTATATCATTTAAGGAGAGTTGGATCATGTATAACACTTTTGGTAATAGATGACATAAGACATTAGACTCTTATGGAAACCTATTTTAGATGTATATTTTAGTGTGTTTTTCATTAGACGATATTCTTTATGGGATACTTTCTCTTACAACACTGCTTTTTCATGTATGACATTTATGCTTCAGTGTTATTATGATTCTCATGAAAAGATATTTCAATTAAAGAGCTTGAGAGCATATCCTATTGTTTTTGCATATATTCCTAAAACAATTCCTTCATGGCATATTTTTCTTTTCATCTTTCCATGAGTACAAATCCTTAAGTACATTGTCTCTAAAGCTTTCATGTAGGCTTTTCTTATTGATCAAACGCTTCTTGTAAATAATGTGTTAGACAATGTAGTCTTTAGGAAAATGTTGTTTTGTATGTTCTTGTTTTCGTATTAGCCTTTGGACGATTTTCTTAGCATCTCGTATAAAACATTAGGTTTCCAACACTTAGACGCTTCTGGTTGAGTAGGTACATCTTTTCCAAAGAAGATATTTCATTTAGTACTTATTGTTAAGCTTAAAAACTTGGATTACCAAACGGTCTAGTTTGTCTAGACAATCTTGTTTAACATAAATCTATGTGATCATTATTATAATTAGTTAATCGAATTTAATCTTATAAAGATTACCATCTCTAAAATTATTCATTTTTCTTCCTTTGGATTCTTTATAAGATTTTGGCGAATTTATCCAATTGTTTGAAAATTTGAGTACATCATAGGACTCTTGGTATTGAGGGATACAATCCTACCACTACAGCAAAGTCTAAAGTCTGACTTCCCACCTAAAGGCTACCTGTTCTCCTGAAATCAACTCAGTATCCAACGATCATCTTACAAGATAGCATATATGAAAAATATCAATTGAGGAGAAGGGATTGATTGATGAAGTGGAAAAGAAAAGAGGTGAAAGATGAAGAGAGAGAATATCTAAGAAAGGTTTTAGAATATCATCTCTATCTTAATGTTCATATCGAGTCTAAATGAACACCAATCTAAGAGAGGTTGTTAAAGAAGAAATGAAAAGAAGTAAGAGATGAGAAAGAAAGAAATAGATAATGCTCAAGAAAGATCATCATCAACTCAACCTAATCTCAAGGCTTATATCGTCTTATGCTTTTCCAACCAAAAAGGGGCAACTTCATTCAAAGAGAAGAGAATAAGAGAAAAAGAGCAAACACTCTAAGTATGACTGAAATACACTATGTTGCTCTTTAACTCTACATCGTCTGATGCTCTTCGATTCAATGGAACAACCTCACAAGTTATTAGACTACACTTCAATACACATGTCCTCTCTTAGAGAGTTACCTAAGTTTGTAACTAAACAATATTTCAAATTGTATTGTATTGACAATGTATCCTCTCAAGTGCTTTATTAATGTTTATATTGAAGAACAACTTGTACGACTTGTCAGATCTGAAGTCTTCAAGAGAAATATTCTCATTATGTTCTTCACTTCTCTCAATGTCTTTATCCAACATGTGTAGATGTTCTGATCAATCCTTTGTGTATTCCCAATAGTGAGTCAATTAATTAAGTAAACCTTCATAAAATTTTACAATCAATAACACATATCCATCAATGTATGGCTCTAGTTATATCTCTCTTTTGGACTCAACCATCCTTGTTTGCAAATACGATTGTTTTAATTCAAATGTGTTTCCAAAAGGTTGAATGGTCTGAGATTCCAAAAATCCATACATGTGGATGTTCGACCTTGGTTAATAATGATGGTGTCCATGTACTTATAATAATAAAGTTAAATGTGTGTGTGTGTGTATATATATATATATATATATATATATATATTAAAAAGTAACAATTTGACTATTTAAATAGGGAAGACAATGTGTTTATGGTATTATCAAATCTTTAGGTCAAGTTATAAATGTGTCTATGGCCTCCTCCACGAATTAAATTTCAAAAGTTGGCATAAACACTTGAGCATGGGGTCTCAGACTTCATCAATTGTCATACGCACGTAGTAAGGCAATAAAGGAGCACCGTGAATAGTCTGTCAACCTGTAAGTTGTCATTCTACGACCATTACGCTTGAGAGATCTCCATCAACCAATATCTCATAAGTGTAGTCAATATGATTTATAACATAGTATGAACCTTCGGGGCTCACACAACATCTTGTTGGATCTTTAGTGGGGAGATCGTCATTTTGCTGGGTCATGGACTAAAGTCTTTCTTCAAGTGCCCTTTGTATTTGTTGTTGTTCTTGGAGGCGTTCCATGAAACATTGCTTCATAACAGTCATGCACTAGGTTAGTCTTTCCTCCATTTGTAGCTCTAACTTCCCCAACGCCTCCTGACTCAAGGATTCTAAACTTCTTTGTGCATGTCTAAAGTAGTCTTTCACTCCAATAACACCTCCAACGACACACACAAGACCTGAGTGCTCAGGTTTTCCAATGGCCGTTGAGAGAATATCCTCCTTACCTTGGGCAACAAATGAATGAAGCACATACATTTAAGGTAAATGACACAAAACTGACCTTTGTTCTTCCTTGCACTCGTGAACGAAACAATTCGTTTCCCTAAAGGTGGTAGAGTATGAACTTGTATTCAAGTCGTCAATGTTGAATGAGAAAACGATGTCAATCAATATAAACTAAAGAAATATCCAAACAAGGCAATGAAAACACTTTCGTTAACACATAACTTACCTTTGTTATTTCTCGTACTCGTGAACGAAGTCCTTGGTTCAAGCATAAGAGAAAGCGCGAAGAAACAATGTGGTGACACTGCTTTTAGAAAATAATTACAATGTATAATGTCGGAAAACTCCAAATTCCGACATCTTATAACTCTTTGACGTATGAAACTAGGGCATTCAACGTCATACGTGGGTACATTTTCACCTTCGTGCCAAACATTTTCATCAAATTTATCCAATATGACATCGAAAATTGAGAATTCCGACGTCTAATGAGCATATGACGATGGAAAAGTATAAATTCCTATGTCTAAATTGAACATCTATTTAAAAAAATGTCACCGATCATTTTTAATGTTGGTTTTTTTGTATTCTGACATTTATTGCAAGACATGAAAGACTTATTTCACACTAATATAGTCATGAAATCACAAAAGTCACATTCAATGGATGAAGTTTCTACTCATATAACTCTTCATCACTACTTTCATACCAATTTTGATAACGTAATAACATCAAACATGACTAAATATATACTGATTTCATAATGTAACAACGACAATCATGACTCAACATATCCAAATTAGTAGTTTCACCCCATTTAGAAACTTCACATTATAGACCCAAAAATATCTTCCTTTCATAAATTCTTAACTCTCTGTAGACAAATTAAAATATCACCCCTACATATATCATACATTAAACTTATACTTCTCTTATGAAATTTTCATTTTTGCAACGATATATAAATACAATAATCATCCAAAAATAAAACATTACATTTAAAAAATAAATTAGCTTCCGTTAGTTTATAAAGTTTGTCTAACTCTATTATCTTTCTAAACAACGTTACACGTAAAAAATCACTCTATTTACAATTTTATTTACAAAATTAAAGATTTAATTAAGGATCAATGCAAAATTTTAGGATCATAAATAAAGAGATTTACTAAGAACAAAAAGACACTACATGCTAAAAAACACGAGTTTGTCCGAAGGAGAAAACTAATTACTTTTAGTGTTAAATCTTCAAAAGATTGAAAACTGAATCGAAATTTAGAAGAAAAAAAACGTTTTTAGAGAGAATTAGATTTACATAAAACAAAGAGATTTTCTTAAAAAGAGAAAATTTTGAAATTATTTAATTTTAAATAGTTGAATGAGGAAAGTAAAACTCCCTCTCCCCCAAATCCTCTCTCTTTTTTTTTTTAAATTTTTGTTTATAGTAAAACATTCTAAATTTTCCGCAATTTGTTCATTTCCGCTGCTGTGTATCCTCTTCCAACTGGCTACACTCTGCAGCCACCAACACAATACAGAAGCAGAGATAACAGCAGTTTCTCCATATCTCAATATTCCTCTCCTTTTCAACTCTCCCGATCTAAATGTCTTCAACTTCAATCGAGTAAAACCGAAACGATGGCGGAAACCGCAATTTTCTTCGCCGCCACCGGAGAACCTCCTCTGCTACGATTCTTCAACAGCACCTTTCTCTACGTCAAACGGAACCTCATCGCTCACATTTTCCGCTCCCTAAACGACGCCGTCTCACACCACAGGCATCTATTTTCTCTCTCTCATCCCATTTTTTTGCATCGCGTCTCTATCTTTCTTTCAAACTTCTGACCTCAACAGCGTTGTTCCGTGGTTGGTTGCAGGATTTGCTGTGTCGTGGACGCGGCGATCGACAAAAAGTGTGATGTGTACGCGAGAGATTCTTCGTCGAACGACAGGAGTTTCGGCGCGGACGAGAATGGACGGCACGCCGTTTTCAATGTGCTGGATACTATGCTTAAGGATAGTTTAGAGCGGCTGAAGATGATGAGGTTAGTTTCGATTATTATCGTATTCGAAGAATGAAGTTTAAAGTAATTTGTAGGTTGAATTGAATCACAGTATCGTGCAATGCATGTATGTAATGTTATGCGGTTGTGTTTTAGATCTTACCATCATTGAAAGATTATTTATGTGATTGGATGAACAACTAGCTGAATAAGTGTCTTGGAATAAACGGTTCAGTCTTGAGAGAAGAGAAAAACGAAAAAGAAAATAATTAAGTGAAAATCATTTTAAGAGTCATACGACCTTTCTCGAAGGACCTATATTCTGTGATTTTAAAGAACTTCTAATCTTAACATCCATATATGGTTGTTTGACCCAGATTTGTTCTCATCATGTTAAAATGGCTTTCTTATTAGCTACATCCCCATATATGTATATCTGTATGTTAGGATAAAGATATAAGGGATTCCGATGTGATTGACTTTTTTGGTTATCACGTATAATGTTGCAGGGAAAATCTATGTTTGGTAAAGATAGGTCTAACTATGGGATATGCTTGTGAATTCAAGTATGCTGAACATACAGCTACTATTAGGAGTTTGTGCTTGGACAGGAAGTTGGGAGCAGCTCTTTGGCTTCGGAGGAAAATGGTTATGAAAGGTGTTGTTCCTGATGTGTTTACCCACAACCATATTGTAAACGGGCTGTGCAAAATTGGTTTTCTGGAGAAAGCAGATTGGATTGTTGGAGAGATGTTAGAAATTGGTCCTGGTCCCAATTGTGCGACTTATAACACTTTGATTAAGGGCTATTGCACTGTTAATGACATGGACAGGGCTTTGTTTCTGTTCTCCACCATGTCCAATGCTAGGGTTCTGCCAAACAGGGTTACTTGTAGTATACTGGTGCGTGCTCTGTGTGAGAAAGGTCTTCTAAAGGGAGCTAAAAGGATGCTCGAAGAAATATTGAAGGATGATGACGAGAAAGATATAACTAATTTAGTAACCTCTACTATATTTATGGATAACTACTTTAAGAACGGAGCAATTTTTCAGGCTCTTAGTCTTTGGAATCAGATGGTTCAAAATTGTACTAAAGTTGATGTTGTAGCTTATAATGTTCTTATCCATGGCTTTTGCAAGAGTCTACAAATGAACCTTGCATATGGATATACATGCGAGATGTATAAGAAAGGTTTACTTCCTGATATTTTTACGTATAATATTCTTATTGGTGCTCTTTGCAAGGAAGGTAAAACTAGTGAGGCTTGCTATACCCTTGGAGTCATGTCTAGTATGGGAATTATGCCCAATCAAATTACATACCAGCTTGTGATACGAGGCCTTTGTTTTGATGGAGAAATTGCTAGAGCTAAAAGCTTGCTTTGGTCTATGTTGAACAATTTAATAGTGCCCAAGCCTTTAATATGGAACCTACTAATTGACTTCTACGGACGATATGATGATCTTAGCAATGCACTTTTTACAAGAAATCAGATGCTAGCTTTTGGTGTTCACCCAAATGTATTTACTTACAATGCTTTAATTCTTGCACAAGTGAAGAATGACAATTTCAATGGTGCTTGCACTCTGAAGGAAGAAATGCTCTCAAAGGATATTTTTCCTGATGTTGTTACCTATAATTTATTGATAGGTGCCGCCTGTAATTTAGGACGTCCTGATTTTGTTCTTCAATTACATGATGAGATGGTGCAGAGAGGGTATGAACCAGATTTAATAACTTACACTGAAATTGTTAGGGTGTTCTGTATTAGAGGTAAGATGAAAGAGGCAGAGGAGCTATATGCCAAAATACTAAAATCTGGTTTATTGAATGATCATGTTCCAGTGCAGATTCTATTTAACAAGTACTGCAAAATGAAGGAACCAGTTAGAGCATTTAATTTCTATCAAGACTGGTTAGAAAGTAAAAGGGGAAGTCATCCGTATTAAATTTGACATTCTGCCTGTCTTTGGACATCATGAAGTTTCAAGTTCGGGAAAAAGAGCCACTTGTGCTCAAAAGTCAAACAGCTGAAATTCAGATTTCAATTGAAATGTTGATGATAGCTCTTATCAGTAATGCTTCAGGTGAGTGTTGACATTTTATTCCACACAATGTACTTCCAGTGAAATAATTGTCAGTGGCTGCATTCCAAACTCTTGCTAAATGTTGTACCTGAATACTAAAGTGGATTTTGGGTTGATTAGTTGACCCATTTTATGTGCTGCTGCTGATTTGTGAATTATTATATATAATTATGTACTATATTTTTTTAAATGAAAGTGGGCAGTGACGTTTAACATAATGCATGTGCTGTTTGGAACTTTTGCTTGCTAAATTTTAATCAAATGCTTAACTTGCATTGAAATTTAGTTGCTATAAACCATCCACTTAGGATTAGTGACCTTCCAAATCACCTGCAAACTCACCATTTCCGTGGTCATATTGTATATTTTCCATCTCGCGAGGTGCTCAGCTCCATTGTATTGTGTTAGTTGTAGTATCTGCTTAAATCCTTTACAGGACTTCTTTCTTTAAGTATTAGGAGTATTTCTATATACATTTTGGTCAAGTTTCCCTTTCTGTATCTGGTTTCTATTATCCCTAATTAGAGATGAGTTGTATTTGATAGGGGGTTGCCTAGACATAGGGGGTTTGGTGGTTGTCAATGTCAACAGGTACTCAAGCAATGGGTATTTTGTCCCCCCAGAACCCATTTACTCTGCAGAAATAGCTGAGTTACTTGCTAAAGAAATTGTTAGACTTGCTGGGGGTTCCAAGTTCCATTTTAAGTGGTCAGGGTCCGGGATCCCACATTTGTTATCAAATTGTTGTAAAATACTATCCGCTTGCTGTGACAACTCTGACAAGGAGCTCTGCTTATCAACTTCCGATGGATGAATAAATGAAGGTCTTGACAAGGGTTTGGAGTGCTTGAGTTGAGGTGTTCTGCAGTTGACTGGTTGAAACAGTGGTAAATCCTTCACTTCGGGCAGAGTATTGGTACGACATTGTTTACCAGAACACAATGTGCAACTAGAAGCACACTATTCATGTTGGTGACTGAGGTATTTGTAAGAGATGGTTTGGTTGAGGACACATTTGCACAAGGAGAGTGGGTTTATTTGATGCTAAGGCTCTATAGCCAGCAATTTGTTGCAAGAAAATGATCCATTCCAAGTTGGCAGCTCATTGCTTACGGCCTTTTCAAATTGACGCCAGAATCAGTGGTGTAGCATTGTATGAAACTTCTTGACACAGCTTCTATTTCTTTCTGTTCAATCTTTCAGGTGTCTCTATTGAACTGTACATTAAACATGCATGGCTGGGCATGTTGTAACATGCAAGACTCTGAATATTTATGCATAATCTTTGCACAGCTGTTCGTGCTTCAACATGAGCTTGTGCACAACTTTGGTCATGCAAATTGGAATGGTCTAATGTGTGGGTTCAGGCTCAAAAGCCTCAGCCTGCAGAAAACTGGCCACTGAAGGGCAGAGCTTCTTGAATCCTCAATTGTAACTCTGTCCACTATTGCAACTGCTATCATGTTGTGGTTGACATGTGTCTTGGATCCTCTTGTCATCTGTGACAAGTCTTCAGCCAACAATGTGTATTTTGAGTTTGATCCTAATCATCGTTTTGTCAAATGCCATGCATCTAATGAAGTTCTTCATGGACAAGTTGGATTCGATGGCCTGAATTAGTTTCCAAGCCTGCTTCATGCCTCTCATACACAACAACGACCTTCTAGTTTTCCTGTTCCAAGTCTAAACACTATTGCTTGCTTCTAATAATACTTTCAATTGTAATGCTCATATTGGCATTTACGGTTAGGACATCCCAATTTCAATGTACTTTGTCTTATCTTTCAGTCTTTGAATGTATCTTTCAATAATAAAAGTAGTTTACCTTTTATTTTCAGCTTGTTGTATGGGCAAATCACATAGACTTCCTTCTCGTCATTCTCTCACTTATAATTCTCATTTTGAATTAATTCTTAGTGATTTGTGGGGTCCTTCACCTGTGTCATCTACTAATAACTATTCTTACTATATTTTCTTTGTGGATGCTTATTTGATATTTACTTGGGTAATTCTTTTAAAATGCAAATTGGATGCATTGTTCGTTATCCAACAATTGCAATCCATGGTTGAATTGCAATTTGACACAAATAAAGGCAGTGCAAACTGATTGCAGTGGTGAATTTTGTCCTTCTCATGATTATCCCACTTCTTATAATCTCAGAACTATATTCCTCATACATGTCATTAGAATGGCACAATTGAAAGGAAACGTCATCACAATGTTGAAATGGGCCTTACACTTCTCAATCAAGCTTCTCTTACTATGACCTATTGGGACCTTCCCTTTCTTACAACAATGTATCTCACCTACAAAATACTTTCTGCTTCTGTAGATTTTGGTGTACCATATACACTTCTTTTTGGGATAGCACTTGGCTATGGTTTTCTCAGACTTTTTGGATGTGCTCGCTTTCCCTTTATTAAACCATACAATTCGTATAAACTTTATTTTCGTTATCAAAATATATCTGTTAAGTGCCTCCTCAAACAATAGACTGAAGATTAAAAGGAGAGAACATGATAACAACCCACATCCACCCAAATATATCTAAAGATTTTACTTTCAATGAAAACAAGTTTCCTTATACTGAAAAATTTCTCTCTACCCAATTAACTACAATATCAGTCTTTCCCTCTTGCTTCTTCTAATATACCCATAGTCTCACCATCCCAAATAGCTATACCTAACATCACACTTGTTTAGGTCTCATAAGCTCCATCCTCATCTCCTATACCTACCATTACACCTGTATAAATCTCATATGTTCCATCCTTATAACCTTCCTCAACCGCCTTTTCTCCCTCAATGATGTCCACATCTCTCTACATCTAATATAGAACCTAGTCAATCATCAAACCTTTAAACATTCATCTTATGCAAACTAGATCCAAAGTTGGTACTTTACAAACTTGTGTTCATCCTATCCTTCTTCTTGCCTACTTAGGATCTACCACAATGAAACAAGCTCGTCAAGATTCATAATCATTTTATGTTATGAAGTACAAAATCTTTGCTCTACATAATAGCAGTTGGGCTCTTGTTTCACTTCCACCTCACAAGAACACTTAGGATGTAAATTGGTGTTTTAGATTAAGGAAATCCTGATCTTACTATTTGTGTTGGAAGTCCCACATTGACTTGAGATAAGGTCAATTTATAGTATATAAGTAGGTGCAAACCTTACCTTAAAAGCCGGTTTTGTGGGGTTGAGTTAGGTTTAAATTCCACTCTTTAACATGGTATCAGAGCCAGGTTAAAGCCTATCCTACCAAGATTTACGTGGACATATTGTTCCACCTGCTATTGGGCCATTATCGGACCACCCATTAATGTCTAGTCTCACGCTCGAGATGTATATATCTCAGCGTGAGGGGGTGTGTTGGAAGTCCCACATCGACTAGAGATAAGGCCAATTCATAGTATATAAGTGGATGCAAACCTTACTTTATAAGCCGGTTTTGTGGGATTGAGTTATGCTTAAAGTCCACTTCTTAACACTATTCAAATGTATAAGGCAAGGTTTGCTGCGAAAGGCTTTAATCAACAACTTGGTTTTGATTTTACAAAATCTTTCTCTCCAATTGTTAAACCAATTTCTATACGGATTGTTCTTACTCTTGCTCTTAGATGCAACTGGTCTATCTTTCAATTAGATGTTCACAGTGTTTTTCTCAATGGTTTTCTCAATGAAGAAGTAGTTTGGTAATCTTGATTACTTTATTGGCATAGAAGTGTGGCCGCAGTCTGAGGGCTCCTTGCTTATGACTTAGTCTAAATATATGATATTTGGTTGCCAAGACCAAAATGCAGTATTCCAAATGTTGGAGACTCTATATTGACTAGATACATTGATCAAATTATAGTACATAAATAGGTGTAAACCTTGTCCTATAAGCCGATTTTGTAGAATTGATTTAGACCTAAATCCACTTTCTAAGATGGTATCAAAGCCTATCCCATTGAGGTTTATTGGGTCTATTGTGCTTGGTGTCTGTCGGATCACTCATGAATATGAATTTCCATGTTCGAGATGTCCAATCTTTGGTGTAAGGGAATGCATTAGAAATCTCACATCACCTAGAGATATGATCAAATTATAGTATATAAGTGGGTGTAAACTCATCTTAAAAGTTAGTTTTATAGGGTTGAGTTCGATTTAAATACACTTCCTAAGACTAAGCCTCTATTTTCTCCTATGTTTTAGGCTAAAAACTATTCAAATAGAGCTTTGATTTACTGCCTTGTCCCTCCTTCTGCAGGTCAATAGTAGGAGCTCTTCAATTTCTTACTTTTACTGGACCTGGAATATGTTTTCTTGTGAACAAGGTTTGTCAGTTTGTGGCAACACCACTTCAAACTCATTGGATGGCGGATAAGCAGATTCTTTGGTATTTAAAAGACACTTTATACTATGATCTTCATGATTGTTCTGCTACTCCTCATAAATCCCTTACTATTCAAGCCTTTCATAATGCAGATTGGGTTGCACATCCAGATGATTGCAGAGCCACTTGCAACTACTCGCACGCCCATGTTTGGTTCATGTACTCCACATTGCACCCCACTTGGTTTATGTACTCCACAACGTATCTCATGTTGCCACCGCCATGTGAAGGCTTCCGTTCAGCTTCAAAGGTTTTCCTTCACCCATTAATGTGCTTGGTTATCATAGCAGCACCTCTGTCCCACTTCAACACTGCTGCTATCCTCGAAAATATAGCCATTGTCCCGCCCCAACTTAATAACAACAAAGTCCGTTTTTCCCTTTCTATTTGCCCTTTGTTCAGCACCACCTGTCCTCTTCAAATTATTTTTTTCTTCCTCTTTTCAACCCCTTTAACACCTTATATTTTTAGTTTTGAACTTGGTGGTATTTTTATTTGATTGTGTTGTTATTTGAATTTCTAGAGTTGCAATTTTCATTAATTATATGACTATTTTCCATTATTTTTGAATTACAATTATATTTCTACATTTTTAGTTATTTATGTGCATATACTGTATTTTATTTTTGTCTGCCGTGGCCATAACCCATTGTGGCTTCTAATATATTTTCATGAAGGATTCTTGGGGTTGCTGATATGTTTTCTTATTTGATATTTTGATATTCCTGATAATTATTGTGAAAAAAATTATGAAAGAGGGAATTACTAGATCCAAATAACATGACAAAGGACAATTTCACATCTTGCACCAAGATTCCAACAAAAGTGAAAGAAGACCTTTAGAAATTATTTAGTGATAAAGAAGTCACCTGTATAAATCCGATAAATAATGCGGCTGATGATGATAATCAGAGCGAAGATGAAGTTGAATTTTCTATATCTAGTAATGTTAAGGGGAGAAAGAGTGGTGGTAAAAAAGGTCGATTGATGTTGCAATACAAAAGAGAAACTAAGACAAGCTAATATGAATGAGGCACGTGACCTTCTTTTTGGTCCCAAACATGCTTGTCATTTAACCTTGTTAGATTGAAGAGCTTTCAGGATATGATAAATGTGATTGTTAGATCTTTTTGCTCCATTCATTTGAAGTGGATTCTATACTGATGACTTTGCCAAAGAAAATAGGACAACCATAACTCCTGGTGAAACACTCAAACACTTTCATAGAAGTTATTGTGAGTGTTCTGAATTGCTTTAAGTTATAGTGTTTAATTTTGAAGTTGTTTTTGATTTTATAGCTCAATGGTGCAAAAATTATGGTCAAGAAGTTTCAAACTTGCAAAAGCTAGCAATCAAGATTTTAATCTTGACCTTTAGCTTATTGGGATGTGAGTGCAATTGGAAGTATTTGAGCAAGTAATAGTTATTCTTCATCACTCATTTCTTTATTAATAATTTTCTTTGTAGAAAGTAGGGACAAAATTGGTTCACATTTTACTTATTCAAAACACAGATTCATTCAAAAAGGAGAAATAGGAGTGACAGCAAACAATTGTATGATTGGTTTACATCAAGAATAAATAAAATAACTTGCTCAAAAATACAGCATTTCAGATGAAATTGATCATATTGTATGATATTGACGAGTGGTTAGTGGGACAAGTGGATGATGCTAATGATCATGAAGATGAGAGGAATGAGTTGGTTTTTGATGAAGATCCTACTCTTAATTGGGCAATTGTTTATGAAGTTTCATGTGTTGGAGAGCTAATAATTTATACACGGAGAAAAACAAGCAATAAAAGAAAGCAACTATCAAGTGGTGGTATTACTATTGGATCTTCCTATGCTTCCAAGAAATATCCAGGTGCAACTTCAGCTCCAACACGAATTTAATCTTGATGGCTCTGATTCCTAGTTTAAAAGAATTTGAAGAATTACAAACTTTCTCAAGACTTGATGTGAACGGGGAAGAGGAGGGATATGCCCCATTTGATAACATTAAAGATAGTTAGATTGGGAATGAAGAAAAGCCAAATGAGTAGAAGTTTAGAACATTTGTTTTATGGTTTGTTGTTATAGTCAGTCTTGAACTTGAACTTGGGGTTTTTCTATTTGATTTTATTGTTATTTGAAATTCTGAATTTGCCAATATTATTAATTAGATAGTTTTCCTTCATTATTTTTCATTACAATTATATTTCTGCATTTTTTTGTTATTGTTGTAATTTCAGATAATATGTTTAGAATCTTCCTAATTAGAAGAAATAGATACATAATCTTTTATTTAATTTTATTTTCCTAGTTTTCTTAGTTTTCCTATTTCTCTTTTTAGGAGAATTAGATTATTACAAATAGAGGGTATGAGAATGTATTTTTCATGATTGAGAATAATAAAATAAGTCTTATTTTCAATTTGGTATCAGAGCTCCTGATCTTGGGGCTCCGTTCCGTTGCAACAGTCGCACCGCCGCCACTGTCCGACCATCGCCACTGCCGCCGTCGCCGGTTGGGGTTGTTGATAGGGCAGAAAGGTGCGACCAACCCCGACGATCACAACGTCGGAAGTCGCTCTGCGAGAGGAGCCGCCACGAGCCGCCATCGTTGTCGTTGCGTGTAGCCCACGTGCCCACCTCCGGCGAGACCCACTCCACAGACAGGGTCGCCGGAGACTCCTGAGTCTATTCCTAGGGTCGGTGATGACTTGTTTGGGCTATATTTGAGTAGATCTCGGTTTTAAGTTTTGCCCTTTTTTTCTCGGTGTAACCCACTCGCCGCCGTCGCCGCCACAAAAGAGTCACCGGAGCCTCCTGAGTCTGTTCCTAGGGTTGGTGACGACCCATTTGTCCTATATTTGATTAGATCTGAGTTTGAAGGTTTTGCTCCTTTTCTTGGGTACGAGATGTCTGAAGTAAAATGTATTCCTTTCGGGGTACCTAATGACCTACGAAATATAGGAAGCACCTGTTGGTTGGATGGTCAAAATTACTTACAATGGAGACAATTTATTCGAAGGGTTCTCAAGGGTCGTTCAAAACTTGATCACATAGATGGAGGGGGACCAGGACCAGACGACACTCATTTTTCAATTTGGGACAATGAAGATTCATTAATTATGATTTGGATGTGGCAATCCATGATTCCTGAGATAAGGAGAAATTATATGTTTCATTCTTCTGCAAAAGAAATATGGGATGATTTAGAGTACTTTTTCTTTAAAAAAGGATCTTGCTGCTTACTATGGCATCAAGAACAGGATATTTAATACAAAACTGGGCTCCCTTTCTGTATCAGAATATCACGGAATCCTGAATGGTCTTTGGATGGAACTCGATTAGATCCAAACAGTAAAGATGTGTAAAACAGATGCTGCCGCTCTTACTGAATTCATTGAAAGGGAAAGAATCTTTAAATTTCTCCAGGGCCTGAATCATGAGTATGACCCAATCCGAGTTCAGATTTTTGGAAGAGAAAAATTACCATCCCTGTCAGAAGTTTTTTTTATGGTGGTCTACTCAAAGATGGGTAAATCATACTACCTCAGAACAGGAAGCCACCAATCAATCTAGTCCTTAACACACCACCAGATCTTGATATGAAAGCTTATAAGGAGAAACTCAAACGCTTGAAAGCAATGGTTTCCTTGGGATACAGACAAAGCCAAGGAGATCATACTCTATTCATAAAGCACTCTTCTACAGTAAACTCACTCTATTGCTTGTCTATGTGGATGATATGATTATTGCAGGAGATGATGAAACAGAAAAATTGGCATTAGAAGATAAATTGGCATTAAAAGATAAATTGGCAGCTCAATTTGAAATGAAAGACCTAGGAAAACTCAAATATTTTCTTGGAATAGAGGTTGCCTACTCCAAGAATGGAATTTTCATCTCCCAAAGGAAATATGTACTTGATCTCCTCAAAGAAACAGGAAAGCTGGGATGTAGAACCTCAACAGTTCCTATAGAACAAAATCATAGCATTGGAAGTGAAGAAAGTGCTCCTTTAGAAAAGGCCCAATATCAGAGATTGGTGGGAAAATTGATTTATCTATCACACACAAGACCAGACATTGCTTATGCAGTTAGTGTAGTGAGCCAATTTATGCATGATCCAAGAGAGAGACACATGCAAGCAGTTGACAAAATTCTCCAATACTTGAAGTCAAGTCTAGGAAAGGGGCTATTATTCAAAAGGGAAGACACATTGACTATGAAGATATATACTGATGCTGACTCTGCAGGTTCTATTACTGATAGAAAATCTACTTTTGGGTATTGTGTATTTCTTGGAGATAGTCTGGTAACATGGAGAAGCAAAAATCAAGATAGAGTATCCCGTTCTAGTGCAGAAGCTGAATTTCGAGCCCTTGCTCAAGGAATGTGTGAAGGACTCTGGATGAAAATCATTTTGGAGGATCTTAAAGTCAAAGTGGAGAACCCGGTGTAACTACACTGTGACAAGTCTGCTATGAGCATAGTCCATAATCCAGTACAGCATGACAGAACCAAACACATTGAAATTGACAGACATTTCATCAAAGATAATCTTGATAAAGGCTTTGTGATTACAACTCATGTTCCTACAGAACTTCAAATAGCATATATTTTTACAAAAGGGCTTCCTCTGGGTAGATTTCAAGATCTTGTAGGCAAGTTGGGAACGATTGATATTCATTTACCAACTTGAGGGGGAGTGTTGTAATTTGAGATAATATCTTTAGAATCTTTCTAATTAGAGGAAATAGATACATAATCTTTTATTTTATTTTATTTTCCTAGTTTTCCTAGTTTTCCTATTTCTCTTTTTAGGAGAATTAGATTATTACAAATAGAGGGTATGAGAATGTATTTTTCATGATTGAGAATAATAAAATAAGTCTTATTTTCAACATGTAATGTATTTCTTTTTCTACTATGCTTCCACCATAACCTGTTCTGACTTCAGAAATATTTTCATGAAGAATTTTTGGGAGTTGTCCATATTTTCTGTTATCTTGATAATAACACTGGTCGCTAGGGAGGACGAGTAAAGGGTATTGTGTTTCTGTAGGTACTTTTGAGGAGACTGAGGTTATCTCTCTTTGCGATGACCTAGTCCTTCTATGATATCCATTGCTGTTGATAAATTCTTTTCTAGTTCAATTTTGTCACTTATCTGTTTATATCCATTGTGCTTCTTTGCATCGGTGGTGGTGTTCTAACAACGTAGCTCTCTTGGCACTAATTATCTGTATAAACATGTTAAACCAAATATAACTGAATCAAAAACTGATGGAATTTGTACATTCAATTTTCTAAGTGATTGATGACTTGTTTCTTTTCACTTTCTCAACTCAAGAAGCAGAAAGTTGTGAATTTTCCTGTTCTCCAAGCTTCATACCTGCCATAGAATTCTTGATTATTCATTCATATTTGTATTTATGCTAACCGTCATTTTATCTATATTATATTCAGAAGGAGCAATTGGAAGAAGTGCTGTTTCTCCTCTAGTCGGAGGTTATCATAACAAATGTCTACAAGTGTACCATTGAGAGGCTACCGGCACTAAATGGGCCGAGTGTGCCACACAGAAAACCTGGGGAATAATAGGTACTGTTACATTTGTTCGTAATGCTGAAGGATTCAAACGGCAACTTTAGGTTGGTCTGCTTGTAAATGTTAACAACGAGTGTGGTTTAGCCAACATTTTTGCTAGTGATTTTTTTATTGGTGAATAAATGAAGAATTTGAGTGTACTAAAATGTAGCTTTATTTTACAATGCATTTGATAATTTACCATAGTTTAGTTGCAGCCACTAGGAAATTTTTCACCGAGGGAAATATGGCAGCCAGGGGTTATTTTCTGGTAATTATTGTTAAATGTTTACTTACTCTGAAAATATCGGAATGTTGAGACAAGATGTCTATGTTTTTTCTCCGTTTGATTGAGGTTGGCAAGTGTTAAATTGAGAAATTGTACTTGGAGAACAGGCTTTACAAGCTGATTGAGAAATTGTGCGTTTCAGCCTCCTAAAAGAGGTAAGCTATGGACTATGATTATTGACTTGTTGGTGTTGTTGATCGTAAGTTAGATTTAGAGCTTCATTTCACCATCTGCTTAGTAAATAATTTTGTTAGATGTATGGTGTTTTTTTTTTATCAAGATTTAGATCTGATTCTGAATGAGGAATAATGCTTTCAGAATTTATGGTATTATATGTAAGTTTTCGGGTATTGATAACTTTTTTTTCACTCCATTCATTATTCTGAAGTAAAAGTTACCATTCTAAATTTTTGGGTATTGATAAGTTTTTCTGTGAATTCGAGATTGCAGGATTATGGCTGATATTTTGGTAGTTTCGTGATAAGGGTTGAGTTATTACTATGCTTGAATGATTAAAGCGGCTTTCGAAATAGTTCAAAGCTTTTGTAGAGAGAGCTAGGTCCAACTTTAAATATCTATTTTTTTTATTATTATCATTTCATAATATGAAATGAAAGGGAGTAGATGAAGATATTCAATAAGAAAAGCATTATATATTAAGAATGGTAACGGGTTTAATAAACAAAAGAAAATCCAACAAAATCAATCAGGTAACAGTCTTTATTTTCTCGTTGTATTCCAATTAAATTTTATAAAATTACTCTACGTCCAACCTTAACGCATAATCATTGCTAGTTCCGAATATTTTTAAAGTGATAATTGTATGACAAACTTTTACAACGACAAAAGACAAAAGAAAAAAAGAAGTAAACAGCAGAGTTTTTGTTTTTTTTAAATAATAGATAGATTGAGATTGAAATAAGGTTAAGAAAACAAAAAATGAAAACATTAAACTATCGTAACATCTTAAGCAAAACTTTAACAAACAAAACGTGAGTGTGTATATATATATATAATATGTATTAAAAAATATTCTAAAATACACCTAAGATGTGACTTGTTAACTTATATTAACTTACTTTTTACAAGGAATAAGTTAGCAAATTATAACTATAAATTTAATAAAATATACTCTAAATGAGACTTGTTAACTTTTTTTTTCTTCAAAAATAAGAGGGTGCATGTTAATAAATTTTTACTTATATTAATGATCAAAATTCAGAGAAAACACACACTGATACCTTAAGTAGTTATGTGATTTATTACTAACTAATCTTTATCTTTTGACTTTATATGACTAATTTGTAAATTTATTCCTCACATTAAAAAAAATTCTCAGACAGGCCTTTTCATTCAAAACAAAGCGTTATTCCTTCTAAAAATAAAATAATTAACCTACAATCTAGATTACAGAAATCCTAATTAAAATCGAAGCACACTAGTTTGAAGATAAGATGGAATGTTTATTCTTTTTCTTCTATCTGAAAACTTAATATGCCAAAAAACAGTAGCTATTAAAATTGAACCACGCTTTCTTTTTTGTGATGATAAGATGGAATTTTCTTTAACATGAAAAGTGATGCATAGGAAGTAGGAAACAACCGTACTAAAACCATGTTTCATAGGTTTCTATGCATGCAGAAATTTTGAAAAGAAAGAGTATATAGGTCGTGGTCCATCTTCCTTTTACACACTCACTCAAACCTTTTCGATTTGTTTTCAGTTATACACTTTCTCTTCCTTTCATCGTGCACCTTCTTTTTTCTTTTTCAAACCATGTTTTACTAAAAACATATATAAATATGCTCACAAAAATTGCAACTGTGACGAATTCAGATGTATAGTTAAAAGTCTAACATTTCTTGGAGATGAATTAATTACATGAATAATATATATGAAAAATACTTTCATACTCGTTGTTTTAATATTTGAATTGAAGGTATTCTCAAATCTTATATAGTTGATGGTTAAACTCCAAATACTTTAATAAAAAATTTTGTATATATGGTTTCTTTTCAAAGCAATTTTTTTTATATGATAGAAATTAAATAAATTTATTTAAAACACAAAAAAATCGAACTACTCTATTCAAATAATTTTTTATTTTTTATTGAAGTGATTAAATTTCCTCACACTATAAAAGTTCCTTATCAAAATCCTATGCAAAATTCATCTATATAATAGTCAATCTTAATTGTTCATAAGCACAGGTTATGAATAAAAGAAAAACGTGCAGCTGAGGTACAATTATCAGTGTTACTCTCACTGATATATCACATCTCCAAATCCTCCCAAAAACTTTCGAGAATCACATGAACTGTAGCTGTTGCCTCCACCACCTGATAAAGAACACACTTTTCTCTATCTGTCACTGTAATCTGTTTCAAAAACACTAATGCTTTTTTGCAAACCATGTGAATTCCTCCAAATTCTCCTCTTTAGTTTCCATATACAATGTCTCTCCATAAAAAAAAAAAAAATTACACCACCATCACCAAATCATATATGTAACATGTTTCTAAGACAGTTATCATAAACTCACTATCTGATATACATAGTACTCCACGAGGGTCTGTGTGTGGACGTTTATTTCGTCACTGCATATCAGTGCTTATACTATTCACTCATTTTTCGTATACACTGTTTTGGTACCATTCTAAAAGGTCTCTTATCAAATGAAAGTATTTTATCTGTATATAAATTCATATCATCTCTTATTTTATCTGACGTGAGACTTTGTTTGTAGTCATCGGTGAATTTAATAAATATGCATTTTTACTTCAATCCTTTAAGATATTTTTAACAGAAATTTCATATTCTAAATTGAACAATCCCTTGTATACTTGCTGATTGATGGTATATTATTTGAAGATAGTTGAAATTGAAATGAATATATAAAAAATATTAAAGAAAAGAAAAGGGTAGAAAAGGGTGAAAAAAAATGTGTCTCTGTCCAACTAAATTGTGTAGGCTGGAGTCATTGAATCTAGGGCACACATTTCCCACAAAGGCCTAGAAAGTCCCTTTCTTATTGGTCATGCTTTCACTCAGAGATTCCATTTTTGTCAAAGAGCACAAATACACACACTCTTTCTCTCTCACTAACCTTTGCATAATCATGTGTATGTGTGTGCATAAAAAAAACTGTTGCAGAAGTGAACTTGGACATCCCATTATGTGGAAAAATGGACCCTATACAGATTTGGCCTGCCCTTCAGCTGCTGACTTATTGCCACTCTTCAGTAGTGTTGTGCAACTGCTGCTGTCGGGAGATCAACTCTCTCCCTTCCACAACTAAAGCCTAACCCTAAACTCAATTCATTATTTTGGTGGTCATGCAACTCTGCATCTGTGTAACTTTCACCACCAAGCAAATATATTTCTTATGGATTTTTCTTTCCAAAATATTCTTCACAATCCATAACACCAACTCTTACACAAACTCATTTCGGTTTTCTTACGTATATAAGCAAATTTAAAAAGCATTTTATGGATATAGATAATTTTTAAAAACTACACATTTAAGCAAGTCGTGGGCCCATACTACTTTAAATGAAGAAGTTATGCCTCCTGACACATGATTCAGAGGTGAAATCGTGCATCCCTAAAACTATTTTAGACATTGGTAATCGATTAGCAAACCTTGTAATCAATTATAGAAGACTGAATTCATCAATTAGAGGACTCTCGTAATCGATTACAAGTCTCATCATTTGTTAATTATTAGTAATTATTAGAATTTTCATTTAAATTGTTACCATTTGAATTATTAATTATTAATATTTTCATGTAATAATAAAAATGTTAATTTGTATATAATTAGTAATTATTACAATTTTCATTTAAATGTAATAATAGAAATGTTAATTTATATATAATTAATAATTATTACAGTTTTCATTTAAATTTATATAAACGATTATTAACAAATATAACCCACAAAACTAAAAATACTCTTTGTTTTAACACTAAAACTCTCTGGTAATCAATGTAATCGATTATCAGAGAGTTTTTGTCTATCACAGGTGAAGTCGTGCCTTCTCTGCACGAGTTCAGCCTTCTATAATCGATTACAAAGTCGGATAATTGATTACTAGAGGTTGAAATTGTTTTAAGGGTGCACGACTTCACCTCACGAAAGACACAACTTCTTCGTTTGAAATCGTCTGGATCCTCTACGACTTGTCTAAATATGTAATTTTCAAAAAAATTTCCTCCGCAAAAGGTTTTTCAAATTTGTCTACATCCTTAAAATTAAAACAAGTCATTTCATATAGATATCAAACAAAAAAACTTACTTCCTGAAAAGATTAATTATGATTTTAGTTTTAATTTTTTATAAAAAGTTGAATTTTGATATTATTTTATTTTGAATCATTTTTATTGTTATACTTTATTAATAAATAAACATAGTTATTCTGATTAAACACTCTTAAAAGATTTGTTGACATGATAAACAACGTTGGTACGTGTGTTTACGTGTTGACATGGATATTCACGTTACAACACTGTTTATTACATTAATAAATTTCATTCATCATTTAATAAAAAAATTTATATCAATTTACTTTTTAAATTTGGAAATCAAATTATATTAAAGAAATAAAAATAAAATATAATTTTATGTGACAAACTGAAAATATATTTAACTGTTATAGTTACAATAACGAGTATTCTAATTTATAAACAACCAATTTTACAAAGATATTTCTTTTCAAAGATATACAACAAACTAAAATGATTAATGCTGTATTTTATATATCTAGATTATTTTGTAAATTTTGTCGACATTTTCATCACTATATTTTCACTATTTTTTTTTTATAATTTCAGATGTGCATGAAAAAAGTTTAAAAAATAAAAATGATGTCACTTTGTCATGTTTATTTTTTTTTAACATAATTAAATATGTTAAAAAGTTTAGAATACAGCAATAAAAAGGAAGATGAGTAATAAAATTAATGTAATGAGTCAAGCGATAAAATCTGCATTTATTTATTTTTAAAAAACAAGATGAAAGATTTAAACGCACGTCATACATGACACACCTGTAATATGATTAGGTCTAAAATTAAGGATGACAAGCCAATAAGAAACTATATGAATTATTTTGAAGTTCTCTTGACAAAAAATTGAGAAATGGGATGAAATTATATTAGTTCGTGTAAATTAAAATCTAAATTAGATTATTTTATTTTTCTGTCCATATTAAATTTCTTTAATATTTTATTACCGTTTATATAGAATTGTAAAAATAATATGATTAAATAATTTGATTAATTATTTCATTAATATAAATATTAATCTAGATTTTATTTCACGATTTCATTAATATATATATATATATATAAGAAGTGGTATTGGATATGGTTAGTATATATGCAGATTGTGACAGTCGGCCAAACCTTTGAAGATGAGATTATGTAGCTACCACCAAAGTTAGGTACACTCAGTCATTTCATTTTTGTGGTGCTTTTTTTCCTTCAATATATATTAATTTAATTTGACAGAAAAAATTGTGAAGAAAAAAATTAGCTTAATTAAGAATATTATTATGGATAAAATATAGATATATATAGAAGTCGGCCAAACCTTAAAAGTAAAATGCAGAAAGTTACATTCATGAATTGGCAAAGAAAATTAAAATAATAATTCTTTTTCGTTAAAAATCAATGAAAGCACTAAGTTTCTTTCACAGCAACAAATGGGAGAAAAGCTTTCATGCATTGACTGTGGTTGTCCCATTTTGAAAAAAGTAAAGATTTTCATAATTACTCGAAGACCATAGTGTCATCATGAAAGGACACAATTCAAAAGTTCGATTTCAAATAATTATTACCAGTAAAAGATCAAAGTAATAATTATTAATATTATTATTCTCACATATGATAATTACTCACACATCACACATAATCTCAAGCACAAAGCATGTGATTCTAAAAACATTGATATAAATAGTCATTACCCTTTTTAATGAATTGGTGAAATTTGTAAACTTTATTGTAGGTATAGTAGATAATGCCTAGTGTTTGCACAAGGACACTATTATTTTCATGATCCATGATTATGATTCTAGTGGTGGACCATTAATATCATAATATTTTTCTCTATATGTTTAATCTTCATCACTATAAGGTAAAAACGGATATGAAAATATAAATATCTTATATAGGAATATATTTTTAGTCTTTTCCTTCTCTCATTTTAAAATAGAGATATTTGATCTTTATATATTTTTAAAAATATGTAATTTTTCTTTTACTTTTTTAGTGAGGTTTGTTAGATCACGGTGAACTAAACATTCAAATAAACTATTATCAATACCAAATTAATGTATTACCATTAAGATTATAAAATTTGATCAATACGTTAACTGAGATATATGATTTTATTATTTGTCCATTTTATGCCAATTGGTGTTCCAAGAGTACCCTTTCGACTTTTCAGAGATAGAGATGTAGTTTGGACTAATATATAGTGCGACTTGTCAAATATAGTAGGTTATATGAGATTTACCCATTTTCTCCTTCACCGGATAAGTAACAATAGGCAATGATGGGGAGACGAGAGGGGTTGACAATTTTCTCTATGGATAATTAGTTTTAATATTGAACAACTTAAGATAAAATATGATTACTACTCATCATTGGATCATAATTAGGTCAATCAAATGTTCACTCTGAAATATATAAATATAGGTTTGAAAGAAGAAAATAGATAATTGTATCTACTGTCTCATTAATATTTGAATTGTCAAATCTTAAATTGATTTTGACATTAGAGTACCTTCTATATGTATCTTTCAAATGATTTAAAAATGACTATAAAGAGATTTAGAGTAGAAGACAAGTATGAAACTCCTTGAACTACTTTCAGACGTTGAAATATTAACCTCAACTCTACGTTTCGAAACATTTTTCATATAATTTATTTATAATAAATTAGAACCTAAATTTAACATATTTAATACTAGAAAAATAATTTAATTGATTAGAATATATATAACAAAATTGAAGATTTTTTTAAAAAGAACAAAATGTCACCAAACATCAAAGTTGCATATTGAATAAAACAGAACGACTAAAATAATTTGAAACTCAAATATTACTCTCGTATGTGAAACTTTTAATTAGATACTCTCAGAATTACTTTCCGTATATTTTCTCAATTTATAATGTATTCGTAGGGATTACTTACCTGGTGTTAACTAATTATGAAAATAGTTATAAAGAAAATGTTGAATTAAAAAGGCTTTGCTTCTTAATTTTTTTTTTCAAAATGTATATGTATAATTGCGATAAAAAAAATTATAATTTGAGAGAAACTTGTTTTCACTAATTAGCCATTTCTGATTTCCAACCTTTAGAAAGAGGAAATATTTGAAAAAACACTTACCCATTGCTTTTAATAAGGTTTTTGTTTCTTTATTTAAAATATGGACAATTCACTTGTTTTCTTTCCTTTTTTTTATTCTATATATATATTTTGAATAATTTGAATTTGATCTTCAAGTATTACTATAATTTAATAAATAACAATTAAAATTTCCAATTTTCATAAAAATAAATAAATTGATACCTAAAAAAGTAAAAGCTTAGTGATCTGGGTAAGACTTTTTTGTCCAAAGTCCCATCAAATTTGTTTTAGGCTGATAGGATGATGATGAAGACGTTGATCCAACAAAGAGGAGAAATTGTGTTAAACACATACAAACCCATTTTAACTACGTGCACTAATAAAACTACAATTTCTTATAGAAAATCTTTCCAACTTAGTGGGGTCAAGATTACTACATGATATATATATATATATATATATTTTAACTTTAATGTATTTTAAGTCAAAACTTGGAAAGTGAGTTTTAAAGTTAAATTAAAATAGAAGTTTTTTTTTCCGATTAAATATATATAGTTTATATTTCTCTAAAAAATATTTTTCTTCTTATTTTCTTAGTTGAATGTGTTGAGCTAATAATTTGTTTTAAAGATCAGAAAAATAATAATTAAACATTACTTCATAAGAAGTTATAAATATATTATTTGAGTATAATTATTAGTGCTAACTTTTTAACGTTTAGTATTTAACGTTAGTTTAGAAAAAATCAAATTAAAAGATGGTCGATGATATTTTTTTAAATAAAATAAACAATAAAATATTAAAATACCCGTGTAAAAGTCATTTTTTTAATCATTAGACGTCGTCTTTCCAACTTGTTTGATGTCTAATGTGATATGAACACAAAATTAACCTCAATGAACACATAATTATTCTTAACAAATTAATTTTTATACAAACTATACAAAAGGTTAATAAAAAATAAAATAAAATAAAGATAAATAAAAGATTAAATAACAAAATAACAAAAACCAGAAATAAATAAATTTATAAAAATATTTAAAAAGATAAAACCAATGATAAAGAAAATAGGTTAATTTCATTGTTTTTTTTCAAAATAGAATTCATCCTTGGTTATCTAAAGATTATTGTTCAAGTAATTATTATCTTAAATTTTCAAATTAATCAATACAAATTCTCTCAATTAAATAATTTTCAATTAAGTGTTACTATGTCTAATCATGTTTATTATTTACCTCTTACATTAAGAGTAAAAAACTAATTAACCAAAGTACATTATTGATTAATTCTTGTTAAAGTTTTAACCTTTAATCAAATTGCATTATCAATTATTGACAAAAAGGCATTAAATCACATTAAAGTTTATAAATTTAATCAAAGTAAATTCTCAATTAAAATTAAAAACCTTAGACTCGTATGATTGATATGTCATCTAGATTTAACACCATGCTAATAACTACTTTTACTTCATTAAGAAAAAAAAAACATAACTAAAAATAAATCACAATAGAATCAAAGGAATAAAAAAATTTATTCATTTAACCTCATCATTCAATTAAGAAATTATCTCAAAATTGTAATACAACTCTATAGACATATAGATTAGAAAGAAAATCTTTAAAATAAAATTATTATTCATCAGAAGAATAATAACGTTATTAGGTAAGTATTGCGAACGAAACTATAATTATAAAACATACCAATTATTTTCTTAGGTCATCATATAAATGATTTACACATAAGACATAAAATTTTAGCAAAATTAACATTTTCATCTAAAGTTTAAGTCTTGAATGTATATATCAAATATTAAAAAAATACTTAATGTAGATAGTCATTTTATTTGATTTAAATAAAATTATTTTATGTGAAAATTGACGTAGTTTCTCTTGAACTTGGAAAATATATTACCTTATGAAAATTTAGAATAAAATTTTTTATCCAAAAAGCATATGACACGAACTTACATAAAGGTAGAAATGTACATCAAAGAAAATATCAAGATGAGAATAATAGAAAAACAATTCTCTTTCATCTAAGCTAAGAACAATATGCCTAAAAGTTGGTGGTCTAAGCTAACAACAAATATCACTAATATAGACTCTAGCCTGGTTTTGATACCATGATAAGGAGTGAATTTTAAGTCTAATTCAACCCCCACAAAACCGGCTTGTAAGGTGAAGTTTGCATCCACTTATATACTATAAATTGACCTTATATTTAATCGATGTGAGACTTCCAACAACTTGATTAATTAATTTGAATAAAAGTTATATAAAAAGTATCAATTCTCATCATCCTTGATGAACGAAAGCAACCAAAATGATGGTGAAGAGAGTTGCTAGTTACATTTACCTCATTACTAGTTTAACTACCAATTAGTCTAGTTCATGCCTTTTTGCATTTCATCTTATTTTAGAGCAAACTAGATATTTTAAACATTCTTGAATAGAATACTCTCATCATAATTAAAAAAGAATCTTAATCGTTTTATAAAAGATGTAAGACTTCCTAAATTTTTCTTTAATCTCGTATAGCCTCCCTTTGTCCACAAATTTTCATATTCAACATCATAAAAGGGATAAATCACTTAGTGTTAACAATAATGTAATAAGAAAATAATATAGTAAAACTATATTTACAAATAAGAGCATAAAACAAAATTTAAATAAAATCACACATTAAATTTAACTTTGATTTGACATCTCAATACATATATTTACAGTACTTTTCTATTGTTTTTTTTTTGGTTTAATACCCAATTTTGTCCCCACTTTGGTTCGGAAATCTCAAGTTAGTCCCTTTATAGAAATGTGAGTTCAATGGATCCTTACTTGTAATTATTTGACTCTAATGAGTCCCTTCCGTTAAATAGAAGGAAACGGAGTTAGTGGGCTGATGATGTGGCAGTTGTATTTGGTGAGGTGTCAATACGCAATTGTTTGCGTGCTTACGTGGTGTTAGGGTTCCCCATTTTCAAATTGGGTTTTATTAAAAATTGGGGATAAAAGGATTTGGGGCTGATTTGTTGGAGATTAGGGCATGTCCGAGAAAGAAGACAGAGGCAGGCAGTGATAGCGGGAAGACGGAGCAATGGTGGTTCGCGGTTGGCGAGTTCTTCTTCGTTGTCAGTGGTTGTCTCTGTTTGGGGTTCGCTCTTTCGGGTTCACTCTTTGGGGTTCGAATCACGGTTGTTCGTCTTGCTCATGGGGGAGCTGTCGTGGTGGTTCATCCAGAGGATTGGTTGGAAGCCAAATATGCCACTGTGGGGAGGCTGCTGTGTTGAGAGTGGCAAAAACAATTAAGAACGAGGGGAAACAATTCTGGGGCTGCCCTAACTACAAGCGGACAAGAAATGAAGAACTTCAAGGATGCAATTTCTTTAAATGGCTTAGTGAAGATTGTGTAGATGATACTGTTAGTACTATTGCAAGGCAAAGGAGGAAGATTAATAGTTTGGAGAAATGTGTTAGGGAATGTCAAAAAAGGGAGAAGATGTTAATAACAATGATATGTTTTCTGGGATTGATTAATATCATTGTTGTATGTATTTTGTTTAAAAGTCCATGATGTGTTCTGTTAGATAGTTTATGTGAAGAGCACTTTGGACAAATTGTAATATGATGTTATCAAATGAAGGTGAAATTTGAATTCAAGGTTCTGAAATTATGGTTTGAATTCAAGGTTCTGTTAGGTAGTTTGAATTTACAATAAAATGAGGAAGATTCTTCTATAATCCAAAAAGAGAAATCTGTATAAGAAGTTCGTTTTTAGACAAGAAGAAGTACACTTTTAGTGTTTGCAATAGTACTTCTGTAATCCAAAAAAAGAGTTATGTAACAGAGGTACAACACACTTTCAGTGTTTGTAATATAATTGAAGAAGAAATTGATATGCCAAAATCTGTGAACAAAATATAAATATAAATTGAATCCAAAAAGCTGTGATCACAATATAATCAGAAATTGATATGCCAAAATCTGTGAACAAAATATGTGATTGAAATTGATATGGCAAAGGTCCAAACAGCATTCATAATTACATCATAATGAAAACAAAAGCTGTCATAATTACATCATAATGAAACCAAGTAGATGTCTGTGATTACAAAATACATGTCTGTGATTACAAAATAGCCATCACTTAAGATAAACATACTGTCAGTCCTAAATCAGTTTTAAACTTGTGTTGTAGATGGCTGAGTAAGTTGACTTGGTCCAGTAATTGGCTGACTTTGTTCAGCTTGGGTTGCAGGTTGCTCACTTGATTGATATTGAGTTTGGTTTGCTGGAGGAGCTTGTGGACAACTATTTCTTTTATGACCAACCTGTCTACATATGGAACATCTCTTACGAGTTCCATTTTGCTTCAGTTGTGTGTCATCCTTCTTTAGCTCCCAAGCCTCTAGCCTTCTCTTCTTCTTTGGTCGACCAGGCAACACTCTTTTAGTTGGAGGCAAAACATCAGGCTGAGAAGTTGTTTCCCATAGCTGAGGACCATTGACAGGGTAGATGATTGGAATGTATGTTTCTTGGTAGGTTGACTTTGTAAACCAATGTGGCACGTAGTCTTCTCCATTGATGTTGATAAATGTCATGGCAGCTAGTGCATGACAGCATGGGATAGCTGTTAAAGTCCACTTTCTGCAACTGCATTCCAGTTTATCAATGTCAACGACATACTTGTCACTCATCATTGAAATGTGTCTGACCTCAAAAATTTTCTCTCCAGACCAACTGCAAATTTTTAAAAGAGAAATCAGTGTTTAAAAGAGAAATCAGTGAAATGGTAATGTGGTCATGTCAACATACCTAGGTATCCAGTATTTTGTCAGCTGCAGTTCCTTGTCAAATCTTTTCTTAATCTTTGGACAAATACTACCTTCATATGTGGATATTTTGTTTCTATTTGTTGCCCATCTCTTCATGAGGTACAGACGAATGTCTTCCATCATTGTGATGATGGGCTTACCTCTTGCATGTAAAATTACACTATTAAATGCTTCAGACATGTTATTCACTAAGGTGTCACAAACAGCATTACTTGTAAACCTTGACCGTGACCAAAATCTACTTACACAAATAACAAGTGCAAAATATCAGCTATGAAAACAAACAACAATTAATAGGAGCAATGAATTTTAAAGGCATGTGGATTGGCATACCTTGGTGGGATGGCTAATAAGTATTTAAAGGCGTCTGGATTCACCCCTTTAATTTCTCTCATCACTGCTTCCCATGTTTGAGGGTGTGTTGATGCTGCTGCCTTCCATAGTAGACGCTTTAGAATCTGGCCAGGAAACCTCTTCCTGAAATTAGCATAGATGTGCCTCACACAAAACCTTTGCTCCACACCAGGGAGAAGTTCTTGTAAGGCTGGTAAAAGTCCCTATTCACATGAAGCTATACAAGTTAATATAAAACACATGAAGGTTTAAAACATAAAAAAAGATGGCAATGGTAATAAGTTACTAACTTTTTGTTGATCTGACATAAATGTGATGGTTGAAGAAATCTCCACACCACCAAGATCATCAATGAGAAAATGTAGCAACCAACTCCAAGTGTCCTTATTCTCCACTTCCACCACAGCATATGCCAAAGGACACATTTGGTCATTCCCATCTCTTGCTACTACAGTTAACAACTCACCTCCAAATTTTCCTTTTAAGAAACAACCATCCAAACCTATAATCTTCCTACATGACACGAAGCTGTCCTTACAGGCCTTCAAACACACATATAGTCTCTTGAAAATTGGAGTGTCCTCATTAGGTTGAACATGAACTTTCACAGTTGAACCAGGATTTGACCGAAGCAACTCATTGGCATAGTCATACACTCTTCTATATTGTTCTTTAAAATCACCTTCTATTTGTTTGGATGCCATTGCTTTTGCCCTACAGGTTGTGGACCGTGAAACACCAATGTTCCACTTCTTAGAAACTTTGTTATGGAGGTTATACAGATTAATATTTGGATTCTCTTTCATAGTCTTCTCTAACCTCCCACTCAACCATTTTGAAGTCATTAGACGGATGTTAAATTCTCTACTGCAAGTGTGGTTGTCTACTATTTTCCTTAGCTGCCATGTATTTTCAGCTGCCTTATATGCACAATATGCATTCCAAGGACATTTCCCTTTTGCCCCACAACATCTGACACACACTCTTCTTTTGTCATTTTTATAAACCTTTAATTTTCTACCATTCTCTACTCCATAGGTTCTTATAGCTTCTGTAAATTCTTTTTTGTCACTGAAGTACGTGCCCACTTCCCATTTATATTGTTCCATAGTTTTGGGCATTGAAAAAACACCAAAATCCCCATGGTCATCCCTGTCATCATCTGTGTTATCACTTTCCACAACACTCTTCAAACTGTCGGATTCCCAATCACTGTCAGATAAACCCCTAGGTCCACCAAATTCAACTTCATTAGTACCTTCAAATATATCAAATCCCACTTCATCAGACCCATTCCAACTGCTAACATCATACTCATCAGTTTCTACTCCATTACCCTCTACCTCACCCTCTACTTCTGCCTGCCCCTCCACATCAGACTGGACGTCTACATTCACACCATTTCCCTCTACCTCAACCTCTGCCTCCACACCAACATCCTCTACCTCAACCTCTGCCTCCACACCAACATCCTCTACCTCAACCTGTGCCTCCACACCAACATCCTCCACTGCATCCTCCACACCAACATCCTCCACACCAACATCCTCCACTGCATCCTCCACACCAACATCCTCTACATCCTCTACCATACCCTCTATATCAGCCAATACATCAACCTCAACTTCTATCATTTCTGGATGAACTTCTGATTCAGGTTCTACCTCAGGTGCTATTGTCTGAACCTCTGCTTCACCCACTGCCTCAACATTTGCTACACCAATCTCTATCTGAACTTCCTTTTCAACACTCTCTCTCTCAACTTCTCCTTCAACACTAGGTCTATCAACTTGCAAATCAGCACTCTCTCTCTCAACTTCTCCTTCATCACTAGGTCTATGAACTTCTCCTTCCAACTGCAGAAGATACTCAGGTTCACACACCCTATGTATAACATAGAGGTGAGCTTCACCATTCAACATAGCAATATTGATCAGATGACAAGCACCCTTGTCATCTAATAAAGGTTCCAAACAATCTTCTAATACAGGACCACGACCCAATGAATACCATAAGTCCTTTACATTCCTATAACCCATCTCCTTTAGAATGCTTAATATTTCAAAATAACTCCATCGATCAGGGTCTATTTTTATAGTTGTGGTTTCACCATAGTGATATCCAAATGTCCCATTATTCTCAAATTTCCCCCCATGGTGAAACACGACTTCAATGTGTGAGTTTGCCATATTATCTAATATAAAATTGGTCACAGTTAGTTAATCTATGCTTAACCCTTAACCCAAATGATATCTAAGCAAAAAACAAAGCATAAACATACTACTGTACAGACCATAAACAACTCAAACAAAACAAAACCACATTTATGACATTAAATAAAGCAAATGCCACAACACAGTACCACACACTATGAAGGGGGACCACAACGACAACGTCGCAACAGAAACAAAGCAAATGCACTGACAATGGGGCACACAACACATACAAACCATAAAATAAATCAAAACTTCTGGGAGGACCACAACGAAAGCAACGAAACACAGAACAAAACCTACCATAAACGCACCTTCGAAAGTCACTTTTCCTTATTTACCCCACCAATGGTCGTCCACTCACAAATGCTTTGTCTAAAAGTTCTTACGAGTTCCCGCGATCACTGCCTGCCTCTGTCTTCTTTCTCGGACATGCCCTAATCTCCAACAAATCAGCCCCAAATCCTTTTATCCCCAATTTTTAATAAAACCCAATTTGAAAATGGGGAACCCTAACACCACGTAAGCACGCAAACAATTGCGTATTGACACCTCACCAAATACAACTGCCACATCATCAGCCCACTAACTCCGTTTTCTTCTATTTAACGGAAGGGACTCATTAGAGTCAAATAATTACAAGTAAGGATCCATTGAAATCACATTTCTATAAAGGGACTAACTTGAGATTTCCGAACCAAAGTGGGGACAAAATTGGGTATTAAACCTTTTTTTTTTCATATTATTCTGTGTGACTTTGATGAATACTCATAACCAATATATTCTTTCTTCACTTAAAGTCTTACATTTAAAGAGATCCAGAAACATAATTTCTTGTTCATGTTTTGAAACAAACATTTTTCAGTTTTCCAAGAACTTAATATTGAAAAATCTCAAGACAATGTTTTAATCCACTTCACATTATTCATAAGATCTAAGGATTTTGAATTTCCAAGTGATACAAGATTCCCTCGGTAGTTGTCCTAGAGAGACTAAGGATTAAGGTATATTAGTCATTTGGTTTCCTCATTTAATAGTTCGATTGCTATACTCCAACTTAAATATTCAAATCTAAAAGAAATGAAAAGACACTAGATGTTAGAAGTTCCATATCGACTAGAGAAAATGTCAATTTATAATATATAAGTGAGATGCAAATCACACTTTACAAGTTGATTTTGTAAGGTTGAGTTAGGCTTAAAAAACTCATTTCTTAATTCTGGAAGAAAATTAAAAAAACATTTGATACACAAATAAAATAGAAGGCGCTGCCATCTCCTTTCTTCAAAGGTTTCGGCTATGAGAACTCAAAGAATTAAATTTTATACTTCAACATAAACTAATTTTTATATACTAAATTTTAATTTATAAACTTTAATTGCATGTCACAATCCTTAAGAATCGGAATCTAATAATTTCTCCATAAGGTGAAACCAATATCCCCATCAACATTATCCATAGCCTCTATAAAGTATAAACCATCATGTCTCTTAAAAAAAAGCATAAACCATGATTCATGCTAGCTATAACCAACCACTCGATTCATAGACTCTGTACATTATGAACTCTATAAGGTTGTGTTGTACCCTTGAAGATAAGCAATGAATAAGAAGCATTTAACCCCACTCATTGTACCTGTCTACATTGCCAAACGCCACCCATCACACCCACAAACACTTCTTTCTTTTCCTTTATCTCTGCCATGAAATCCACTGTGCCACCACCACTCAATTCATGCCATTCTTCAAGTCAATGTGAGTTGTCGAATTAGTAGAGCTTTGTGCTGGGAGGTGTAGTCTAGTACCCATGTTCAGGAAATTTTGGTACAACTTTTAAGGCATACTTAGTAATGTTGATTTGACGTAGTAAAACTGTGACCAATTTTATGTTTGATGGTGGGATATTAAGAAAATTAATGAAGTAAGAGTGAGACAGAAGAAAAATGGAGGTTGAAATTTTGATTTGAAAATGGAGGGTTAGAGTTTTAAAAAGGAGTGAAAGATATGGATTCTGTAATGGATGAAGGGGTGAAGAGTAGCAAAAATACTAAAAAATTAAGATTTCACACAGAAAAGATAAGATAAATGAGTTTGGTTTCTTAATAATTAATTTTAGTGACTAACCAATTAATCAAACTTTACAAACCACATGAGGTCCTATTTTATCCAAGGTATTTGGAAGTGGAAAGTCTTCAAATGAATCAATTCGGTTTACACGAGTTGATTTATAATGTTTAACTAAAAGTGAATTAGATTAATTCAATTTACTTTTTGATGAATGAAAAATTTGTAACTTGATTTAACCATTACAAATTGGTAAGACAGGTGGATGTCAGTTGATTTTTTTTTTCTAATTTATTTTATACATTTATTATAGTATAAAAAAGTGGATTGATTCTATTCATAAAAGTACAACAAAAATGTTTATCTACTAAAAAGATAATAATTGATAATTAAAGCGTCAAGTTCTATAATTAAACAAACAAATTAATTAAACACTCAAATTATTTAACTCTCTCAAATGACTAATGAAAAAACAAAATGCAAAGATGGGAAAATGTCCTATTAAAGGATTTTGAATGGCAAACCAAGGGCAGACAACAAGTAGTTAATGTCTTCTTTTACGAGATTCTCTTATACTTTTAATCTATTATGTTCTTCCTCTTTATTATTATGATCTTGTCCTAGTTCTATTATTTGTTTATTTCTTTCTTCAGTTTTGATTGTAATAATTGTTTTAATCTTTCCTTCCGGATTACATTGGTGCTTTCATCATCATCAATGGTTGAGAACACACATCTTAAAGAATCACAAAATCAAACTACGCATCATAATGAGGAGATTTGTTGTCTTGCATCTTTGATTGATCAAAGTGATCAAGCTTCACAAGATAACAAACATTTGTTGTGTGTATTGGTGAATCAAAATCACTCTATTAATCGAGAACACTTGGATCAATTATAACGATCCTTGGATACTTTGATTTTTTACTAGTCTTAGCACGTTAATGTTCCAAACTCACATGTTAGCGTTCATGGGTCTTCTAGTGTAGCTACATTACAACCGAGTGATATCACTTTGGGTTTTCCCCACTTTGAAGGTCTGACATGCTAGTGTTGGAATTGATATTAAAAGCATAAAAGTTCTTTCCATTTCATCACACATTAGACTCCAAATGCACCAACATTTTTGCCATGCAATTCGAGACAGATGTTATTCCTTAGTTCCAAATGATGCACATGATGCATGCCATCTGTTTCGGTAGGGATTTTGTGAGACCGAGACACTAACCTTCGACTGGTGTGTCTCGCTTGTCTGCTTCCAGTTTAGACCAATCGGTCACCTTTAATATTGGCCGCTCGGTGAACTTCAGTCTTAACCACTCAGTCACCCTCTTTGTAAAAGAGGGGAGGTACCTGCAAAAGGCACTCCAACACTCAAGTTAGGGGTCGTTTTATGAACTGTTTGTTACAATTAAATATTGAAGTCCTCATAGGACGTAAATAAAGTGTAGTGGAGTATGAGTTGAAAAAAATGTCCCTGTACCTCAAGCCTAAACTCTTATTTATAGAGCTTAAAGGATTCTGACCAATTAATTTACCTCTTAATGATCATTAATGCAAACCTTAATTGTATAACGGTTGCCGTTACCACATTTATTTGTGCATTAAATCTGCCCAACAGCTGTCGAGACCGAACGACTAAGAGGCTTGCCGAGACCGACCGGCTGAGGAGCTGATAGACCAATACCGATCGGTTGCCTGCAAGTCCGTAGTAACATAAGCCCCCCAAGTCCGAGTTAAGCGTTCGGCTTTAGCCGAACGGTTAACTATAGGACTTATGAGTTTCAGGGAGGTTGTTCTCGTTGTATTGAGCAATTTGTTCTCCGTGTGCTTCAAGTCGTTATATCCTTTTTAAGCCGAACGGTTTCATGTATTGAATCTGGCTGGATATTTGACAGTCCTAGTAACCAGAGCTTCTCGGTTGATGAGAGTGAAAATCGTTCGGTTGGAAGGGATTTTCCTCTCAGTCTGACATCAACTCTAATGGTCAAGAGGGATTTATCTCTCGGCCAAGAGGGCCGAGTGGGATTTACCGCTCGGTCTTTTTCTTCAATTTGGACAAGAGGGCTTTACCTCTCAGCCAAGAGGGCTTTACCTCTCGGCCAAGAGGGCTTTACCTCTTGGTCTTTATCTTCAACTTTGACGAGAGGGGTTTACCTCTCGGGTGAGCGGGATTTACCGCTCGGTCTTTTTCTTCAATCTGGACGAGAGGGCTTTACCTCTCAGCCAAGAGGGCTTTACCTCTTGGTCTTTAACTTCAACTTTGACGAGAGGGATTTACCTCTCGGTCGAGCGGGATTTACCGCTTGGTATTTTTCTTCAATTTGGACGAGAGGGCTTTACCTCTCGGCCAAGAGGGCTTTACCTCTTGGTCTTTATCTTCAACTTTGACGAGAGGGGTTTACCTCTCGGCCGAGCAGGATTTACTGCTCAGTCTTTTTCTTCAATCTGGACGAGAGGGCTTTACCTCTCGGCCAAGAGGGCTTTACCTCTTGGTCTTTATCTTCAACTTTGACGAGAGGGGTTTACCTCTCGGCCGAGCGGGATTTACCACTCGGTCTTTTTCTTCAATTTGGACGAGAGGGCTTTACCTCTCGGCCAAGAGGGCTTTACCTCTTGGTTTTTAACTTCAACTTTGACGAGAGGGATTTACCTCTCGATCGAGCGGGATTTACCGCTCGGTCTTTTTCTTGAGACTCTTCTTGAGAGACTTTTTCGTTGGATATGAACTTCTTTAGCAACGTTTGGGAATGATTGATTGGGCATCAATTACTTGGCCTTATTTATTCCATAATGAAAGCGTAAGACAATAACAAAAGTCTAAATCAAATGAAACTGAATTTGAACATGACATTAATAGAGTTTTGGATGTTTCTCCTCAGTTGATAAATCCACGAACCGATCGTTCTCGATGACGACTAGGACTGCGACTATAGCCCCGCCCTCACTCGTCTTTCCTATTTGTCCGTTCGTGGCTTCTTCGCGAATATCCTTCCCTGGAGAGGCTGTATCTTGCTTCCTTTATATACCTACGGAGATGTCCCGCCCGAATAAGATTTTCTATTTCATTTTTTAACGTGATGCAGTCTTTTGTAGTATGTCCATGATTTTGATGGTACCGACAACTCTTCCTTTCATTTGCGTTTCTTGGAGATGGTGTCCTTCGAGGTGTGAGAAGTTCTGTGCTAAGGGCTTCTTCGAGAACTTTTGCCCTAGGTTCATTGAGGGCTGTATAATGGTGAAACTTGAATGCTCGGGGAAGCTCCCTACTCTTATCTTTACTGTCGAACGGTCATTTTCCGTCCTTTCTACTTCCGCCTACATCAGCCTCTTGTTGTCGTTTCCTTTGTGACAATCGCATTTCCTCCATACGAATGAACTCAGCTGCTCTCTCTTGGAGCTCCTCCATAGTTTTTGGCGGTCGTGCATACAATTTTTCCGCAAAATATCCTGGTCTCATACATGAAGGAAAATTGTTGATGATAAAAGATTAATCGATCTCTCTAACCCGTCGCGCGATTTCAGTATACCTTTTCATAAAAGCCTTCAAAGTTTCTCCTTTCTCCTGCTTAGTATTTACCAATTCCGCCAGTGTTATCTCCTATTTCTGATTGGATGCATATTGTCTCCTAAAGAGGTTTTCCACAGTAGCGAAGCAATCCACTGTGTTGGGAGGAAGAGTGTTATACCATTCCAATGCCTCTTCCTTAAGTGATAATGAGAAGGCTCTACACATGACCGGGTCACTATTTGTATAGAATGCCATTGCATTACCGAACGTCCTTAGGTAATTATCCAGATCAGCTAAACCATCATACTTATCCAATACGGGGGGAGTCTTCTCTGGCATTGGGGTTTGCATGATGGTCGTCGTGAAGGGAAATAAACTGGTAGGTCGAACGGTCTGCAGGGGTGTTGGTTCCCTTCTAGCCCGACCGTTCGGGTTGGCGTGATTATGGCTTGCCTTATTAGCATTCTGTCGATTCGAGGCAGACCGCTCGGGAGGGCCCCGTTCGGCCCTTAGCGCCCTCATCTCCTCCGCATGCCTCCGCTGCATCTCTTGCTGTGCATGCGCCTGCGCTTGTATAGTCTGCGCCTGTGCCTCAATATGGGCTTGCAACTCTCTAATTAAATCTCTGGTGCTCTGCTCTTCCATATTTCTTGTGGTCACCATTGGGTGTCTTCAGCTTGCTCTCGGCCCCACGGTGGACGCTAAAATGTTTCGGTAGGGATTTGTTGAGACCGAGACACTAACCTTCGACTGGTGCGCCCCGCTTGTCTGCTTCCAGTTTAGACCAATCGGTCACCTTCAATATTGGCCGCTCGGTGAACTTCAGTCTTGACCGCTCAGTCACCCTCTTTGTAAAAGAGGGGAGGTACCTACAAAAGGCACTCCAACACTCAAGTTAGGGGTCGTTTTATGAACTGTTTGTTACAATTAAATATTGAAGTCCTCATAGGACATAAACAAGGCGTAGTGGAGTATGAGTTGAAAAAAATGTCCCTGTACCTCAAGCCTAAACTCTTATTTATAGAGTTTAAAGGATTCTGACCAATTAATTTACCTCTTAATGGTCATTAATGCAAACCTTAATTGTCTAACGGTAGCCGTTACCACATTTATTTGTGCATTAAATCTGCCCAACAGCTGTCGAGACCAAACGACTAAGAGGCTTGCCGAGACCGACCGGTTGAGGAGTTGATAGACCAATACCGATCGATTGCCTGCAAGTCCGTAGTAACACCATCAATTCATGGTTTGACCTTACTTCAGCTTTAGAGGTCCAATTCAGTCCATCTCCTTTTGAATGCCCTATGGCTGCTCTGTTCAAATTACAACAAATAGGTTTTGTTTTTTATTATTACTTACAACCTAGCAAAATCCCTTTCTCATCATGATCTAGTTAGTTAAAAAGGAAGATGGATCTTGGAGGATTTGTATTGATTATAAGGTTTTAAATACTATCACCATTAATGAGACTTTTCCAATACCAACCGTAGATGAATTAATTGATGAGTTGTTTAAGGCTATTTATTTTTCTAAACTTAATTTAAAGTCTAATTATCATCATATAAGAGTTAAATATGAAGATGACATAAAACGACATTTAGGACATATCCTGGACATTATGAATGGTTGGTGATGCCATTTGGTCTCTCTAATGCTCTAACCTCCTTTCATGTTTCATGAATGATATTTTTAAAGGAATATTATGTAAATTTGTATTTTTCTTTATGATATACTAGTTTACAACTTACATTGACATGATCATTTGCATCATTTGGATAAATTTTTGAACATTTTAAAATAGAAAAAATTATATGTTAACCATATGAATGTTCTTTTGGAGTTAAAATATATTATTTAGGCTATAACATTTCTAGAATAGGGATTGTTATGGAAATATCTAAAGTAAAAGCTATTAAAAATTAGCCTTAATTTGTCTCCATTAAGCCCTTGTGTGAGGTTTCGGGGTTAAGAGGGTACTATAGACAGTTCATAAAAGGTTATACACAAATAGTCACTCCATTAACTGATTTGCTTAAGAAAGGCTCTTTTTAAATGGTCTCTTATTGCCAATAGCTCTTTCTTTGCCCTAAAAGAAGGTATGGTTTTTACACCCGTTTTGGCTCTTTTTGAAGAACTTATTTGTTGAACTTGTTTGTTGTCGTTTTTTTTGTTAAACTTGTTTGTTGTTGTTGTTTGGTTGAACTTGTTTGTTGTTTGTTATTGTTATTTATTGTTGATTCTATAAACCGTTCATAGTTTTGTTTTTCAGGTCTCCTAGAGTTGTAAAAAAAGATTACAATTAATTAAAAAAAATTAAAAAAAAATTATTAACGTCGTATATTCACAAAATTCGACGTTAAATTAAGGTCGAATTTTTTAAATTCAAGATCAATTTAACATCTCCCAATATGATGTCGTTCTCGAATTCGACGTGAAAGGCAAAAAATATTCGACGCTGTGCGTTATTTCTGTACTAGTGGGTATTGGTGTTGTCCTTAGTCAAAATAGTCATTTTATTGCTTATTTTTTCAAGAAATTATCTTTTAGAATGCAACATCAATCCACTTAAATACATGAGCTTTATGCTATTACCAAAGTTCTAGCTAAGTATAGACATTACTTGCTATGTCATAGATTTGTGATTAAAACTGATCAAAAGAGTTTAAAAGAGTTGCTAGAACAAAAATTACATACTCCTAAACAACAAGAGTGGTTGCCAAAAATTTTGGGATATGATTTTACAATTCAATATAAACCTGAGAAAGAAAATATTATTGTTTATTTTTTATCTAGGCTTTTTTCTATGGCTTGGTATGCTCCTAGAGGTTTATGGCTTTAAAAGGTTAAAAACTTCTGTTTTGAGAGTGTTGAGATCCCTAACCCAAAGCATTCAAAGTTGTCTGCTTCATCAACCAAGTTGCAATATTCTCTCTCTTCTCTTTCTCCTAGCCGCAGGGAAAGGTGCTTGCAAAAGATACTCCAAAACTTAAGTTATTAATTTTTTGTAATAATCCTGTAATAAATATTAATAATTAAAATTAATTTATCTACCTTTTCTATAATTTTGAAAAGGTATTTACTTCGTTTTTATTTTGTATAATTAGCATCATTTAAGTTTATTTGGTTAATTTTACAAAAGTTAACTGTAAAATTTTAAATAATACATATATTATTAAAAAAACATAACAGATAACTCATAAGTAACTAAATACTATAAAAGTTCATTAAAAATTGTAAATATGCCTTATCATGCAGTTCATTTATTATTTATTTATACTGCTTTTATTATTATAAATTACTATTTGGAAATGCATATGTAAAGTTTATAACTTTTTAAATGAATTTAAAGAGTCTAAAGATAATAAATATTATTAAAAAATAAGTATATTTAATGTTAAGAAGAATAAAAAAGAAAAAAAAAGAGATAGGTGTAAAGGAACACAGAAGACAAAGAAGAAAATATAGACTTTTTTGTCATGTTAACTTTTGCAAAATTAATAAAATGAATTTGATTAATTTAAATTATATAAAGTAGGGACTTGAAACTTTTTAAAAACAAATAAAATTTAGACTTAATCATGAATTTAGAAATTAAATAAATAATTAAACTATTAAATGACGTCTCTGAAATTTCTTAAATTATATTTACATTCCATTTTCTTACTTATTGTTGTGAATTATTTCTAGAAGGGTTATTAAGATGAGTATTTTCAACCCTCGAAAATCGACCATCATTAATGGCTGAAAAGTATCAAAATGTAAATGATACTGTGAGTAAATAGAATTTATTGGGTACTCAGAAACTTTACTACAGTATGTGAAAAAAAGAGCAAAATACCAGACTGTATTTGACAAGTGTGTATTTCAGTATCGATACACACGATGAAGACAAATTGTATACAGATTTGTGATAAATTAATCTCTTTCTGTGTATTTTTTATCAAGAAATTTTCTGCATTTAAGAAGATTATGACAAAGACAGGTTAAAAAAAAGTAGGGTTTGGTAACATGATCAGGTAATTATTAGAAAGTTACCTGGGACTGAGTGAATGGTTAAGTTTTATTGCTCGAACCTTCAAATGTTTATTATAAAAAATTAAAAATACTATTTATGTAATATAATAAAGTTTGCGTAATATTTTTTCATTTTTTTTTCTGTTCACCATTTGTTTAAAGTTACAATGATAGAAAAGAAAAATAAATAAAATAATATTATGCAAAGATGTTAATTACTTTTTTATAAACTAAATATGATTTCTTTTAAAAATATTATAAATTAATTTCTAAGAGTTTCTTTTATTAAAATCTAAATAATAACCGTAGACTAAAACTATCTTAACTTTTTTAAGGTAAAAATAAACACTTGCACATGCCAACATTAATTGATGAAGTTAATGGTTTTCGCACTTCAAAGTATTGAAGATATAACATACCAATTAAAAAATATACAAACATAAAAAATAATTAAGAAGGTTAATTGCAAGAACTACAAAATAATTAAGAATAAGATGATAATTAATTATTTTATTACTAAAAGTCATAATATAAATAAAATTTTATATTAAACAAGTTTTATTCATAAGAATCACTCTCTTTTTAAAATAATTTCAAATCTTTCTTTTACTTTTCTCTTAAATTTTCAAGTTTGGTTTTTTTTATAGATTTGACGATCATAAATTATCACGATAAAGATATGACTAATCAGTATAATGTTTTGAGACACATAATTTTACGATTCATGCTCGTAACTCAAAATGAATCTATATGCAGTATCGTAACAATATACTTAGTGTTGGAAGTCTTACATCGACTAGATATAAGGTCAATTTAGAGTATATAAGTGAGTGCAAAAACCTCACCTTACAAGCCAATTTGGTGGGGTTGAGTTAAGATTAAAGTCTACTTCTTAACACTTAGATGTGATATGTAGGTAGCTAAAGCATCCGGAGAGAAATACAATTTTAGGAATAATTTTGAGTTAAAAGTGTTTTCTACACCAAGTGAGAGAAGATAATATTATTTTTATACAATTTGATTTATATTGTCTAATTGCATGTCTGGTAATATGTAATGGAATTGTTAATTTGGTGTGGACTATGACTAGTGAATTATTATGAAAAACACTAATTATGATATACCATTAAGACTGCTGATCAATAAAAAGTCTTATAAAAGACTTAGATGATACATGCAACCACAGATGATATGCATGCAAAGGTCAAGTAAACAAACTAAGGAAAAAGAAAAGAAATCAAACTTACTCTTTTATAGAAACTGATCAAATTGACTTTAAGATCTTGCTGCAAGGATCATTAAAGCGATTTTCGATCTTTAAATAGATGAACGCAGAAAAAAGAACTCTTAAAAAAAGTCAGAAACCTCGTAGAGATAATATGTTTTAAATAATGAAATTATTTATATTAAAAAAATTTAATATTAAAATAATCAAATATCATTATTACTTTTACAAAGTGAAAAATATACTTTTTCAATTTTAAATTTTCGATAAACTAAAATATCCTATCTAAGTAATGTTTATTTATTTCGTATGGACTCTAAAAATATTTTTTATTTAACTTTTTCATTATTATTAAACGTCTAAATCGATGTTATCGTTTTGAGTTTAGTAAATTAATTGACATTTCTGAAATTTCTTAAATTATATTCACATTCCATTTATATACTTATTGTTGTGAATTATTTCTAGAAGGGTTATTAAGATGAGTATTTTCAACCCTGGAAAATCGATCATCACTAATGGCTGAAAAGTATCAAAATCTAAAAGATACTGTGAGTAAATAGAATTTATTGGGTGCTCAGAAACTTTACTACAGTATGTGAAAAAAGAGTAAAATATCAGTCTGTATTTGACAAGTGTGTATTTCAGTATCGATACACACGATGAAGACAAATTGTATACAGTTTTTTTATCAAATCAATCTCTTTCTGTGTATTTTTTTATCAAGAAATTTTCTGCATTTAAGAAGATTATTGGTTTGACAAAGACAGGTTAAAAAAAAGTAGGGTTTGGTAACAGAGGTGCTTAGATTCCTGAGGATAGAACCATGATCAAGTCAATTTTGAGAAAGTTACCTGGGACTGAGTGAATGGTTAAGTTTTATTTGTCGAACCTTCAAATGTTTATTACAAAAAATTAAAAATACCATTTATGTAATATAATAAAGTTTGTATAATAATTTTTCATTTTTTTCTGTACAATATTTGTTTAAAGTTAGTGTGATAGAGAAGATAAACAAATAAAATAATATTATGCAAACATGTTAATTTTTTTGTAAACTTAATATGATTTCTTTTAAAAATATTATAAATTAAATTGTACGAGTTTCTTTTATTAAAATCTAAATAATAACGGTAGACTAAAATTATCTTAACCTTTTTAAGGTAAAAAAAACGCTTGCCCATGCAAAGATGAAGATAATGGTTTTCGCACTTCAAAGTATTGAGAGATATAACATACATGTCGCAACCGGGATCGCGACGGGACGGCAACCCGAAGAACAAACGAGCTTGGGAAAAAGGTTTTGGAGTCGCCACCATAATTTATATGGAAAACCAAAAATAAGACATGGTCTACGAAAAGAGATTTTCAGGTTCGGGAATCGGTTACGCGTAAGGAAGGTGTTAGCACCCTATCGCGCCTGCCCAAAGGCAGTACCTTTAATTAAATATGTAAAGTTGACGTGGTCTTGCAAAAATGTTAATTTTCCCTAAACAAAGTAATAAAAATAAAATAAAACAAACTATTAAGAAACAAAAAAAATATTTTTTTGTTTTATGAACCCGACAAGAATTGACCTTGGTCCTACGTACATCCATTTATAATGGACAATCAGGGATCACGTAGTTCTTTATGTAGAAAAATGTTTGTGAGTTTGTTTGAAAATTATTATTGATTGATTTGAATGTTTTTGAAAATAATGAATTTGAAAAAGATTTCGTTTAAACAAGATTGACATTCTTTTTGGTTTTTGAAGATTTTATATTTTTTTTTATTTGTTTGAAAAATGGTGGGAAAAAAGAAAGAAACCGACCATAGGCCGACACGTACTTATAAAAAGAAATTTTGACTTAAAAAAAACATTAGTTATGTGTAGAAAGAAAAAATATTTTTAAGAAAACTTTAGAGAGTACAATGAAAAGAGGAAAATAATGGTGTAGAGATGACATACCTTTTTAGCTTTTTCCTTCTTTGATGATCTCTTTTGGCAGAGTTCTTCCAACCTGAGAACTTACTTTTTTCTATAGGCTTTAGTACCCTTGCTCTCTCTCTCTATTTTTTCAAAATATTTCTCCAATTAATTCGAATTATTACCATATTAAACTAACATTTCAAAAATTTGATATTAAAGTTATTATTTTATCCCTTTTTACCCACCATTAATTATTATTCTCTTATTTTTTATTATTTTTTTAAATATTTACTTTACCCGGACGAAATTTGGTGTTGACAGCTGCCCCTCTTTATTTTGATTTTGCTGGATAACATGAACCTTAAGGTTTTTTGTTATCCTGGTAAAAGCTAAATAAAGATAAAGACACTAATTTCGTTTGGGTTCAAGGAAAATGAAAGAGATTACCTCGAAGCGTACCTGGTAGAGCATGTGGCAACCTTGTGGACCTCGCTGAAAAGTCGTGACACCTGTGGAGGGTGTGTCATACCCTATGAATTTTGTTCGTAAAACTTGCTGGTGAGGCGCAGGAACCTCGTATAACTTAATGGTGAGGCGCAGGAACCTCGTATAATTGGATGGTGAGGCGCATGAACCTCATAAAAGTAAACGGTGAGGGCAGGAACCTCGTATAACTTGATGGTGAGGGCAGGAACCTCGTAAAATTAAATGGTGAGGGCGGAAACCTCGTATAACTTGATGCTGAGGCGCATGAACCTCGCAAAATTAAATGGTGAGGGCAGGAACCTCGTAAAATTAAATTTAAATGGAGAGGCGCACGAACCTCGTAAAAGTTTTTTTTTTTTTTTTTTTTTTTTTTGAGTTCTTCGGTGCCAGAATGAAAACTGGGCTTTGGTGCCAGGATGAAAACTGGGCTTAGGTGCCAGGATGAAAGCTGGGCTTAGGTGCCAGGATGAAAGCTGGGCTTTGGTGCCAGGATGAAAACTGGGCTTTGGTGCCAGGATGAAAACTGGGCTTAGGTGCCAGGATGAAAACTGGGCTTTAGTGCCAGGATGAAAACTGGGCTTAGGTGCCAGGATGAAAACTGGGCTTTGGTGCCAGGATGAAAACTGGGCTTAGGTGCCAGGATGAAAACTGGGCTTTGGTGCCAGGATGAAAACTGGGCTTAGGTGCCAGGATGAAAACTGGGCTTTGGTGCCAGGATGAAAACTGGGCTTTGGTGCCAGGATGAAAACTGGGCTTTGGTGCCAGGATGAAAATTGGGCTTTAGTGCCAGGATGAAAACTGGGCTTAATTGCCAGGATGAAAATTGGGCTTAGATGCCAGGATGAAAACTGGGCTTTAGTGCCAGGATGAAAACTGGGCTTAGGTGCCAGGATGAAAACTGGGCTTTGGTGCCAGGATGAAAACTGGGCTTAGGTGCCAGGATGAAAACTGGGCTTTGGTGCCAGGATGAAAACTGGGCTTAGGTGCCAGGATGAAAACTGGGCTTTGGTGCCAGGATGAAAACTGGGCTTTGGTGCCAGGATGAAAACTGGGCTTTGGTGCCAGGATGAAAACTGGGCTTAGGTGCCAGGATGAAAGCTGGGCTTAGGTGCCAGGATGAAAACTGGGCTTTGGTGCCAGGATGAAAACTGGGCTTTGGTGCCAGGATGAAAACTGGGCTTAGGTGCCAGGATGAAAACTGGGCTTTAGTGCCAGGATGAAAACTGGGCTTAGGTGCCAGGATGAAAACTGGGCTTTGGTGCCAGGATGAAAACTGGGCTTAGGTGCCAGGATGAAAACTGGGCTTTGGTGCCAGGATGAAAACTGGGCTTAGGTGCCAGGATGAAAACTGGGCTTTGGTGCCAGGATGAAAACTGGGCTTAGGTGCCAGGATGAAAACTGGGCTTTGGTGCCAGGATGAAAACTGGGCTTTGGTGCCAGAATGAAAACTGGGCTTTGGTGCCAGAATGAGAACTGGGCTTTTTTTTTTTGAAAATTCCGAATTTTGTCACTGATTTATTTTCCTTGAACTGTATTCTGTCAAACTTACGAATTCATGTTGAATGTTGGCGATGCATGGTGTACCATGCTTTTCCTATGATGATGCCTACACTACGATGAATGCATGAATGTATGGGTGAAAATTCATGTGAGACCCAAATACTTCCCGTTTTGTTTTAATTCTACGACATCCTTTAAGAATACACTCGCACCAGTGCATCTGCCTGTGATGCTTATTATTTTCGGGAGGGATTTTGAAAGTTAAGAATGACCTTATAAAAGAGATGAAAAAAGATTTATTGAATAATATAATATTGTCAATTCCACCTTAAAAGCATTCCCTATCATGGAATCATTAGAAATTTTTGACTGCACCAGAATTAACTGGCAAAGGTAACCCCTCCCCATCCTTTCTGGTGAGAATAAGTGCACCACCACCAAAAGTCTTCTTTACTACATAAGGACCTTCATAATTCGGAGTCCACTTGCCCCTATGATCCTTTAGTATTGGCAAAATCTTTTTTTAGGACCGATTCACCTTCTTGGAACTCCCTTTGCTGGTATAGTTACCCATGGCATGTTGCGGTCAATCCTTTTTTAATCTGATCAAACCGATTTTGAACCCCAACTGCTTCTTCTAACTGGTTTCCACTAACACTTGTAGGGATGGGATTTCTACCTCGAAGTGTAGTACTGCTTCTGTTCCATATGCCAAAGAAAAAGGTATTGCCCCAGTCGATATGCGTACCGATGTGAGGTAACTGAAGGTATATTCCTCTTGATATCTTTTTATTAGCGGCCCTAACTGTCCCATTCATCTTTGGGACGACGATGGGAAGTTTGATTGCTCAGGTTTGTGGCAATGAGAAATTGTCTTTAAATCATGATAGTTGACATGCATTTGCTCATTATAGTCCTTCTTCAACACGATACTTGCCCCCTATTGGGAGTATCTTGCCCCAGCTAAAAATCTCGCATTGAACTGCTTTTTGTACTTCATCTTTGATTCTGAAGACATTCTGGCTTGAGTAGTAACTCGTGTTGAACTCTTTCTTCGGGCTAGTGTCGACTTTTGCCTTTTTTCTCTCGCTTTCTTCTCTTGCACTAAAGATTTCAACCTTTACTTGACGGGGTTTTATTTCTTTAGAATCTTGCTTCACAAATATCATTAACTCTGGAGAGGGTTCCGGGTCAGTCATAATCATCTTCCATGTTATTGATACGGTGCTCAAAATTAGGAAAAACAATATTATTGTTTTCAAAACATTCAATGTCATATCCATGTTATTCGATTTTAAAAAATTTAAGACACGAGATGATGATAAAAAAACGAAACAAACATGATTTAATGTTAAACCAAATGCCAAAGAAAGTGTCAACCCTAAAATAGGAACCCCAAGGCTCCGGGCAAAGCAGTGAGGTTAATTAAAAAATGATTACAGTTCAATAAGCATCACAGGCAAAATTTTTTTTATCTTCAGTTCTTGGGTTTGCAGATACTTCTTCTTCTTTATTCTCGTGGTATATTTGTAGGAAACTTCTGCCAATCAGATCTTGGAGAAAACTCTTAAACCTGGTACACTCATTAATGATATGTTCGACTCTTGGACAGATTCCACATGCCTCACCGAGGCCATCTACCCTCCTCGATGGCATTCGTTGAGGTATTTCCATGCTCGGCAAGGGGATTGACTTCAACACTAGGTTCATCTTCTTGGAACTTCAGCCATCCTGCATCAATTAGAGATTGTACTTTGAATTTAAGAGAGGTGCATCCTTCGGTCGAATGGCCAATGGCTCCCCCATGAAAATCGCATCTCGCATTTTCATCAAAACTTTTAGGGTATGGAGGCTGTATGGGTTTCACTGGACGAATAGCGGCCAAACCCTTCTTAAGGAGTTGAGGTAACAAATCTGTATACGTCATAGGAATGGGAGTAAAAATTTTCAATTGGTTCCTCCTGACATTAGCACTTTGACCAACACTCTGATCTGGACCTAAGCCAGCTCCAGTGCCCTTGGCATTAGCCTGTTGTGGTTGATAATATCCTGGTTGTCGAGGTCTCATTTGGGGACCAGACACTGTATTGTTCACATAAGGAGGATAACTCGGACTTGGTTGATAGCTATGTGTGGGTGCATGACCTCCCCACATGGGTATTGCTGATGTTGCATGCACTCCCCCTTCTTTCTCTTTCTCTGGATTAAAAATAGATTTCTTCGAAGTGGTGGCTTGAGATATAATTTTCCCACTTTTCAGTCCAATTTCGATTCTTTCGCCTATGATGATGATATCAGCGAAATTTGAAGACACGTTGCCAATCATATGCTCATAAAAAGGTGGTTGTAGTGTGCTCACAAACATTGTCACCATTTCTTTATCATATAGAGGCGGCTCAACCTGCGCTGCCAACTCTCTCCATCGTTGCGCGTATTCTTTAAAAGATTCTTCCTCGTTCTTTGTCATGTGGTGTAATTGTAACCTATCTGGTGCAACATGCATGTTGTACTTGTACTGCCTTACAAAGGCGTCTGCCAAATCTGCCCAAGAACGAATATGCGAGGAATTCAAATGTGTATACCAACTCAATGCCGCTTCAGCCAAGCTATCCTGAAAGAGATGGATAAGTAATTTGTCGTCGTGAGCGTAAGCAGCCATTTTTCGACAATACATAGTCAAATGATTCTTAGGGCATGTGTTTCCCTTGTATTTCTCAAATTCTGGCACTTTAAACTTGTGCGGAATGGTCACTCCGGGAGCCAAACTCAATCTTGCCACGTCACCAAATCCGTAACTTTCAAACCCTTCTATGGCTCTCAGTCTGCCTTCTAGAACTTCAAGTTTATCCTTCGCTCCTTCTACGTTCGCCTGCAAAGCAACATCTTGTGCGACAATTGTGTGAGGGAGCTTGGACGTTTCATTCGGCTTTGCCTCAATTGTGTGGATAGGCCCCTGGGTACTAATGGGGAGTACATCGCTAGTTACGGGAAAAGCCAAAGAAGTATGCTCTGCCTCTGAATGATCTCCAATAGGCGGTGTGTAACCTGGTGGTAAACCATACATTGGAAACGTGAATTGTGTGCCCACAGCGTCATGTACTAGAGTGTGAGCATTATCATCAACCTTTGCAAACGAAGTCTCTCCTGCGGTTTTCATGGCTTTCAACGCTTCTAAAATTTGACCGACTTGATCCTTTAGCTGACTAATATCAGCCTTTACAGTTTCACGCTCCTCTTCCCAATCTTCCATAGCTTTGGAGTTTGCTTGAGTCTTATAAGGATGTCGTGGAAGTTTCGCCGTTGTTTTTTTCTTAAACTTTATACTTTGTTTATTAACTTGGATTAGATGAAAACGAATTATGCGAAAATGTATAGATGATGCATGCTAAAAAAAAAACGGAAACCACGAAAAAGTTGAAAGTGGTAAGGATTTAAAGGACACTGGATAGCCACGTTGGTGTGTAATATGTGAATATGGGATACAACACACCAAAAGGATGTTAGTGTTTGGTAAAATAAGTATGGAGATATGTATCCATGAATGTCAAGGATGCCCCAGTTTTCAATTTTTTTATTATTTTTTTTATTGCTTTGCTACGTATACAAACTGATTTTTTTTATGGATAAAAATGGATGATAGAAAAAGATGAAGAAGAAAACTATTTTCACGATTTCATGTTAATAAATGCTTCAAAAAAAAATGAAAGTTTTATTAATTCATTTGACTAAAAAAGTGTTTATTTTTCCTTATTAATTTATTCATTAAAGCATGATATTTTTGTTCTTGTTTTTTTTTAAAATAAAAACAAGACACATTTATTGTTATGTATAAAGAAAATGATAAAAATGTTGCTAATGCAAAGGATGCATGAAGATGTCTATGCCAAAATAATGATTAAAAGACATGTTTTTTTTATGCTTTTAAGGTAGGTCCAACGTCCTAAAGTCTAAGCATTGCATATGCAATCTCACAGGGAAAGCTTCCTAAACCTAAAATTGAGGCCACCAGAGCTATGGTCCTTTTCACAGCTTTTCCACAACAATTGAGATGCAACTAGGTGTGAAATTACATGTGAAGAGAACAGACACTGGCTGGGATTCTCACGATAGCCAAACTGGAAGTAGTCCAGACGTGACACCGCTACGCAACCCCTCTAATTCTATGTTGCACTCAGACCCGGGTATAGGGTCCCACTCATGATATGCACAATGATAATAATAATAAAATGAATATAAATAAATTACCAAAATAAATAAAGACAATCATATATAATAAATAAAGGGAAAATAAATAAATAAAATAAAATAAAGAAAAACCACATCAATTTTGCACATTTAATTAAGAAGGCCTGATTCTCTAGGGTCCCCAGCGGAGTCGCCATCTGTCGCAACCGGGATCGCGACGGGACGGCAACCCGAAGAACAAACGAGCTTGGGAAAAAGGTTTTGGAGTCGCCACCATAATTTATATGGAAAAACTATGGAAAACCAAAAAATAAGACATGGTCTACGAAAAGAGATTTTCAGGTTCGGGTACGCGTAAGGAAGGTGTTAGCACCCTATCGCGCCTGCCCAAAGGCAGTACCTTTAATTAAATATGTAAAGTTGACGTGGTCTTGCAAAAATGTTAATTTTCCCTAAACAAAGTAATAAAAATAAAATAAAACAAACTATTAAGAAACAAAAAAAATATTTTTTTGTTTTATGAACCCGACAAGAATTGACCTTGGTCCTACGTACATCCATTTATAATGGACAATCAGGGATCACGTAGTTCTTTATGTAGAAAAATGTTTGTGAGTTTGTTTGAAAATTATTATTGATTGATTTGAATGTTTTTGAAAATAATGAATTTGAAAAAGATTTCGTTTAAACAAGATTGACATTCTTTTTGGTTTTTGAAGATTTTATATTTTTTTTTATTTGTTTGAAAAATGGTGGGAAAAAAGAAAGAAACCGACCATAGGCCGACACGTACTTATAAAAAGAAATTTTGACTTAAAAAAAAAACATTAGTTATGTGTAGAAAGAAAAAATATTTTTAAGAAAACTTTAGAGAGTACAATGAAAAGAGGAAAATAATGGTGTAAAGATGACATACCTTTTTAGCTTTTTCCTTCTTTGATGATCTCTTTTGGCAGAGTTCCTCCAACCTGAGAACTTACTTTTTTCTATAGGCTTTAGTACCCTTGCTCTCTCTCTCTATTTTTTCAAAATATTTCTCCCTTTTTTTTCCGTCCCCTTTCTCTATGGCAGAGTGTGTATTTATATACACACATTGCAATATTATGGAAATCTTGCCTTAATTGTGAATTAAATGACAATAAAACAAAATAGGGAAAGAATTGCTCTAGTAAAAAAAGAAAGAAATGTCATGGTTTCCAGAAAACAAAATTAAATAATATTCAAAACATTGATTATCATTATTGTCAGAAAATTATATTTTCCTCTTTAAAAACAACCGATGCAACAAATTATATTAATATACTATTTTCGTTATTGCTTATAATTATTAGCAAAATATTAATTCGAATTATTACCATATTAAACTAACATTTCAAAAATTTGATATTAAAGTTATTATTTTATCCCTTTTTACCCACCATTAATTATTATTCTCTTATTTTTTATTATTTTTTTAAATATTTACTTTACCTGGACGAAATTGGGTGTTGACAGCTACCTATTAAAAAATGTATAAACATAAATAATAATTAAGAATGTTAATTGTAAGGACTAAAAAATAATTGGCTTAATACCCTATTTTGTCTCCAGTTTCGCTCGAAAATATCAAATTAGTCTATTCTTTAAAAAATGCGTCAATTACGTCCTCACTTGATAAAATTTGCATCAATGAAATCTCTTCCGTTAAATCCGTACAAACAACGTTAATTATCTAAGTAGAAGAAAGAGAAAAATAATTAACGCCGTTTGTACGGATTTAACGGAAGGGATTTCATTGATGCAAATTTTATTAAGTGAGGACGTAATTGACTTATTTTTTAAAGGATTGACTAATTTGACATTTTCGAGCGAAACTAGGGACCAAATAGGGTATTAAGCCAAAATAATTAAGAGTGACTAATATATTAGAAGAGATAATTAATTATTTTATTACTACCATAATATAAATAAAATTTGCTATTAATTGAATTTTATTTATAAGAATTATTATCTTTCTAAAAAATATTTCAAATCTTCCTTTCTATCATAATTACTAGTGGATTTCTGATGGAAAGATATAATCAATTAGAATCTCAAATAGAGGAAGTTTACTTTGACTCTATTTTTGAGTTAGTAGTGTTTTGAGGCACACATGATTTTAGGATTTATGCATGTGACTCAAAATAACTCAAAGTGAATCTTTGTGCAGTTGTGATTGTAACGATATACTTAAATATATGATAAGATGTCTGTGTAGGTAATTAAAGCATCTTGTGAGAAATATAGTTTTAGGAGCAATTTTGAGCTAGGAGTGTTTTCTACATCAAGTGAGAGAAGCTAATATTATTTTTATGCAATTTGATTTATATTGTCTAAATTATTTGGTGGATGTGTGGGCTATTATTGAATGGTAATCTTTGATTTCATTAGTGAATTGTTATGATTGTATTTGTTGGATGGTATCCTTGACTTCTAATGAGTTATTATAAAAGAATTGACATTGTTTTTTACTTAAATAAAGGATGAGAACACTCCCTAGATCTCTTTATTATGCATATTTGTGTGTACGGGTTATTTAGACTCATTGTGCAAACAAAACTTCCATTGAACAAGTGTTAAATTCGAGTCTGGCAAAGAGACAAAGGAGAATTGGTCATTGGGCGAGTTTGCTTGTTAGACACATTTATCTGTGTTAAGAAATTGACTTGAAGCCTAACTCAACCCCACAAAAACTGCCTTTGTAAGGTGAGGTTTGCACCATACTTATATACTATAAATTGGCCTTATCTCTAGTCAATGTGGAACTTCCAACACATCTCCCTCACATCGAGATATATACATCTCGAGCGTGAGACTAAACATTAATGAGTAGTCTGGTAGTGGCCCGATAGCAAGTGGAACAATATGTCCACACAAATCTTGCTACGATAGGTTTTAACCTAACTCTGATACCATGTTAAGAAGTTGACTTTAAGCCTAACTCAACCCTACAAAATTGGCTTTGTAAGGTGAGGTTTGCACCCCACTTATATACTATAAATTGACTTGCCTCTAGTTGATGTGGGACTTCCAATAATCTTTTTTTTTTTTCGAATGCTTAACTTATTGAATGAGACACATAATCGTTGAGCAAGTGCTTTCCCGGGGTAGCTTGCTAGCAAGGAAGTGAACTTGTTGAGTAAGTATATTAATTTTGATAGCTTATGTGTAAGTTGAGTTTGGAGAAATCTTTGTGGAATTATTGTACTATGGAATGATGATGATTTTAAGAGGATGAGAACAAGATAAAGCAATGAAATGATTTGATTATGAAGTTTGTGATTATTGTATGATTATGGTGTTCCTATGGAGGAATGTTATAATACTTATCATAGTGTTATGCATTAAGTAGATAATCCATTATTTAAATAATCCTAACTCTACTAAACTCACAAACTCATATAGAAAATGAAGTTTAGGTGGTCAAAGTCAAAGCAAGTTCTTACAGTTGGTTGGGTTTATAGGGGTAAATGATCCTTTATTATTCTATTCTTCTATTCCACTTGCTATCAGACCACCCAATTTCTACTATCACGCACGAGATGTCTATACCTCGGCGTGAAGGGGGTGTGTTGGAAGTCCGACATCGACTAGAGATAAGGCCAAATTATAATATATAAGTGAGGTGCAAACCTCACCTTACAAGCCGGTTTTGTGGGGTTGAGTTAGGCTTAAAAACTCACTTTCTAACATGGTATCAGAGCCATAGAGCCTATCCTAGCGAGTTCTAAGTGGGCATTCTATTCTTCTATTCCATCCACTATCGGGCCGTTATCGGACCACCCAATTTCTACTATCACGCACAAGATGTCTATACCTCGGCGTAAAGGGAGTGTGTTGGAAGTCCCACATCGACTAGAGATAAGGACAATTCTTAGTTTATAAATGGGTGCAAACCTCACCTTACAAGCCAGTTTTGTGGGGTTGGGTTAGGCTTTAAACCCACCTTCTAACACTATAAGTGAATTTATACTGTCAATTATGATTGAGATTTGATAATTTGGGATGGTTGTGATACTTTATTCATGATGTGCCATGAGTATTCAATTCAATACATAAATTCAAAATTGATTCTAAAATAGGTTATGTTAGAATTATAAAATGTAATTGATTAATAATAATAATAATACACGTGCCATGTAAAATGTGTGAATTTATGTTTCTATTTAATCTTTGTGATATTATAATATATGATGGTATAAAGTACTATAAGTCACTAGTACAATAAGAAGAAAAGACACCGATTACTTTTGCTTATAGGCATTAGTTCTGCAACCGAGGCATATGTGGGCGAGGTAAAAAGGGTAAGCTTAATGTCTCGGTCACAGACCGAGATAAAACGAGATAGGATTATGCCTCGGTTCTTAGATAACCGAGGCAGTAGTGTGTTTTTTTTTTCAGATTTTAGGACTCGATTGATACTATGCCTCGTTTTACTTTATTAGGTTGCAAGTCTTTATCAACTGCTAAGGCAGCGTACACAATGGAAGCGTGCTCTTCAGATCCAAAATCCATTTCCATGTCACAGAAGAATTCCCATTGCGGTTGGTCGTGTGGTGTAGTGGAAGCCATGTGTAAACCTTCAACCCGAGGAGTGGCTCTGACAGTAGAGGAACCTGAGATCAAATCAGACCTAAGATTTCCCAATTTCAGAAACCCAATTTGATAGAACCCAAAGGTTACAATTTTTGAATGGCAATCACATGTACTTGTGATTGTGAGTCTTCACTGGCCTCAAGAACAATGCCAAAATCTGCAAAATTTCACAGATCTAACACTGTTAAACTTCATCTTTATTGGATTAAGATATCAAGAAGAAGCAGAAGAACAAGAGTAGACGAACACCTTATGCAACGAACCAGGAAGCTCTCTTAGGGTTTCCAATCACAGAGGGCTTCGACGGCTGGAGGAAGATTGTCAGTCTAGGGCGGTGGCGACATTCGATTAAGGGGTGAGAGGGTAGCGGCGACTCGCGGTGAGGAGTTTGACGACAAGCGCCGTGGCGGCGACGATGGAGGGCTCGCTGATCTGGAGCAGATCTGAAGCGACTTGGCGATTTGGCGATGGCGATCTGGAGCAGTGGATGAAGATGAAGATACAGAGGGGAAGATTGGCGATTTGGCGATGGCGATCTAGAGCGGTGGATGAAGATGAAGATACAGAGGGGAAGAATGGCGGAGGCGTATATGGCGCGTTAGATTCCACTTTTTTTACTAGTGAGTTTATCCTATTTTTTATGTTTGGTTGTAGTTGATCTGTTTGTGATGATTGTATATTACAAGTGAGCACATGATAGTGCATGAAAGAGGATTGTGAAGCAATGATTGCATGATGGTCAGATAGAATATAATTGATGCATAAGTATATAGTTTTATGTTGTATAGATCTTTCATTTGTTGAAAAACCTTATATATTCTAAAAATTTAAGATTCATGGAGGATTGTAAATATATATTATATTTATGTGATGATCTATTGTTTATATAAATCTACTAAATTGGGATGTTAAATTAATAATATTTCATCATATAGTTTATTTCTCCTTCTAAACTTACATCATTAAGACAATTGAGTACAATCTTGTGAATCAATTATTCAAAATTTCTCCTTGGCAAAAATATTTTAAATAGATCTCAAATTTTCACATGAAACTTTTCAATCTCTGTACCACTCTTTCATTTGAACAATACATTATTATCTTTATATAAGGTTGTTAATTCTATTTTTCTTTGAGAACAGACCATAAGTTTGTCCCACATGTTGACATAAGGTAAAACTATCTAAAAATTAACTAGAAAATAATCATAGTATTATTTTTAAGATAACTACTATAACAATTAATAAATTTATTTACATATATTTTTTAATATTATAGTCATGCATGGATTATTCATTATTATATAAGAGAGATGTTCTTAATGTTCTTGAACTTTAATTTTTTTTTTCTGGCATTGCATGTCCTTGGTCCTCGGTTTTAAGAAATTAGGATGAATAAATATCTTGGAATTGAATGGAATGCTCCATCATTTGATTAGCTCATTCATATAATCTATTTTATTCTATTCTCATGTTATCTACATTTGATACACAAACATTTAAGAATAAACTTCTAATTAAATATAAAATGAAAACTAGCTAGCACACAAGAAAAGCTAAACAAGCACGGTAAGATTATTACTATTTATTTTTGCAAAAAAAAAGTGACAAATTCTCACTTTTTAATTTTAAAGAAGAATATTCATGTTCATTTTTTCTGCTTGTCTTTGGGTAATCCAGGACCCAAATAAAATAGAATTGTCATTCAATGTTTTAAAAGAACAAAGCAAAGAATCATCACTGTTGTATAATGCAGACAAATATGACTATTTCACCGAATCAAATGTACCCTTATTTTTATTTAGATTTTCAAAGATTTTTATTCGTTAATTCAGTATCATATTCTTCAAATTTTACCTAAATAAGAAAAACATGTAACTCCAAAAATAAATCGCCTTTTAACTTACATCTCTTTTGTTCATCTTTAATTCTTCAATAAATTAACTTAAATTTCGCAATTCATGAAGATAAATTTTGAAGAATGTGATCAATCTCCTTAGATATTTAATACATTAATTTACTCACATATATAGTACAATGACTTAGGATCTCATCAAAAGTCATAAGATCTAGATTCTGATTATAAATTAAAAGTACCATAGATCTTCATCAAACAAAAAGTATCCAAATTTTGATTAAATTGCAAATAATTATAAATGTATAAATGATGCCCTAACATTAGTTAAATAATTATATATATAACGTATTCGAAAAATATTTTTGTTCATCGAATTTGATAAGATAATATTATTAAAGTGAGTGATCATATTTGAAATATTTCCATCTTATAATAGTCATGATATATTTATAAGTATAAAGTAATTTACGGCAAATTTTACATTGAAATATTTTTACATTTAAAAGAAAAAAGCTATCAAATAAAAAATGAAAAGCATATTAGTGTCATCCCACGTGTTAGAATGATTTATTTATTTTTTTAATTAAATGAATGATGATATTTTGATTCCGTTTAATAGCATGTTGTAAGAGAGAATATTAGTAAGTAGTAAAAGTGTAGTAATGTAACTATAATTATAAAACTATTGTCTTATAAGATAACGTGATTTAAAAGCAAGAATCTTAGGTTGTTGTCGTTAAATGTGACATTACATTTTGTTTGTTTGTGATGAAACGAGAAGAGTAAAATTAGGAGGAAGAAAAATGAGTGAACATGGTTCTCCTCTATCATTTCTTTTTCGATGAAATGGATAACAAAATTCTCTAATTTTATTGGTCAGATATTAAAACTTAGCTTCCTTTTATATGCCTCTCCTAATAACCCTATATTTATGAAAAAGTTTAAAGTTATATATATTTATTTATTTATAAAGATCATATGTGTAAAGACAATATAAAGTATAAGTTTAAGATTATATATAAAAATATCATAAGGGTAAGAAAATATAAAATACAGAATGAAAATTCTAAAAACAATGACAATATAAAACAAGACATTTTGTGTATAAATAATTTGTTTCTAACTTATCTATAATTACCAATATCATCAAAACCAAATACTTTCAGAAATCGTTAGCTCCCATCATTTTAGATTTTGTGTTCTCAGAACTTTTTCCCAAAATTAGAGAAGTATTTACTTTCTCCCAAAAAGCATGATTCACAAAAGAAAACATGTCACTACAAACTTATGTTAACAATAATATCTTTATTCAACTCATGTCACATGCACCCACAAAAAGTAAGACACAACAAGAAATGAAATTCGAAAATTCGAGTAAATAAAAAGTCTGACCTATACTAGTATTATAATCGCTTAGCAATAGTCTAATATTTAATCATATCTTAAAAATAATTATTCAAGAAAAAACTAAAATATCACTTCAAGGTTAGAAATAATTATTAATAAATAATAATAATTCTAAAGTAAAAAACATTATCCTTGCATACAAAATGTTCATTTTGTTTAACTAAATCAATATGAATTATCCAATATGTTGCATGCATGTTAAACACACAACTAACTTAATTATTTTAATAAGTTATGTTGGAAGTTTTACGTTTACTAGAAATAAGGCCAAATTATAATATATGAGTCAGGTGCAAACTTCATTTTACAAGTCGGTTTTATAGAATTGAGTTAGTTTTAAAAAATCACTTTCTAATATTATGTGGTGCATGTACTTAAAAATGAATATTTGTTGAATAAATTTCACTTCAACAAACAATATGTCTTTAAAAAATATTGAATATGTTACAATTATTTTGAGATAATTTAGCATAATGTGTGTTTGAATTTTAGTGGTAGATTACATTTCTCTTTAAAATGATTTTTTTGTAGTATACAACTTTTTCTCTTGAAGTAGTTTAACATAGGACATATGTATTTGTTACTATTGAACGTATTTTGCATTTACACACTATGATTAAAAATGTTGTTGGTGGGTGTGTTTTTCCATTATAATTCATGAAATTCTTTTCTGAATCCAGTGGGAGTAATCTTTTAGATTAAAATGATTTTCTTATTTATTTTTTATTTTCTATCTTTTTAATTTATATTTTTGTATAAATAAAACATAGAATGAATATTGATCCTATCCTATGTACCAAACCAAACTCAACTCCGTTCACATATTTGTCTAACAAAAAGTCTGACCAAAACCAAAGTGTAGTCCCTTCAATATAATGACTCCCACGTGGGTGTTGTCATGAACCAGATCGGCACGTGCAGCTTCCTCCACAAAAGAAACAATTAACTTTTAGGTCAAATAACAACCTTTTCGCGTTAATTATTTTTCTTATGTTATTTTTTTATTTACTTTGATTATCAATTAACAGAAGAACCGATATTTTTAATCATTTTAAAAAATTAAATATATTTTTATCTTTAAAGTAAATAAACAATTAGAATTAGAATACAAAATTAAAATTAGTTTATGTTTCAATCTTGATATATTTTAATTTTAAATTTTAAAAATAAATAAATATAATTATATTAATTTAATGACATTAATTCTTTTTTATTTTATTGAATGACATTTTAAACTAATATTTGGGATAACGTCAAACAATATAAATAATGCAAATTTAAACCTAAAATATATTTAACATGTTAAAGAAATTTAATACAATTAAATTAAGATAATTATACACATTATTTTCAAAATTTTGAAAAAGAAATATATCAAAAGTTAAGACAGCAACTACTTTTAATTTATGTCTAGGTTTAGAACTAAACATTAAAAAATTGTATTTTATCTTAAACTGAATTATAAAATATTTAATCTATACATTTTATTAAAATAATATAGTGTTATTTTTATATCAAACAAAATTTCTTAATAAACTGTACGATTTTTATTTATTATTTGTTAAAAATAATATTTTAATATTGTAACAACATAATTTATAACTCACTTTTTAAACAATCCTTTATAATAATTTAAAAATAGGAAATATATTTAATTCCTTTTAAAGTATATATTACTGTTGGAAATTTAAATATGATTTTAAGTCGTTTAAAAATGGAAAATTCATTCAATTCCTTTTAAAGTATATATTAGTGTTAGAAATTTAAATATGATTTTAAGTGTCACGTTACACAAAAAAAAAATATTATATAAAATAAAATATTTATAAACACATTATCTTACGAAATTGAGAGTGATATTAATTCATTATCTAGTTAAACTTAAGTATTTGTAAATTTACAATAATACAATTATATATTTTATAATATTATAACTCTTACTGTTCTTAAATTTCAATTAATATTTATTTATTAGTGACAATGTTGCGTTGCTAAAAATTAAAACTTGATTCAACTTTTATCAATAAATGAATATATGAACTAGAAAAGAGTTAAAAATTACCATATTTATCTGAAAAAGAAAACGTGAAAGAGATTAAAATAGTTCCGTAAAGGAAAAATATCTATAAAGTAAAATACAGCTACTTTACAGCTTAAAATAAAAATATATTAAGTGTATCTATTTAAATTTTGAACTTAAGATTTTAACATATATAAGTATTTTCTTTTTCAAAATGTTAAAGTATTTACTTTTTTAGGATACCCCTGGTTGATCCGATTTCAAAAATAGCCACAGAAGAGATTCAATTTTTTTACTTATTTAAAAAAGTAAAAAATTGTTTATTTTTGGAAAAATAGATCAGATAACCCAAAAAAAAAAGATTAAATATGTTATTTCATTATTTATTTCTTAAAGAAAATGCAGAAGTTAAAACAGTGAGGAAAAATTTAAAAAAAAGGGGGTGAAAATATAATACCTTAAAATTGAATTGTGCTGCAAAGAGAAGCAATAAATAAGCAGAGTTTTTGAGTGGTGGTGTTCACTCACCCATGATTCAGCCTATATAAGCACCAATCTCCTGATGGAGGCTCCCCAAACATCAACCCTTCACACCATTCTCCAAAGCCCTTTCAAAATTTTCTCATCACTTTCTTCTCTTCACCATTCAATCAGCCATGGCTGATGCCAGAACCAGCAGCAGCAGCAAGAGCAATTCCCTCATCCACCATCCCTCAAACCACAAGGGTGGTTGGAATGCTGCCATCTTCATCATATGTGAGTCTCTCATCCCCCATTTTCCCTTTCTCATTCCAGCTCTTCACACACACACACATTAACACAAACACCTTGCACATACTTCACATCAAACCTTGATTTTCCAAAACTCAACCATCTTTGCTCAGTTCCAACTCCATCAAACTCTGAAAACAAGAGAAACGAATCCAAACACACATTAACATATTCACTCACTCACACACACACACACACAAACACTCTTTCTCTTTCATCATCATCATCATCATCACGAGTTTGGTCTTGAATTCGTTACTTGACCTATGTTTTGGGTATAGTTGTGGAGTTTGCTGAGAGATTTGCGTACCAAGGATTGGCGAGTAACCTTATCCAGTACCTGACGAATGTTCTGAACGAACCCATCACGCAAGCAGCGAAAGATGTGAACACATGGGTGGGAGCTTCCTCCCTCTTCCCTTTGCTTGGAGGTTTCATAGCTGATTCCTATCTGGGTCGCTTCAACACCATTCTCTTGTCATCGCTCATCTATCTTGTGGTAAGTAAAAAAAATTTTCACCCCTTTTTCATCATTTGCTTGCTTTAATCTTTTCACTGTTGCAACAAGTTCAATTGCTTTGGGTAAAACATTGTCATGTCTCTCTTCTTCCCTGCTTGATTCTTGCCAAATGGGTGGAATCTAATTTATGTGCTCACGATGCAACAACTTTGTCTTTTTGCAACTTCACTTACTTACGTCTATGGTCCCACATCGTTCGGGAACCATAATAAATATCACCTCAATTTTTTACTATTTCTTTTTTTCGTTCAGCAGAATCTCGTAAACGCGTTATTTTATCAAGTGCTCTCAAATAAATTCCATGTTTTATTTGTGTATATATAATTGTAAATAATTATTTTCTCTTTATTTTTTATTTTTAAATTTACATATTAAAATTATTGAATTTTTTTTGTTTATTGTTGATATATGTCACTCGAATCTAGAAATGAATTTACAACACTGTCACAATAAAGATATTTTAGTCAAAGATTTGTTGTGTTACTAAAATTTGTCTATCATAGTAGTACTTTTTTTTTAAAAGGAAAAACGTATATTAATTTAAAGATTTATATTTTATACAAGTACATTCAATTCCTTTTATAAAGTCAATTTTATAAGGAATATTTTGGTATGGGAATTTCTGTAGTTAAATATTTTTTTAAAGAACCGTGCTTTGCTTCTAAAATTAATTAAATGAAACAAAATAATATTTATTGATTCCTTAACTATTACTTTAAGGACACTGAATATTTTTTTTCCTTGTTCTCTGCATTGGATGTTGTTGCATATATTTGTTTCTTAATACAAAAATTAAAATGATAAAGATTCATTTTATTTTAATTAAAAAATGGTATAACACTATCTATAGTGTTGTTTTCTTTTGGTTTGGACTCTGTTTTTTCTTATACAATTTTTGAATGTGACCTCAAAAAAATTAATTTCTTTATGCGAATAGAATACCCAAAATGTCTCTAACATTGCTTTAATTACTATTATTTAGTAACTTTAGAAAATAAATTAAACTATTTAATATATGGCCTAAATGTTTTTCTTTTCTTACAAATACGTGGCATCTTAAACATTTTAAGCATAAAAGCATATTTCTATTATAGATTATAAATTTATGACTCAGAATCTTATAGTATCTCTTAATTACATTATCTGATATGATCTACGTATTAAGTACGATTTTTAATTGTAAAAATAAAAAATAACATATTTCTGCTTTAAAGTAGTGGCTTATCTAATACAATATTAATTAAAGTGATGTGTGATAATGGAATTTACGAAAAAGAAATTAATACTTTATTTATTCACTCTTGTAATGGAAATGATATAAAAATAAGCTTTTTAATTGTTATCACTTTTAAGGTTTTTTTTATCATATAAGATCTTAATTTAAATTTTATGACTTTTATTAATTAATGTTTTATTTGATTGGTGATAGAAATTTAAATTTCTAAAAAATATTTTATTTTTTATTTTTAGGATTGAAGATCTTAAATATTAATTTATACTAGTGTATATTCATAAGAAAGTTTCATAAAATTGGAATTTAAACTTCTGGTTTTAGAGTTATAAATTCTTTGTGAAATCTTTTTGTAGCATTCCTAATATGTCATAAAACTACACTAATTTTAATATATTAAAAAATATATATATATTAAAATATCAAAATTAGCATAAATCAATATATTTTAACTTATAAACATAACAAAGAGAACCACAACTCAGAGTTAACTAATTAAATATTTAAGAATATCAAGTTTCGTAGTGCTTTGCATGACCATGCAATTTCTGCAAAGTAATTTAATTAATGCATTAATTAAACCTTAAATAAAATCATTAGTTATGTATCGAAAACTTGAAAACATGAGTAACTCAACGTTCTTTAATTAAAGTTGCAGGGAAAGAAGGAATAATAAATAACATCTGAGAGAGGAAAACAGTCATTTAATAAATTTATAACCGTGGTACAGTAATAATAAATATCACATGACAACTAATTGTTTACATCTCATCGAGGTTGTTTTCTTCTAAACACAAACTTCATTGCACATTGAACACTGTGATCGAATTTAATATTTCTCTGAAAGCCATTCATATAATTTAACAGCCATAAATATATATTTTTAAAATTCTTAGTATTCTAAGTAACAGAGATTCATTCATTTGTCAAATATGAAAACCCAGTTGAACTTAAAAGAAGAACAACACCATTTAGATGAATATAAAAACTAAAAATTGAAACTTAGGAGATACTTGATTCTTGATGTAAGTATGTTTTCTTGGTGAATATAAACACAACTGACTTATGTTAAATTCCAATTGGATTCAAAAATCACAAAGTTCCTTTCCAGTGAATTCTTTTTATTAAAGATTTCATATCAATACATATTTATAATATATAAATAAGTTACAAGTGGATTTTATAGAGTTGAATCATATTTAAATTACAATATATATTAAAAGATAATTGGAGTAATTAACAAACTAATAATATAATGGAAATCATTAACCACATAAATTATTGAAAGGTGGTGAACATTAATTGCAAAACACACTGTTGATGATTAAAGTTTCAGCACTTAATTATTGAGATGTTAATTGCGGGTATTATGTGGGGTATTATTTGTTGTTATGGGAACACACTTTTCCACTTCCATGGAACACTCAAATGCTTGAGCACATCAATTGTGATTCCAATATTCCGTACAAGATTTGCATATTTCCTGTGATTGTCCACATTATACATGTCAGCCATGCATGCACTGTCAATTAGTTTAATGCATAGTTTTAGCCATTGTTGATGGAAGAAGAATATCATATGTTATCCTCACATCATCATCATCATGTATGTGCTACAGGGCATGATTTTCTTGACCCTTTCAGTGACTGCTCTCAAGCACAAACTTCTATTTTTCGTGGCGCTTTATGTCCTTGCCATCGGGGACGGAGGTCACAAACCCTGTGTTCAAACCTTCGCCGCCGATCAGTTCGACGAGGACACGCCTGAAGAGAGAGACACCAAAAGTTCCTTCTTCAACTGGTGGTATCTAGGAATTGTTGCTGGCTCAACTGCTTCTGTTTTTGTTGTCATATATCTTCAGGTAAATTACTCAAATTCATTTGTTTTTATTGTTTCTGATTGAGTAAAATATATAATATGCTTTTATAAATTTAGAGGGTAAAGTGGATGCTATTTGATCGGGTTATTTTAGAGATTAAAAGGACATTTTAATGATTAATTTGATGTATTAGATTTTTAGCTTGGTTTTTTCATCATTCATGAAAAGAAAAAAAAAACTAGCATCAATTTGATTATCTAAAATATTGGTAACACCAAATTGTTTTTTTAAGAATAATTCTTGCATTTCTAGATTAAGGGTAATTAGAAATAATGTTATATTATTACTATAATTATCTTAAGCTTTTGCTGATAAAAACATGTTCTAACTTTTATTATCTCGTGCCACTAATTTGATTCCAAAACACGGTAAGTTTCGAAATATTTATAACTGAAAAGAATCATTAGAGAATCAAATTGTTGCTAAAAAGTCTTTAAAAAATCTGTCGAATGACAAAAGTTGGATTTCCTCTATTGCTAATTTGTTGTTTTGTGATTAATTATTTAATTGCATTTGGTAATATAACCACGTTTAGCACATATCTTCTATGTTTCATTATTAGCCAAGTTTTGCATATGACTTTACCTTTTTACTCAATTTAATCAATATTTAAGACGTAACACATTAACTTATGTCCATTCCATGGACCATTAGATTTTGACAACACAACTATAGTGAACTTATTTGGGATAAAGTTGTTTTCGAAGTCTAGGATTGAATGTTCCGCATTTGTTTCTTGGGAAAAAACCAAAACCCCTATTGAAGATTAAACTATTCTAAAACATTTGATTATTATTAGTAGTAGTCATTATCCACAAATAAGAAAGTGATTAACTAATCAAAAGATGGCCATGCAATGTACAATATAATATCCTTGTTGACAATGAATAACATTATTTTTCTCTTATAAAAGAATGGTTTGGAAGGTAGGTTATAGGTGGGACTAGTAAAATAAAAGAAGCAATATAAAATTGATTGATTTATTTATTTTATATGTGTATGAGGCTAAATCAAATGGAATAGTACTATAGTGGATAAACACCCAAAAGAGAATTTATGGATCACACGCATTTCTTTATTAGAATATCAAGTTTCACTAACATGGGAACATATTCCTCACATAAGTCTTTTCCATTTATATGCACCACCCTTGGACAAGTTATAAGTGAAATGCATTGTTCATTGTAAAAAAGGTGGGAAGAGTGCTCCATGACTTTAATATTTTACCAAGAATGTTTGGTTTTATATAGACAAAAATCCTCTCCTTGTGAGTGGATTATGATGGTTTTTTTGGGTTGTATAAAAATACACTGATATTGGTATATTCAATTTTTTTAATATATTTTAAAATATTAAAATCAGTGTTTATACTTTAAAGATACAACATATGGAAAACACAAAAAAACTTAACAGAGAATCCAAATTCGTGAGTGATGCTTATCTATAATCATAATACATAACCACTTAATCTTCAATTCTAAAATACATATTATGATGTCATGGTATGTTCCTTGATGATGTTTTGATGTATGATTGTGAATGATGATGTTGATGATGTGAATTGCGAATTGATGAAACAGGACAATGTTGGGTGGGGAGTGGGGCTGGGAGTGCTGGCAGGGGTGGTGGCTTTGGCATTGGCAGTCTTCTTGTTGGGAATCAAAAGGTACAGAAAGGAAGGCCCAGCAGGGAGCCCATTTACCAGGCTGGCCCAAGTCTTTGTGGCCGCTTCACGGAAGTGGCGCGTGCTCTCCACGCACGGTCTCCACAATTTTTGCTATGAGGAGAAGGAGCAAGATGAGCCCCATCATCTCCATGCTCAACCAAAAATCCACACTCTCCTTCATACTCCTCAATATAGGTGGGTGCCACTTCTTCTAACTTGTAGAACTCTCCACATTTTTCTTTCCCATTATTCTTCTATAAAGAAAAAGATGACATTTTTGTTATATGATTAGAAATAACTTTTTTTATACATCCACCTTTAAATCAAAAGGGTTCTTAAATAAGATTTGTGATTTACTAAAGTTCATAGAAAGAATCATTTTTTTTCCTTGAAAACACATGCCCATTTGAAAACAATTAAGTGGCTTCTCCATGTGGATTATGACTAAGTAGAGGTGGAAGGAATGATGATGAATTTGTGGTGGGAAGAGTGAACTAAGTTTAAAGAACATGCATTTTATTATGATGATAATTATTGAGCAACTAAGTTGAACTTCTTTTGTGTTAGATGAAGAGAATAAGTATAATGAATCAAAGTAAACAATGTTGCTAAAAAGAATAAGGGGGTTGTCTAGAAATTTCAGCCCCTCTAAATCAAAGAAGCATTTAGGTGTTGATATTTTTTTACAGATCAAATGCTTGAAAGTGGAATCCTTTGTCACACGCACATGGTGAATGCTATCATTTTACATGCATACCTCATTTTTCATATCTAAGCCTATTAAGACGGTGTCTCTGTTTCTCTCTTTTTTTGCATCCTTAACACAAGCACTGCTGTGAGCACTGTATTTTATAATCACAAATCAAAAAGCATGGAACAATATTAAATTAACCATCACCCATGTTTCAACACAAGACTTTAACATAGACTTGGCCACTACCAAAAAGAAAGAAACATAGACTTTATCATTATTTAATGCATTCTACAAGTATCTTATTAGTTGTACCACTCATACAAGAATTATTCCCATCACTCACTGAAAATCTGATTGGAGTCAACTCTGAAACACGAAAACTCATGGGGGCCACATGGGTTTGGTCTACGGTGGGAGTTGATACCAACAATTGATTGTGGAACTAGGACAATCTTTTTCTTTTTCCCTGTGTTTTTGTTGACACTTTCGATTACCACATGATTGCTGAGACGAAATTGGATGAAACTGAAACAGATTTTTAGACAAGGCAGCGATGATCGATGAAGTTGACTCCAAAAGCAAGACAAGAGATCCTTGGAGATTGTGTTCAGTGACACAGGTTGAGGAAGTGAAGCTTGTTCTTCGTTTGATTCCAATATGGATAAGCTGTTTGATGTTCACAGTTGTGCAAGCTCAAGTGCACACATACTTCATCAAGCAAGGTGCCACAATGGAACGTTCCATAGGGCCACATTTTCAGATCCCTCCAGCATCACTCCAGGGCCTTGTTGGAGTCACAATCCTCTTTGCAGTGCCATTCTACGACCGTGTCTTTGTGCCACTGGCAAGAAAGTTCACAGGGAAAGCCACTGGGATAACAGTGCTGCAGAGAATTGGGATTGGACTTTTTCTGTCAATTCTCAACATGGTTGTGTCAGCACTTGTGGAGGCCAAAAGGGTTGCTGTTGCAAAGGAGCATGGCCTAGTTGATGACCCCAAAGCAATTTTACCAATCAGCATATGGTGGCTGCTTCCTCAGTACACGATCACTGGAATCTCTGATGCATTTACAATTGTCGGGCTGCAAGAGTTGTTCTATGACCAAATGCCTGAGGCTTTGAGGAGTTTGGGAGCTGCAGCATACATAAGCACTGTTGGGGTTGGTAGTTTTCTTGGAAACATTGTCATAGTTGTTGTTGAGGCTATCACATCAAGGCATGGTGAGAAGTGGCTTGGTAACAATCTCAATAGGGCACATCTTGATCACTTTTACTGGGTTTTGGCAGCGTTGAGTGCTGTTAACATGTGTCTTTATGTCTGGATTTCCATGGTTTATGTGTACAAAAAAGTTCACGAGGATCATTACACAAGTGATCATCAGGGTTCTGGCCACAAATATAATAGACCCGGAGTCTGAGAGTTAGAACACAAATGTTTGGCTTTTGCCAAGCACACCAACTCCAAGATCAAAGTTAACTCTAGATTACAATTCTAGTTCCAATAAATACTAGTTTATCTTGGATTTCAATGAGAGGATTTAGTTTATGATCATCTTCTATATATTTCTAGATAGAGGGGGTAATTTAGTTAAATCTAGTTATATTTATTTCAAGTTATAAATGTTTAAAGCATTGTATAAAATCATGAGTTAATGTATAATTTAATTCTGAAAATGGCCCTTTGTCACTGTCTAAGTGGACAACTTGGTAGGATTAATTTGCAACAAATAAATTTGTATGGACTTGTGTCTTCAAGAACTCTTGAGAAAATATCTTAAAATGAAAACATATTGACATTTAGCACAGTAATGATTTTGAATGAAGTATGTTGCAGAATTTAATAAAAAAAATGGTCATGTTATTGTAATATTATTTATTCTCATAAAACTTACTATAAAAAATAATAATCAAACAAATAAATAAAGTGATGTAATTTAAATGAAACACATATTATAATTAATGAATCTCAGCAACGTCTTATCTTTTCTTAAGAGTCAACTCATAAGGTGAAGAAAAACATATATCTACGTACCAAAACTTAACATCAAACCAAAGTATGCTGCTCATTATTCTTCAAAGGAATACATTCTGACACCACATATTTTATCAATCTCTAAAAGATCAAATAAAAACTATAATGAAATACAAAAAAAAATATATATTCTAATTTCTATTTATAAATTTTTAAGTATTTATCCATTCAAAGTTTATCCTAAACAAAACCAAATGTTTCCACAATCAATTTGACTTTTAATGAGTTTTTATTAGACAAATACAGTAAACACGTTTTTCAATGTAATTTTCCTAAAACCTTATTATTCATAGTTCTCGTCACAACTTTTTATTTACCATGTCATATAAATTTTCTCAAATTAAACCATGCATGGCAATGGATAAAGCAAAAGACTAAAAGTTGGAGGACTTTTTTTTTTCTTTTGATAAGATAAATATTCATTTATTGAAAAAACTAACACTACCAATTGTTTATGCGTATACACGTTATTCTTTTTATATGTTTTTTAACTGTAATATTAAAATAATGTTAAATATATTTTTAGTTCATAAATTTTAAAATAAAATTATAATTTTTTTTTTAAAATAAATAAATACAAATTTTTAATTTAATTACGTTAAATTTTTTTGATGTATTTAAGATATTCTGAATTAATATTTAAATTATTTATACTAAATATTTGATATATTTTAATTCAAATGGGAGTTGAAACATTATTTAATATATGTTTATTGTTAAAATTTGAAAATTAAAATATATTAAAGTTTAAAAATGATAAATTCAAATTTTGTATTGAAGTTTAGAAACTAAAAATCATCCCTTAAAATAAATATATTATATAATGCATAGTAAAATATAGTTATATGTAGTATATTTTAAAATAAATTAAGGTTAACTTAGTCTATATTTTACCACAATCTAAACTACTAAGTTTTTCTATTCATAATTGTTAAAATAATCAGACTATAAAATATAAAGGAATCAAATCTGACATTGGCAAATTTAAAGCGACCCTAGCAGGAGCATCTTTAAGGGATACCTTTAAGTGACAAAGTAAGTGATAATTGAGCAAAGAGACACACCTTGTTCCCACACCTTTTTACTATGTGCACCCAAAAGCATAAAAAAAGTTTATACATATCACGTTACTTTTTTTTAATTATAAATATTATTTTTAATAAATTATATTTCGGAAACCATAAAAGCTATTATTTCAATATCCGAGTTACTAAATGACGAGTGCTTAAACAAATAGCATTATTTAATAATTTTATAAATTAAATGAATTGAAAGTTACAAGTGATAAATATTGTTCTTTTAAATATTTTTGTAAAATAATTGATAATTTTTGTATTTAATAATTTAATTAGATTACAAGATTCACAAAAACATAAGGAAAACTTTTTTTTTACAAACAAATGGTTGCAATAAGAAATATAACATAAATTATTTACAATTATCTGTAAATGTGTTCATAAATATCTCAAATTTTATATTGAAGTCAGAATTAACTCATCAACATACTCAAATCCTATTTCTTAAGTCTTTGATCTTATGATCACTTATCATGTTTTAATCCATTGAATCCTCAACAAGTGAAATTATGTTTTAATTTTAAAAGCATAAGATTACTAATGAACCAAGTTCTATTTCTAAATATAAGCATCCATTAGACATCCAATTTCAAGTCTAAATTCTAAAGATATTTTCCAACACCTCAAGAATCACAAATCAACTCAAGAATCACAAATCAAGTATGAGAAACAATCCACATAAAATATTAAGCATAAAAATCAAAACTAACTTAATCTCGAAAGATATATATATATATATATATATATATATATATATATATAACACAATTTTACACAACGATTCAATGTTTTACATCTAATCTCAACAAATAAAAATAACTCTCCATGATGGAGAATCTAGGATTTATAAATTGAAGAGAGAGAAGAAATTGAAACCATAAAGAAGATGAAGACTCTTTCACAAATAAAAAAAAAACAACGTTCTTACTTTTTAAAGATTGTTCAGAATTTGCAATTTAATTACAAACCTAAAGTTAATATTATTCCTATAGGTATTACATATTATTTCTCATTTGAAAGATATCATGAGTTAAATTATATTTTTAATTCAAACAATTGATGTATAGACTATGAGACTAATGTTCATGTTGTATGGTAATAAAAATATATTTTGTTTATACCAAAAATTAAAGAAAAAATATTCTTTTTATTATTACTAAATGGTTGTTTAGTAGAATATGGTTGTTATTTCTAGAAATGGTGTTTTTTTTTTTGTTAAAGGATATATTGTGATGATTTTTTTTAAGTTAAGGCTTATGCCTTCATCTTCAAAAGAAATATCTAGTAATTCTTCTTTGCTTATTACAAATTCTAAAAGTTATGATATTTGGCATGTTGGGTTAGATCACATAAATTTAAATTATATTGGAAGAATGAGGTCTCTAAATTTTATTGCTAAGTCTTCCATTGATTTAAGGCAAAAATGTGAAATAAAGAATCCAAAATGTATAATTATATAAAGGGTTAAATATGGTTTTGGTCCCTTAACTTTGAGTGAAAATTAAAATTAGTCAATCTTCAAAACTTTAGCCCAATTTAGTCTTCAACTTTATAAATGTGTGCATTTAGTCCTTTTAGCAAAATTTTGTTAAGTTTATTTGATGTTTCAAATACATTTCATGATAGCATTTAAGTTGTTTACACTATTTGACACTTTTTTCAATGTTAGTTGAGAAACGAGTTTGAAATGTCAAATAAACTTAACAAAATTTGGTTAAAATGACTAAATTCATGTAGTTCTAAAGATGGTGGACTAAATTAAGAGAAACTAATTCTAATTTTCACTGAAAGTTAAGAGACCAAAAACATATTTAACCTTTATATAAATATATTTTTGAGAAATTGACATGTGAGTGTTGTATTAGATGATCCTTATGTGGTTTTAATATTTGGGTCTGCTGATTTATTTCATGTTGGTAGTGAAGGACATTGTTTTTTTAGATTTGGTGATTTAACTAATGTGTATAGGCAAATATGAGTGTGCTTTACAATGCTTTGGCATAGAAAGAAATTTTGTAGCAAAGGTTGACAATGACAACTTAAAATGGGTTGACATTTGAGTTGTATTGTTTTTGGAAATGACATTAGAATTATATTATTTTTATATATAATAAAGTTAGCAATATATATGGTGAAGGTTTATATTGTGCTTGTTATGTTCCCAAATACAATTTCTTGTAAAGGAGGAGAGTTGTAGGTACATGTGGAGGTGTATGAGTTATAACATGTGAAGAATAGGAGTGTAGATTCTACAGAATTGATGTTCTGCAAAATTCTGCAGTCTCGTTGAGTGAGTCTAGGCTTGCTAAGCGAGCAAAGCTCTCGGTTTCTACATTCATAAAGCGAGCCCTAGGGTTGGGCGAGTTAATTTGGGAGGAAATTTGGTTGTAGCAGTGGATAAGCGAGAGTTCTCGTTGGGGGATGAGAATTCTTTGTTTCGTTATTCCCAGAATGAGGGGTGGCTCGCTGAGCGAGGGGAGTTCTTTCGCTGGGTTAAGACATGTGCTAAGCATCTTGTTTAGAGTTTGATTGGAAGCTTTCTTTCTTTTGATTTCTTATAACTATGAACTATTTTATGTTTGTTTAAAAGTAATTATTGAATTAAATTTTGTTTTATACATGATATTAAGTATGTAATTGAGGTGTGGTTGAATAAGAATTTCTAAGGTGAAATTCTAAATGGTTGTTTCAAGTTTGGTATGTATGAATGTAGGAAGCTCAGTCTTGGGGGTTATCTTGACACTCTAGTGGTTACTCATTCTCAATTAGAGATGGGTGATGCATGTGGTGAGAGTAGTAGGAGATCTTAGTCTAGGTGCTCCATTATGGCCTAAGACACGGAACAAACTGACCTTGTGTGTGGTAGGATGAAACTCATTGGCAAGGGCTCTGCATAGCAGTAGAGGTAACCACAAGTGCATGATCCGTCATAACTCGACATTCATACTTTTATCACATCGTCAAGTCATGGTATGCTCAAAATGTTTGTTCAATTTTGTATGAAATGTGATGTATGATGAATTTTGATATTGTGTTGTTTTTTTTTACATTAGCTTACCTTTCATGTGTTTTTTTTTTGTGTATGTTAGTTTCTTTTGCAATGATCACTTGGTTGATGTAATTAGAGGGTGATAACATCTCTAAGGAACGGGCTTTGAGAAGTGATCATTCATATGTTTAGTGAAGTAGAATAGTTACTAATTTTTATTTTAAGTAAATAATATTTTTATTTACTTCAGTGTTGTATATAATGTTAGACAATTATTTTCTTGGATAATTCCTTAATAATATTTATATTATTTTAATGAGACGGTGTTATATCAATATCAAATATAAAGAATATAAAATTTCGTAAATTAAATTTTCTATAAAATAATTTATCCTATATGAAGAAATTAATTTGAATATGTTTTATTTTTCTACATACTAAAAGAAGTGTCAAAATATATCTTGAATTAATTAGGAGGAATGAGCTTGCTCACTTTTTTCCAAAACAGTCCCTGAAACTTTAAAGTCATTTTATAACAATTATTTGAGAAAAAAAAAAGCAACCTTCATTTAATAACTGGAATAAATTTTTATTAGGTTTAATAGCCAATTTAGTCCTCACTTTGGTTCAAAAATTTCAATTTAGTCCCTCGTTATAAAAGTGTTTTGAATTAGTCATAACTTTTAAAATAGTGGATCAGATTGGTCCTTTCTGTTAAATATAAGTTAACAAAATTAATGGATGATGATGTGACACAACTTAAAGCTAACGAGGGACCAATCTAACACATCAGCTTTAAGCTGTGTCACATCATCATCCATTAATTTCGTTAACTTATATTTAACAAAAGGGACCAATCTGACCCACTATTTTAAAAGTTAGGACTAATGTAAAACACTTTTATAACGAGGGACTAAATTGAGATTTTTCAATCAAAGTGAAGACTAAATTGGCTATTAAACCTTTTTATTATTACTAGTCTCACACTAAAAGCGAATAAATGACTTATGTTATTCCAATTATTAGGTTAATATTATTTATCAGTATTATTATATGTAAACAAAAAATTTATCTAAAATTATATAAAAATTTCTTTCGTATTCTACAATGTTTTCTTCTCTTTTTTAATTTTCTCTTTAATCAAATTAAACTCATCATCTTATTTTATCTTTTTTTTCTTTTTTCTTTTTTTTCGAATTGAAACATACAATGAATTGAGAGAGAAAATGAACTGCGTTGACCTATTTCTCTGCCAAAAGGTCTGTACAAAAGCAAAGTGCAGTCTCTTCATTATAATGACTCCCAGGTGAGTGTTTTTGCCACGTGTCACACCACTCGTCACATGTCACGTCACTCGCCACGTGCAGTTCTCCACAGAGGAAACAAACCCTCCATGCATGCCCATGCATCATGCCCATGCACCATACCCATGCACCATCCACATGCACTCTCATCATCTTTGTTTTTAGTTTTCTTAAAGTGAGAGAGACCTTTGAGAAGCACATAGACAAAAGTGTCATGTCACCACACTAATTTATGCATGAGAATATTTTTTTTTAAATATCTATAAAAGAATTTATATATAAAAAAAATCTATTGTAAAGTCCTATGAAACTTTATATTAGTTATCCTAAAGATAACTATAGGAAAAACATAAAAAATTTGTGGAAAACCTCATTATTCAAATTGTTTAGAGAAAACTGAATTGAACTAAAGTAATATTTAACCGAGTTAAGTTATATAAAATTATTAAACTATATTTTAAAAATTGTACTGTAATATAATATTATTTCATTTTTGAAAACTAAAGTAGATTATATAATATTATTTAATTATATATATATATATATATATATATATATATATATATATTTGGTCTACCTCTGTAATTATTTATAACAAAATCACTTAACTGCATTTAATTTCTTAATATTCTTTGAATTTTTTTTCTTAAAATAAAAACTACAAGGTCAACAACCAATTAAAATTACGATATTTAAAGAAATGTCTAAAATTAATCACAATTTGAAAATAAAAATAGTATGCTTTTTTTCTCATAAATAAGACAAAGATAGTAATACTTAAGAGATGAAATTATTTTAATTTGGAACAAGAATATTAAAAACTCATATCTTAATTAGGGATTTTTTGGTGAATTATCCAAGCTCACATATATGTATATTACTTCCTCCAATATCCAACCTAAGCAATCTGATGAAATCTGAAAAGGTGTAAAGTATTTTCATTGTGCTCTTTCTTTTGAGGAAGAACACAAATTGGTGGCAAGCATTTAGTGAATATATTTCAACTTAATGATGGAAAAATGTCATAGATTCATAGTGACATGTTTATGAGGGACATGCACTAGGATGTCAAATTCAATTATTCACTTCCAATTCATTTAAAATTTAACATGTGCATGAAATTTTTTTAATGGTTTGATAAAAAAAAATTAGATAATTAATTTGACTTAAATGAAAACTAATAAACTCTTACAAAAAAAAAAGTTAGTATTGTTGAGAACTTTGGAGGTGATTGAATTCTTTGTTATTATAATCATCTTCATTTGTATAGTTTGAATGGATATGAATCTTTGATACATAACACTATTTTACCATATGATACAATATAATAAAACACTTCTATATAAAGTCGTTTATTCTTTTTTTAAACTCTATATGCTTTTTGGTTACAATTTGGATGATGAATTTTAGATCATTCATTCAAGGCAACACCATCAAGATTTTTGCACTATCTTCTTCAAAACTTTGACAAGAAAAAAAGATCATGAGAAAAAAAAAGTATATTAAAAATCTCAATAGTGGAGGTGTCAGATTGAGTGAAGATGTGATTTAATATTCATGCATTTTCATTTCTCTATATTTATTATTCTTCTATATTTTGGTGTCAAGAAAGTCAAAATATCAAATCCATTATTAGCTAATGAAGACCAAACATGGAATAACGTTTACAATGCAATGCAAATTGTCTTCCTCGTTTTGGTAAGGTTTGATTCAATCATGTAATACCATGATTCGTTAAGTTCAATCCTTATCTCTAATGTTCTTCTTACATTCTTTAATCATATAAAATCAAATTTAACATAAATGTTAAAGAGAGAAATATCTCACCTTATCCTTATATATGTGTGTTCAAAGTTTCTCACACTATTAGTTATTATCTTTAGAATATATATAAAAAAAAACATGATTTGATCGGAATCTTTTCCTTAGAAAGGATTAAAGAAAAATGGTGTAATAAAAGAAGATATTTAATTTTAAAATACCCGCAAAAATTGTAAATATATGAAATGAAGAGTTCCACGTTAAATAGAAATGATTGAAAAGTAAACAATATATAAAAAATAAACAAAAGAAAAAGTCTACAATCTTTTTGTTTTGGTTTGGATGAATCTTTTTGTTCATGGAATTTTCATTCATGCGAACTCAAGAAAGTTGACTACAAATAATATAGTAATTTTTTTATATATTTATGAAATATTTTTTCATTTTATGATATGAAATCTCAATTGGATGTATTATTATATTATTACTTAAAATTTATTAAAAATCACCATATTAAGTTATCTCGTTTCTGTATCATGAATGGTTACTATATCCTACATCACAAGCCAGTACATTAATTTACCATTGGGCCCAAACCCAATAACATGTGATGATTCTCAAACCCAAATGATGAAGTGAATCACTAATTTTTTTTAAGCTAAATCACTAAATCATGACTAAGATTGAAGCCTTTTTGTTAAAAAAAAAAAAAAGAAAAGAGAAATCATCATTAGGAGCTTAAACTTGAAATTGTATTACAATTAGTATACCACTAACAACTCCAAGGAGTATCACTAATAGATATAATCTTTTTTCAAATAATGACTTAGGTTTAATTTAAGGTAAATTGAGTTCTGTTTTTCGATAAAATTAGTATTGTCAAAATAAGTTACTTGACTCAACTCAACTCGGTTAATCATGGATTGATTATTTAATAAGCCAATTCAACTTGTTTTATTTATTAATAGTTTAAAAAATTTGAATCCGACCTAATGGACTAAAGGTTTGTAGATTAAATAAGTTAACTCAATGACTCATTTAATTATAATTTTTTTTCTTCAATAAAAGACATTTTTTTTTCTAATTGAAATCTAAATAAAGTTCAATTCAAATATAATATAAAATTATGTTAAATTTCAAATAAAAAAAATACAATACAATATAAAATTATGTTAAATTCAAAATACAATTCAAAAGCACAAAAATATAAAACAAATTAAGATATAAGATCAAATCATTATTGCCATTTATAATATTAATGTCTTGAAGGGATAAATTCACATCATAAGAAATTTTTGATTTAGGATTTTTATTTTTTTAATTTAATTTAAAATTTATGAGTATGTGAGTAAACTAACTTGGCTCATCATGGATTAAACCAAAGTAAATTATATTTTTAGTAGGTTAGATTTAATTTTGATGTTCATAAGTTTTTTAAAATTTAATTATGCTCAAACTTGTAATGAGTTGGATTGATCTACAAGTTTTAATCCATTTTAACATCTTTATACATAATCCTGTTAGTAGCTGAAATTAAAGATGACAATTTCTTTTTTTCTTTTTACATGGTAATATGTGCAGAAATATTGTGTTAGATTTTATATTAGTTGTTCTTTATACTAAAGTGAAATTCTAATACGTAAAGAGCGTGTTAAACTATCAATCAAATTTAATTAATCTTACTCGTATATCATTAAAAACTTGTATATAAAAATCAAATGCAATGCAAACTTGTGAAAATTCTCTTTAATAAAGTTACCAACATAATTAGAAATGAGAGTTTCGAAATTGAAATAAAATTAAAAATAAAGAATAAATTTAAATTTTGGATCGACTAAATTATTTCTGTTTGTATGTATTAAAATTGAAAAGATGCATAAATATCGTGACTAAAAGTATTTGACTTTATTTCCTTTATCAGAAAAAATAAAAAATAAAAAAAAATTATATATTTGGTTTAAAGAAGGAAGATAAAAAATTAGTGGAATTTTTGCCACACTTATTTTCTTACCATTGAAGACAAGAAAATTGGGCCACAAGCCTCACAAAGTCACATTTACAAATTTAATTTCTATTTACACTTATCTTTATTACTTTTACACTCTCTCTTCCTAATAATTCGTTTTAGGAGATTCTAAGAAATAATTAACAATTTCTAAGGGTTTTGCTGTAAATATTTATTCGTAAAATAGTTTTATAATTAACATAGATGTAATAAAATTGTTAAAAGCTCACAAATATTACCTGCAAATAACTTTTCACAAGAAAATCCACATGCAAGCAGAAAATATTTTCATAGGAAAATCAGCACATGTTTCCTGGAGATTATTTTTAACAGGTGTTTTTTCCAATTGTGTCAAAATAACTTTTTCACGACATTGTTCTTCTAAGTGTTGAATACATCTTTATCCGTAATTTTCTTTTATAAAGTAAGAAAAAATACACACCTTAAAATTAACAAGCTCATAAGAGAGAAAATATCATTTTCAATAGAAAACTTTAAAACGTTGATTTTATTTTCTATTAGGTTATATTGTATGATCATCCGGTCAATCAAGAACTAGATGGTTGACCATCAACAAATGACTGATCGATCCGAAACAACCATTAATTGATAATTAATATGAACAATAACAGTTATTAATAAACAATTAATAAGAATAACAGTCATTAATAGGGAATTAATAGAAATAATGAAAGTCATTTATTGGTAATTAATGGATAAAACCTAATTGCAAGCCTATTATAAGATTTATAAATATATGTTTGACAAGGAGTAAGATAATTAATTCTTATTACACATCTTTGTTACAGAATTATTGAGCAAAATCACTAACTTGAACGTAGGAATGTCTTTGACAGGTATCCACATACACGACTAGGACTAGGAGGGGAGAGAGCAAACATCGTAACTCAGATGATGGAGGATCATTAGAGAACTCATTCATTTTTCAGGACATCTTGGAGTGCTTTGAGAAAGGAATCTCAACCCTTAAACTAAAACATTTTGGCATCCACCGTGGGACAGAACGACTCTTATAGCCACAAGGAACCAGACAAGCGACACGGTGAAAAAAATCACCTAGTTGTAGGTCCTTCCCGCTGTGACCGAGTTGTAGGTCCATCACTAAACAAGATCATCAAGAACATCATTTGGCGCGACACCCAATCTCATGTTCCAAGCCTTTTCTCTTCAGATGTCGATAGTGTCCTTCAACCTCTCTTTCTAGCACTTGACTCTGCCTACCCTAAGGTTGTTGAGCCTGCTTGTGAATTCACCTTTAAATTGTTCTCTCTCAGCCTTATCCGCGGGGAGATCAATCGCCCCGCCAATTAGAATGCCTCGCAATTTGACATTGTCTTCAATATGATTGATGCTATCTGTAAGTCGGGTGGCCTTGGGGAGGAGGCAATTGAGCTATGGGTATTGAGAGTATTTCTCTCGACTGTAAGGTCCCCCAACATTTTGATCCAGGTAAACAATCTCATTCAAATTGCAAGAACATGTTATGATGTATACCTCGAGGGAGTCAACGACACTAATCAGATCTGTGCTAAATCGGTTCTTGCCCATATCATGATCATTGTTTTCACCAAAGACGAGGAAGACTACACAAATGTCTTCCTTAGAAAGGTTTCTGTCAGGGAAATTTTGGAATTCACAGATAAGAATTTGAACGAGGGCAATTCTATACACTTTTGCCAAAATTTTATCAATGAGATAATGGAGGCTAGTGAGGGTCCTCCTATCAAACCAACTTCAATATCACTTCCTGTGGAAGTCCAAAACTTCCATATATTGTTGCCCAAAGCGGCGGATGAATCAGGTATCGACAAGTCGAGAATAATGAAGCTGGAGCTGATGGTAATAAAATAAGGGAGGATGGTTTTCTTCTTTTTTAAAGAACTTGTGCAAACTATCCATGAAATTCTCATCTCAACAACATTGTTGTTGTGTAATGTGCTCAACCTTGACTTGATGATCTTGCACAACTTTGTACGTAACAACTTGTTGCATGACCGAGCATTGTGTCTTTGCTCAAACCTTGAAAGTGTGGCTAATTATCTTGGACGTTCATCCTGATCAAAACTTAATATGGCTATAATTTTAATCAATCAGCTTGATACGATGTTTCATCGCCTCTGCCCGGTCAAGAATCACCAACGAGATCCAACAGTCCCATCTTCAACAACACGACTTACCCCAAGCAAGGCTATCTCAGGCCTTGAGAGTTTCTCCCATTCGACACCCACTGGATGATCTCAAGCTTATAATTGTTCGGTTCCTACTAAACAACTTATCAGTTGTTTCTACCTTGCATCTTGGCCTTATCCAAGTATCAACTATTCACCATATGCATCAACCGATCGACATCATGATCTTGGCCCACACGGTTTTGGTCATTCATGTTAGACCATTTTTCTTTTATGCAAGGTATAGCCCAAGCAGACCTTGGTCTCTCTCCCACTTGATCAATTGGACTGTATATGTTAAGCCTTGTTAGGCTCTAATGGCTTGGCTCTCGTTTTAGCCTTAACTAGGCACCTTAATCCTTGTTTACGATATCCCGAGTGATGCCTATCCATACAGTCATGTTCAACGTCCTCAGCTCTTCTGCAAGTCACAAGGCATTAAACACTAATATCTCGGTCGTGACACAAATTAGTCTACTTGTTATACTTAGTAAATCCTGATTCTATCTATGGATAGGTGCTCCCTTTGACATTGGTTGTTGAAAAGGGGTGACTCTCTTTGGCATTGACTGTTGAAAAGAGAGTTTTGTTCTCTTTGACAAATAGTTGTAAAAAACAGAATGGTGTTTGAATGCTGAATCTTCTTTGGCCTTGTATGGAAAAGATTCAACTTTTTTTCCTTGTTACAAACTAGTCATTTAATTGTTTAATCAGAATCTAGCCCTGCATGAGTTATTGCTATATGAATGTGTGAACGTCTTTTATTCAAAGTGAGTGGTAGTGCCACATGAGTTATTGTTATTTTCAAGTCATTAACAAATATCTTACTATGGTTTTCTTCAGCTTGTAGAAACAGCTATAAGCAAAACAATCCAATTGTGAAATGCATTTATTATACCATAGATTTAGTATTCAAACGTCAATGTTACATTATATGAGTTTACGGTAGTATATAAATCTGTTTTGAATTTGTGCACTTGTTTTCTTTATTTTTTACTCTTATTTTATTTTATTATAGTTACTAAAAATATTGTAGAAAATTTGACTAGTCTTTTATTAAATGTTGTATGTAGGAAAAAGTTAAAGCATATGAATCCATAACATCATCATCTCAATCAAAAGAAATATTCAGTTCATATTCATTAGCTCATGGTTTAGGAACCCAAGAGCATTGTGGATACATTCGCGAACTAGGTTTAGGTTCTTGTCCATCTAAAGTCTTTGGAGTCAATTCTTATTGTCATAGTGGATCATCTTCAACTTCTCCTTCTTATGTTGAAATACAAACTCAAGTTAGTGAATATTTTACATTCATGATTAACTTGTTGGCTACAATTTTTCTTACCTTTAGATTAGTTTTTTCTATTACAGGTATCTTCATTAACATCACAAGTCAATCAAATGAAGACAATGATAACCTTTATATTTCAAAATTATCAAGGTCAATTATCTTCACAGTTTTTCATATTTCAACCTTTATCAGGAATAATTGTTAAATTTATGTCTTATTTTTTTTAAATATATTACTGACTAACTATTATTTTATATTATCAAGGAAATGTACCAAACAATAAATGTAATGAAAAAGAACAAAATTAATCATTGTTATTATCAAACATATTTTTCGGTAATGTTTACTATTGAATAATGTTATTATTTGTTGTTCAACAATTAGTTGTTGTCAGAACCAGTAAAGTCAAATGTCGGAACCAGTAAAATCCACGCACGTATCGTTTAGTGGAGTTCACGTGTCAGGATGGAGGCTCGACACTCAGATGACGAACGCCAGGTGTCAAGCGAAGAGGATCCGAAAATCAGTTAGTGGAAAGCAGGTGTCGATTGAAGATGGGACGTTCGTTTTGACGTGTGCAGCAAAACTTGAATTTTCAGAAAAACCTACCCCACTCTCTGCATGCACCCTCTTTTCAAAATTTCTGAAGAATCCTATTCTCTCCTCCTTCTCTCTACATCCTCTTCATTTTCTCTGAGAAAAACACTCACTTTCTCTTCTCCGATCACTATTTCGGCACCGTAGAAGTACTTCCAGCGTCAAGAGCTTCCAGCTAAACCGTTCGGTTTGTGAAGCTGAGCTGGTAAGTCCTTCTCTGCACCCAATCGTTCGTCTTCCTAGGCATGCAAATCCAGTTCTGTTTATCTGTGTTGATCGCCATTCTTCAAATGAGTAGTCAGAGAGTGTTTTGATTTTCTTGGTTTAGTTGAAAAATTGTCGAGCGTTGAGAGTAGAAGAACCGGTAGCGGTGGACTGTACTTCTGCCTTTAGAGCGATCGTTTACATTAGAGGTAAGGGAAGCTTATTTAATTTAATTTGTATGTTGTTGTATTGTATGAACGTTCGTTATTTGACTGAATGATTTTGATGCATGATGGTTGATATAATTGGATTGAATGAACGTTCGTTGATTTAATGAGTGGAAATGAAATATGGCTGAGTTATGTATAATGTATGAAATATATGAAACTTATATGATATGGATTGTATGAAGTATGAAAGTCGATTATAATATGAATGTACAAAGTTATGAAACTATATGTTAAGAAATGAGACAGATATAAATGATTTCTGAATATGAAATTTCTCATATGAAAGTGTACGTTCGTTACTGAACGGTCTTCGACCGTTCGATTCTTCTGGTAAATATAGTTGAAATGAGATTCTTTCATTTGGAGAGAATCCTAGTTGAGGACGAGCGTCCTCGTGTGGTAATACTATGCTTGAGCGTTCGGCCAAGCACAGTTGTATCTGGGTATCTTGTGATAAACTAAATTTCTATATGTAACGGTATATTTTGTTGTTCGTAAACACTGCTTCGATAGTATCTTATTATATTTATTAAGCCTTTTATTATAAGTTCATTAGTGCTCGGTCTTACACCAAGCGCTCGTACTAAGTAGTGCTCGGTCTTACACCAAGCGCTCGTACTGATTAGTGCTCGGTCTTACACCAAGCGCTTGTACTCGTTTCTCATATAATCTATATTGATGAAAAATAGCGTTCGTCTAATTTTAATAGAATTTTCTTCTCTACCGTGCTCGGTCATTGACTAGCATTAGAATTTCTTGATGTAAATTCAACTAAGCTAAATATTCATAAGCGTTCGGTTTCTTCATGTAAATTCTTCTAAGTATTATTACTGAAATGTCTTGATGAGTTTGTATCGATTGATTCTGGCCTAGAGTCGTATACTTAGCGAGTCCTTTTCAGCGTTCGGTTAGAGCTATCACGAGTCAGTCCCTATAATTGATTCACTTGGTAATGAACGATTGGTTCATTCGTTTCTTGCTATATTTATTACACTCGGTTTTTCTCTCAAACCGACCGTAACCCTCTCGGTCTTATTCTATTCTGGAACTGGAGACCTCTCGGTCTCGTTCCAAGTGTTCATCCTCGTTCTGAGTGAGGATTGAACGTTTGTTATCTGGTGTCTTTTTTTAAATCTTCAAACAAAGAGGAAATTAAAATGATTGACATTGAAAGATGAAACTAAGATGATTGATAATGGAAGATGAGAAGAATATGATATGAATGAAATGTGTTGGAATTATGAACGAGCGTTCCGGGGAGGAACGACTCATGTTTGAATATTGAATTTGTAAAGTATGACTGTGGGAAGCTAATGCTGGCGGTTCATCCTGATGTTCCGTGAGTACTTGCCCTCACGTAGAGGAGGGTAGGTCATGTGTGGGAACGGCAGGAGGTCCTAGTCCTTAGGGGTACTTTGGACGGAATGGACTAACCTCGGGTGGCAGCTGATGAGAGTATTCCAGTTACTACATCACCCGGGTGCACGAATGCCTGTAGCTACGCAGATTTCATACAGTCCGGACAGTCAGTCTAGTGAGAGGCTTGTGTGATACGTACGTTGAAATTTATCTGGTGTTGAATTATTTGAAATGTATGTTTATGCATGAATTAAATTACATAAGCTTACCCTGCGTTTCCTGTCGTGTCTGGTTTTGTACGTCCGTCCTTGTCATTGCAATGATCATCCGTGTGGATGTGAGCAGAAGGAGTCGAGCTGCTGGAAAATGCGCTGGAAGAAGAAAATTTGGAAGAAATCGAAGTCAAGACCGAAGAGTAGGACGTTCGGTCAATAGTCTAGTTATAGTAAGGTGGATGTCCGCTCATCTACCCTTTTGTTTAAGTATGAACGATCGGTATTGTTATTTTGTAAACCGGTCGGATAGTTTAGGTAGCGATGTACGACTTAAATTTGTAACTCTTTCTGTAAAGCCGTTCGGCCATGAGCGTACGCTCGACTCTAGTGTAAGACTAATCTAGATTATTATTAATATAATGGTTTAATAGCCAATTTAGTCCCCACTTTGGTTGAAAATTCTCAATTTAGTCCCTCGTTATAAAAGTGTTTTACATTAGTCCTAACTTTTAAAATAGTGGGTCAGATTGGTCCCTTTCGTTAAATATAAGTTAACGAAATTAATGGATGATGATGTGACACAGCTTAAAGGTGATGTGTTAGATTGGTCCCTCGTTAGCTTTAAGTTATGTCACAACATCATCCATTAATTTTGTTAACTTATATTTAACAGAAAGGATCAATCTGACCCACTATTTTAAAAGTTAGGACTAATTCAAAACACTTTTATAACGAGGGACTAAATTGAGATTTTTCAACCAAAGTGAGGACTAAATTGGCTATTAAACCTAATATAATTATTCTATCATATGGTTTATTGTTGTATTTTTGGGATGTTACAGTTGTATATACTAAAACATGTTTATAATTTATTTTATATATAATGTTCAATTTTAGTTTCAAATTAATGTGTGTTTTATTTATTAATATACTTTTAAATAATTAAATAAATTAAATAATACCAAAAAGAATTAATTTGATTTATATTCTCGACGGTTTGGAACCTGTTAGTATCGATGATTTTCCAAACCTCCTGACAGAACTCTAGTTAATTTCGGTTTCGAAAAACCTCTACAAATTGCGACAATTTCATTAAATCTCTTAATAGCAATATTTTTCATGAAAATTATGCAAATAGTGACAATTTCCATGAAATCTTTACAAACAGCGACGATTTCCATAAAACCTCTAATGACAGTTTTCCTAAAATCCCAGAAAATTCCATTTATTGTAGAAAAAATAATTAGTAATTACTAACCGACACAGCTTTTCCTTTCGATTTTTGCAATCACAAAAATAATGAATTAAAATCATCAATAATATTAAAAACAATTCCTGATAAAATTTTAGATTTTTCAAATGTATGAATCAATAAGTCCATACAAAAAATAATTAAAATATCATTTTTAATCTAAAATTTTAAAAAATATATTTCTAAATATTTTTCTTATATATTATTTATTTTTATTCGATAACCTCCAAAATAACACAGGAACTGTGACATAATATAATGCAACAGTTGGTTTTGACTTCATACTACTAAAAGTTTAAAAGTTTAGTTCATTCAATGCTTAATTTGAGAACTGTTCAATAACATCTGCCACTATTTTTTATAAGTCATAATCTTCTTTTAAGTTATGTAGTTTTTTATATGAATATTAATATATTAATATTGGGCCACCAAAAAGAATAAAACTTGGAAACCGATGGTTGAAAAGTCAATGACATTCGAGCAAAAGAACAACAACGTTGATTTTGACCCACGTAACGCAAATAAACAAATTTAAATTTCAAATAATTTAATAATTTATTATTTTAACAACTTCATTATAATTTCCGTTGCTAACTATAATAACAGTATGGTTTTAGTTTCTCGGTCATAGAAAAATGTCGGGATTATTGAAATAGTTAAACTTGGCCACAAACAGGTTAAAGATCGTTTCATTAAACTGATATTAAGAACATAATTTTAATATTTAAACATTTAATATAAATAATTGAAAAGAATAAAAAAAATCATATTCAATAAGATTTACAAATTGATATTATTTTATGAACTAGTATTGTTTTTATAAAACTTACCATAACAAAAAATAATAAAATTATAATTATTAAAATAAATATAAATATTTTTTATAATTTTATTGTGGATAGTTTTTATTTATTTTGTATGTAATATTTTATTATAAATATTTATTTTAGTTTAAAAATAATTAATTTGAAAAAAAAAAGATTGAATTTAAAAAAAATGTTAAATTTAAAAAAAAAACAGTCAATTAAAAAGTAAAAATTGGTAAATGATTAGCTAATAAAAGATAATATGGAGGAATCATCTTTATATAATAATATAGATATTTTAATTTAAAAATGATTAAGTTTAAAAAAAGGTTGAATTTAAACAAGTGATTAAATTTAAAAAAGTCCACTTAAATGGTAAAATTAGTAAATAATTACTTAATAAAAGATAAATTTGGAAAAAAAAGGTTTACACCAAAATGAGAAATTATCTTTATATAATAGCATAGATAATACATCAATTTATATTTTTATATCTCTTATATCATATTAATTTTTCATTTTGTATGCAAATTTGTTATTATTAATTGAATATATTGTAATTTAATAATTTTACATAATTATTACGATATATTTAGAAATGATATTTATTTATATTATTTATTGAAATCGGTTTAATTGTGGGTCAACCACTTAAATCATAAACCAATATCTTGAAATGGCCTTTTTTATTTTAAAATTATACTTTAGAACAAATTTTAAATGATAAATGGAATAAAATAGATCTCATTAGAAACTTAGAATACGGAGGATCAAATTAGAATCTTGAGATATCTAAAGTTCCCAATTGAAATTTCAAAAAATAATATGCACTTTTGTAATACCTGAAAAAAAAATCAAATAACACCATACATACTATTTCAATCAAAGTTCAAATTGCTATTTCAAATCACTTTTTTGTCACAATCCTTGATATTATAAGAAATCATAAATAAAATGCCACTAATGTAGCCATAATTACATTACATGAAATCACACTTGCAATTGAATTTGTGGTTGCAAATATTTTATAAAATATTGCTTATAATTGAATGTTAAAATCTTTGGATAAATTCTTATTCAAAATATTCAATTGCATGTACAAAAAACCTTCCAAAAAAACAATTAACCCTTACTAAAATATTTCTGTTTTTATATAATAAAGATTATTTAAAGTATGAGGAGTGAACTAATTGCATAAATTACAGAAAGAATAAATGTATAATATTATTAAAAGTTTAAATATGAATTTAAGCCTTATATTAAGAAGAAATAAAAAAACTTAAATATTTTATAAAATAAATTCAGAAATTTATTATCTTAATATTGTAGGTTAAAAGTGACGTTATTATCATATACAAGTCTGGACTAAGATCTTATAATTTTATTGGTGTTGTATGTATTAAATAAATTATTTTTTAAGTGATCGGTGAGAAATATAAACAGAAAACAAAAGACATGTTTGGATGATTGTATTGTCCTTAAAAAATTGTAAATGATTTTAGTGTTATAGACGAATTTGTCCTTAAAAGTGGTGAAAGGACAAACAAGGCAGTAGAAAATGGTATAGTTTTGAGTAGCCCTAGCAATTGAGGTTAAGGGAAAAGCAGTAAATAGACGAAGCACATGCATGGATATGGTATTGAGATTTTTGATGACTATGAACAATGTCTTTTAGGTACCATGAAAAGCCAAATGGAATGAGAATAGAAATATTATTAATACTATTAATTAATTTAAGAAACCAACTCACTCCAACAGGTGTTTATCATTGGCAAAAGGGTCAAACCAAATAATAATGAACAACTCCAATTTTTAAATTTGGTAAAATTTCACCACCTCCTTTGCTTCGTGCTGAATTCAAAAATTTAAAAATTCAAAATTCAAAAATTTAAAAATTCAAAAATAGAGTCGGAAGATCCTTGAGATTCTGAATGAAATCTGTGGGATATCGCTTTCCAAACAGTCAGATTTTGTATGAGGATTGTGTATCTTCTTGATCATGATAGCTTCCCATTTAAAATGTCACACTCTTGTTCTTCATCACACACCACAGTTTAATCTTCGTCTCTGTTCCTCTTTTCTTTTCTTTTCTTCATCTGTTTGTTTATATTCTCCTTTGAGTTATCGATTATGGCTATGGCTTTAGAGACTCGGTTCCATGTTTTGGCTGTTGATGACAGTCTCATTGACAGAATGTTGATTGAGAGACTCTTGAAAACCTCTTCCTTCGATGGTACTTTTTCTCTCTTTTAATCTGCATTTTTCTCAATATTATAAGAGAAACATTTCACATCAACATACCTGTTTCTGCAATCATTTATGTTATTTTAATTGTTGAAATCACAGTTACTACAGTTGATTCTGCTACCAAGGCCTTAAAGTTTCTTGGTTTGGTTGAAGATGAATTCAGGACTTTTGAATCTTCTGTTGCATCAGAAATTCATCAGGTACAAATAATTCTCCGACCAATTAATTAATTATATATATATATATATATATATATATATATATATATATATATACACACACACACATATACATACAACCTAAAATATATTGTGAATAAGTCTGAATTAATCATTGATTGATTGCTGATGCAGGATGTGGATGTTAACCTGATTATAACAGATTACTGTATGCCAGGAATGACTGGTTATGATCTGCTGAGAAAAATCAAGGTATGATTCTATGGGTATTTTCTGATAATTTCTTAACAAGTTTGTGTTCTGCCACAGTTTTCTGTTTATTTACATTGCATCAGTGAGATTGGTCAAACCATGCTCTAGGAATTTTAATTTTGGTTTTTCCTTTTAGGAAGCTGTTTAAAAGCATATGATCTCATCGTATCTTGAAATCAAATTATGTGAATTTTCAAAGAATTTTCCTTTTTTTAATGAAGAATCTCTTCTGACATCTGAGTTGGAATACTTGACAAATTTTGAAACAAATCTGAGATCAAATTTGGTCATGGCCATCACAACATTTCTTTGACAGTCTGTGTATTCTTCTGTTTGATCTGAAAAAATAACATTAATTTGATTGATTTGCAGGAATCTAAATCACTTAAAAACATACCAGTTGTGATTATGTCCTCTGAGAATGTGCCATCAAGGATCAATAGGTGAGGGTGTTGGAATTATTTTTACTAGAAAAACTGGAAAGATTGATCACTTTTTATATAAAAATTCTGATACCATTTTCAACATAAAATCTTAGAAGTTTATAGTTTTTGTTTTTTTTTTAATATACTATTCAATTTGACTGATATGATTTTGTATCAGATGTTTGGAAGAAGGAGCAGAGGAATTCTTTCTGAAACCAGTTCAACAAGCAGATGTGAATAAGCTGAAACCACATTTGATGAAATCAAGAACAAAAGAAGAGAATGAGCAACCATTGAATAACAAAAGAAAAGACATGGAAGAAATTTATTCTCCAAACAAAACCAGATTGAGATGTAGCAGTTAGAAGAATTGGTTACAGATTGATCAATAAAGCATAGGTAGTGCTTAGAAAATTTTCATTTCTATGTCAAAGTGCTGGTTGGAAATTTGAAAATTAGATTACAATCAATGAGTCAATTATGCAGAAAAAAAAGGATATAGATAGTAAAAGTCATTGATGTAAATATTCTGAGAAAGAATTTTATTCAATTTTGGTGAAAAAAGTAATAATTTATTTTTTTAATTTTATTTTGGAATTTTCTGAAGTTTCATTATATTGATTAAAATAATGAGATTATAAATTTATAATACAAGATCCGATGATAACTATTCAAGCTCTTCCCATTTAGTCAAATTATTTAAGTTTAGTTTATCAATGTTTTTAAAATTGTCCAAATTGTTGAACCAAGACATAAGTTTATAGAATAATAATTTATATATAGTGGAAGTATGGCTAAAATCATAATATTAAAGTAATACAGTATCAAAATCATATAATACTAATTTTTTTTTCATGAGAAATGATTGATGTATTTTAAAAATAAAACATTTGTTCTTAAAGTTTTTAATTTTCAAGTTTATATATAAAAGTCTAAACCAAATAAATTATAATTTTCAATAAAATATAATAATATTATTTACAATATAAACATTATTATTAATACAATTTGGGAGATATCAACACAATTCACTATATAACATACTCACATTATCAATATTTATATTTATAAAGGGAAAATTAAGCGGTGTAACATCCCAAAATACAGTAATTACTATAATTCAGAATTAATTACAATTAACAGTAAAATCATGCAGTCTTTATATTAATAAAACGAAGAACAAAAGCCGAACGGCTTTACAAGAAGTCGATTACAAAACCACGCTCGACCTAAACGTACCAACCGACGGTTTACAAAACATACCGAACGGTCAAATAATGTAAAGGTCGTTCAAGAAGCAGTACAGTGAAATATCTAATCTAATATATAACCGAACGTCTACTGTTCGGACTTCACTTCAACTTCTACCAGGTTTGTATCCTCCAAAACTTCTTCTTCCAGCGTTTCCTCAAGCAACGCCTCCCCATCTGCTCACATCCACCCGGATGATCATCGCATAGATAAGACGGACGTACAACGACGATCGACAACGCAAAGAAAAACGAAAGGGTAAGCTTATTGAATTTAATTCAAGTAAATCACACATTTCATAAACATCTCAATCAGATCAATAATCTTCAACATACAATTTAACTCATTCAATTTCTCAACCAATTCCTGATACTAGACAGACCGTCCGGACTGTATGAATCTTGTGTAGCTACTACGTTCGTGCACCCGGGTGATGTAATAACTGAAATTCTCCTCAGCTGCCACCCGAGGTTAGTCCGTTCCGTCCAAAGTAACCCTAAGGACTAGGACCTCCTGCCGTTCCCACACATGAAATACCCCCTCTACGTGAGGAAGAGTACTCATGGAACATCAGGATGAACGTCGGCCAAGCTTTGTCCACATTCATATATTACCAAAATCTTAACTTCCATCCAAGAGTCGTTCCTCCCTGGAACGCTCGTTCAAATACCACAATCATAATTTCAATTTTTATACTGTTCACACATCATGATACTTCCTCTTAATAACATTTTCATTCATTGTTCAACTTTCATAAAATGACGAACGTTCAGCTCTCTTCAAAATGAGAACGATCGTTAACACGATACAGAACAACCCTCGTTTCTGAACAGAAAGAAACGAATACCTTTCCAATGACGGACGTTGTGACCACTTGAACCATTTAAACAAAACTGATTCCAGAACGATTCAACTGATATTTAGAATAATTTAAATACATAACTATAAATAGAATCCAAGTGGATAGAAACACAGCAAGGTGTTTATATAATGATACAGAGTACGATTTAATTAACGATTCACATCACCGGTCAATGACCGAACGAGGTAAAGGATATTTATTGAAGTTTTGGACGAACGTTACTGAAACTTTTGGACGAACGCTATTTCACTCGTTTTGTAATTAAGGATAAAGAACGAACGTTCGGTATAAGACCGAGCGTCGTACATAGCGTACGCTCTGGGTCGAGACCCATCGCTGTTTAAATTTATGGAATGAGGGATTTATATAAGACTAGATATTTAAAGTAATGATGTCCACAGATTGACCAAGAGTTCAAAGGTATATTTTCAAGCTTCTCAATTCTCACACAACACTCATGATCTCTACGTTTGGCCGAACGCTCAAACGTGAAGCTAATATAAGAGGGCGTTCGTCCTCTAATAGAATTCTTTTCAAATGAAATGATTCAGCTTTTTCAGAAAAGTTACAGAGAATACCGAACGGTCAAGGACCGTTCGATAACGAACGTTTGTTATCATACAAATCTCATTTTCAAATTTCTCCTTTACAGTAAACTCATTTCCCAGTATAAACTTTCATACATTTGATTAAATCATATCATAGTATACTCCATACTTCTCATGCATTAAATCATAATCATATACCAAACATCCAATATCCAAAAATCATACTGCATACAAATTTACAGAACGTTCATACAGTACAACGTTCACTAATTCTAACCAAAAGAAATGTAGAAGGATTTAGCTGATACCCTTGCATGCAGTCAACTGTTGGTTTGCATGTAACTCAGAAACGAGCGTCCAGAGTCGAGAGACTTACCGGTTTCAGAACTGGGATCTATTCGGTTCAGATTGAAGCTCTCAACTCCGAGGATGCCCCTACGGTTTCTGAATACGAATCGGAGAAGATAGTGGTGAGTTACAGTAGAGAGAAGGTAGAGTTTCTAGAGAGAAGGTGGAGGAATTTGAAAGTTAGAATCTTGGGGAAGAAGAAGAAGCATGCAGAAGAGTGGGAATGGGAAGAGGGTTTTCTGAAAAATCATTTCTCTTCCCACGTAGGACGAGTGTCCATTCTCCTGCTGCCACTTGTACTCCACTAACTGATTCCAGATTATCATTTATCGACACCTGTCATCCATGTGCAAAGTTTGGGTGCGTTTTTAATGAAATCCGACAGGGTTTTGGGTGCATTAAATGCGATTTAACAGGTGGGGTTTGAGTGTATAATTACGGGTATTACAAGCGGTAATAAATCTTTTTCATTTATGATTTTTATCTAAAATTAAGGTTGAGGAACCTATTTACTATATATACCAATAAATACATATAGACCAAAACAACACGACTAATTGTCTAGATATGAATAAAACTGATCAATTATATCAAAATCAACTAAATATTTAATTAGTTTAAACATATCAATGATAAGATTTAAAGAAAATTAAACTGTAATTAGGTCGTTCTTACCGTGTGAACATAATACTCTGAAAAGAAAAAAATTGCATTACAGCACGTGGTAAATAAATTGTTCTAAGTAAACTTTCGACCTCCATTCAAAATAACAACATTACATTCAGAACTTAAAAAATTAACGAGTTAAATTTAAAATATAAAAAATCAAGACATAAAACTTATAAATTACATAAAAAAATTATAAATTTATAAAAAAATAATGATTGATAAAATAGTAGTTTTGTTTTATTTATATTAAATTGTATTCAATTTAAAAACTAAAAAGTATGTTTAACCCGATTTTCAACCGGTTACTATATTTTAAGCCCTCTAAAATAATTTTTTTTTTATACTTTCCCAAAACGTTATTACAAATGTATTAAAAAAAATTCCATATCATGGAAAAATATATAATGAGGATTATAGAGTATACAATTATTATTCTATACATTTTTCATAATGTTTTTTAAATACATAGTGTCATACCTCATTAAAAACGTACCCAAAATCACTTTAAGCGGACGCCAAGTGTCAAGCGAAGAAATCTGAAAATCAGAAAGTAGGAGACATGTGTGGGCAGCGAAGTGGCCGTTCGTCCTTGACGGTGGTAACAAATCTTAGTTTTTTTCAAAACTCACATCACTCTCTGCATGCAACCTCTCTTCCAAACTCTGATACTTTCTCCTCCTTCTCTCTACAAAATCTCACCCTTTCTCTGCTCCGATCACCACTCAGGCACCGCTGAAGCACTCCTGACGTCAAGAGCTTCCGTGTAAACCGATTGGCTTATGATTCTGAGCCGGTGAGTCTCTTTTCTCTAGTACGTTCAGTTACGTCTTGCATGCAACTATTTGGTTCTGGTCGTCTGAGTGGGTGGTAGAAGTTTGAGTGTTTCTGGTTTTTCTCTGTAGTTCAGTATCCCAAACAACGTGATCGTCGAACGTTAGTTCTGTGGGAGAGGGAAGTTTTATTCTGATTCGTTTGAGCGTTCGTCTACGTGTCGAGGTAAGGGAAGCTTATATAATTTAATTGTATGTTCGTTTTTACATTCGTTGCTAATGAATGCATGTTTGTTGAGTGGATGAATGTATATGAAGTATGATTGTTGATATGTTTTGACTATATGAAGTATGATTATTTACTATGATATGGATGTTTGATTTTATGAAAATAGATGTTGAGAGATGAATTGATATAAAGAATTCTAGTATGAAATTTCTCTATGAAAGTGTACGTTCGTCACTGAACGGTCCTTGACCGTTCGGTTTTTCTAGTGAATTTGGTTGGAATTGGATTCTTTCATTTGGAAAGAATCCTAGTTGAGGACGAGCGTCTTCGTTTTGTAATATTGTGCATGAGTGTTCGGCCAAGCATAATTGTTCCTTGGTATTCGGTTATAAACTTAAGTATATCTATATGTATTTGTATATTTTCGTTTGTTCTTAAACACTACTCAAAATGGTATCTTATTATATTTATCAAGCCTTTCTCCTATATGTTTAGTAGTGCTCGGTCTTACACCAAGCGCTCGTACTGAGTAGTGCTCGGTCTTCCACCAAGCGCTCGTGCTGAGTAAATGCTCGGTCTTCCACCAAGCGCTCGTGCTGAGTAAATGCTCGGTCTTCTACCAGGTACTCATTCTCCTTTCTGAATATATATATATATATATATATATATATATATATATATATATATAAGAACGTTCGTTCAAACTCAATAGGATTCGCCCTTTTCGGTGCTCGGTCTTCGATTGACATTCTGATTGTTCTTAATGTTTAACTCATTCAAAAGCTAAGTATATTATTAACGTTCGATTTATTCACCTGATTCAATTCTTTACCCGTATTTGAGGTTTTCACAGTGTCTGTCTTAAATTGGTTTCAGCCTAAAGTCTTAGTATTCGGCCTAGGCCTATTAACTTTCGGCCTAACTCGGGAGTTAGTTCATTCAATTGGCTCACCTAGTAAATAAACGTTTGATTCCTAATCGTTCTTGAGAACTATTATGTTAATCACTCCATTTCTTAAAACCAATGATTCCATCTCTCGGTTTTGATCCATTTGGAACTGGAGACCTTTGGTCTCACTCCAAGCGTTCGGTCTGGTTCAGGGTTGATGTTTAACGTTCGGTATTTGGTATCCTTAGTGATCTTTGTACGAAGGGTTTAATTGAGATGATTAATACTAAAAGATGAATAGAATATGATATGGATGAAATGTTTTGGATTATGGACAAGTGTTCCGGGGAGGAATAGCTCATGAATGTATATTGGAATTTGTAAAGTATGAATGTGGACATGCTAAGCTGGCGGTTCATCCTGATGTTCCGTGATTTACGTCCTCACGTAGAGGAGGGTAAGTCATGTGTGGGAACGGCAAGAGGTCCTAGTCCTTATGGTTAATTTGGACATATAGGACTAACCTCGGGTGGCAACTGTTGAGGGTATCCCAGTTACTACATCACCCAGGTGCACGAACGTCGTAGCTACACAAAATTCATACAGTCCGGACAGTCAGTCTAGTATTAGGAACAGAAGAAGCACTGGAGGAAGAAAATTTAGTTGAGGTAGAAATTAAGACCGAACAGTAGAACCGTTCGGTCAGTATTATTAGTTTAGTTTTAAGATAATCGTTCGATCATCTTTTCCCTCTTATTTTGTAGGACCGTTCGGTATAGCCTTTTGTAAACCGTTCGATCGGGTTTGCTTATGTTGTTCGGTTTTAGTTTTCTTGTTTTTCTGTAGGGCCGTTCAGCCATAATTGTACGTCCTCTCTTTTGTAAGAATGATTTGTAATATTATTAATTTGTGATGTTTCCATTATATGGTTTTGACACTGTATTTTTGGGATGTTACACATAGTATGAAAAAAAATTAATATATTTTATTTTGTGAATTCTGAAAAAAAAAATAAGGATTTTAAAAAATATTTTTATCATTTAACTAAAATGTACTAGAAGAAATTATGGAAATAAAGAAAACCATTGCTAAAAAGAATTTAACGATTTTTTTGGGTTCAATAGACCGTATCACAATCAAATGGGTTTGGATGGTATAATTTTAAAATTATATTTTTATGGAATTTTGCGCGTACTTTTTAAAATTAAAATATAGTTTTATTACGATAAAATTATATTCTAATTTGAATTGAATTATTTTAATATTAAAAAGGTATAATAGACTAGCTATTATAAATAATTGCATGAGATAAGTTATATGTTTGGAATTTTTTTTCTTTTGTTGTGAGTTTATGGGTAAGAAGGTAATTTTCTATATTCTGTATTTTTGAAACCATAGCTAGTTAATATAAAAACTATTTCCTCTTAAATTATTAGGTTTAGTACTTTTATTAGTTTCAGTATTAACATGAAAGTCAAGTTAATTTTGTGTAAAAAAAATTAAAGTTAGGTTTGATAGAGCCAGTTGAGCACAGAGTTACTAGCTAAAAAGTATAAAATGCCACTAAAAACATATTGATATATTTTTTAATAATTTTTATTATCGGAATAAAATATTTTTAGTAATTATAGATTTAGTTTTCACAAATTTTCAATTCTTATAGCTTTTTTCTGAACATAAATTAATTTTTAAAATGTGAAATAAAGATCGTAATAGCTAACATATTATTATAATATTGATTTTGTCAAAATAATTATTATAATATTGAAAATAAGTCCAAAATATTTGAAAACGGCATATTTATTAAAAAGAATATTTGTATTCCTTTACTTTTATTTATACTTTTGAACTGTAATTGTGAATATTTTGACTTTGTATTTCTTTTTCATTAATAAGTTGCACATTATTTGCCCTTTTTTTTTAAGTAATAATAATAAGTGTTCCTAGAATTGCGTCTTTCGTCTATCGTATTTTATGAAACATAAATATTAAGGGATTGAAATTGAAATATGAAAACAATCTGAACTAAAAGAAAATCACGAATGATATTAAAAAATTAAATTAAATAACACAAATAAAAAAAAAGTTGATATTTAAAAAAATACCATAATAATTAAAGTGTATTCTGTAATCCTAATTACATTTTATTTTATTATCCTAAACTAATGGCTGAAAAGTGTGATGTTGAAGAGAATTTCTTATTTACCAAATTTTTTTATCAGAATAGAACGAAATTTTGATAGTTATACAACATAAAGTGTCATGCTTCAATTTGTTGAGAAAGAAAAAACAAATTTCTTAAATTTATCCTTCAATTATCATTATTTTATAAATTTTATCACTAATTTTTTAATGTTATATCATTAATTTGTTTCATTTTACCAATTAGTTAGACATAAGACAATGTTATTTTACAAAATTGGTAAGAAAATGACATTGAGTTTTTTTACTGTGTAACCCATTATCACTTTGTTAGAATCAGTAAAAACCATTAATTACAGCTTAAATCTTATTATGAGTGTTTTCATTTTGTTTATATTCAATATTTTAATAAAAAAATTCATCCACTGTTCCTTAAATATTAATTACTTCAATAAAATTATATTATTTATGTTAATTTTATAAAATATTTTATATTTAAAAAAATAAAAAGAATTAAAAACTAAATAACAAAGATCTTACCAAAAAAATAACATAAGACTATGATTATCGAAATAGTTTTCATCTATAAAAATAAAAAATCATAAAGTAATCAGAATGTCAGAACATAAATAATCAAATAATCGTTTAAAAATGTTAAAGAGAATGAATATGATGGTTTGATCCAACTAAAGTAGAGTTTAATTGAATGTTAGCATTAGCTTGAAAATGATTTTACTTTAGAGAAGTGCTTTAGGTTCTCTATAATGTATTTTTTGGGTGAATCCAAAATATTCCCTGTATCTAAGTCAAAAACTAATCTTTTAAAATCTTAAATCTAAAGTTGATATCTGTCAATAGATTTTTTCATATACACTCTTAAGTTTCTGACTACATGCTAAAAGAACAAAATTACTTATCAATACAGATACACCTTTGATCTGAGGTGATTTCTAGCATTTCAAAAATAAATTTAAGAAATAATATTTGTTTGCTTTTGTCAGCAATGTTTCTTTTAAAATGCATATTATGATAGGCATCGATATTCAAAAGAAAGTTTTCAAAATAAATGTTGACAATTATATCATGATATGTTACATCACAATCAAGTAGATAATGCAACACCCTGAGATACATTGAACGAGGGAACAAGTGGCATACTGTTGATGCAAGCTCTTTCAAATTGAAATTCTGAAAAGCGCAATGAGTTGATTTTGAACGTGAGTTTCTCTCACCTCTTTGATTTTGGACGATCAAGCACGTTCCACAGCATTGTAAGATCCAAAATTGTATGATACTCAATAACCTTCATAATTCGTTGAAACTCCTGTTGGTAAACCTGCGGAAATGTCTAATCTATAAATATTGTCCACATACGAAAACAATGTCTATGTTCATTGAATTGAAAACAAAGTGCTTGATGTTTGCCACAATTACATTCAAGCAAACATTTCATTAACTTCATTTGTCATAGTCAATGCAGCGTGTGATGTTGCAAGATCACAGACAAAGTGGGAGTGTGCTCTCTGTTGCTATCTGCTATTTACCATTGCCTTCATTAACTCTTAGTTTGCATGTAATTTTCAATTGTTTTTCCCCAACAGTAACATAGAGAAGCCAACCTACAGGAAATGAACTTAAACCAAAACAACATCATGAAGTGAAAACATGAAGAGAGGTTGTTAGAAGTTTCACAGGGACTAGAGACGAGACTAATTTACAATATACAAGTCGGTGCAAGCCTCATTTTACAAGCAAGTTTTATAAGATTGAATTAAACTTAGAGATCACTTCTTAATAGAGGTTCCTAGTAAGTCATTATTTCTGTTCATACTAATTTCCTAGTGTTATGCTACCAACTTTAGTCCAAAAACCTATGGAGATTTGTTTTAATTTACTTATACAGAAATTGTGTAAGTGGGCCTAACTCCACATCTTAAGCCACACATTTTTTGTATAAACCTTTACTGAATATTCAACGCCTGCGTGCACCAACCTCTCTACGTTTGTTGCCACATATCTACCAATGTGTTTACACTCTATGCTAGACACTAACCCATCTTGACCAATATGCTAGTGTTTTACCATTTGTCACTTGGATCGGACCATGTTTGTAGCTTATCTTTTTTCTTAAGAGCCAAGTCATATCTTATTGCTCACCAGTCACCACAAGGCTGGTGACCTGCTTGTCCCACTGCTCCTCAACCACCATTTCTTGAATGATTGTCCAATTCCAATCAATTCAACTCCAATACCACTTGTAAGGCCATTAATAGGAGTCCAATGTTCACCGATCCTTCCATTTTAAATGGTCCTGAGGTCCTCACCTTGTCCATTTCTATCAGATTGTTAGACTTCTTCACCCATGTTGCACTTCTGATTTCAACCACATCCAAAGGGAAAGATATCCCTTCTTGAAAGACTCTTGAAAATCAAAAGTTCCAGCCAAACTTTTCTTATATGATGAGACTTGATACTAGTGAACTATTGCAGGTTTTTATAGTGTCATAAAATATTCTATTGATATGGGTCCCGTGGCTCTCCAACTAAGAAATAACAGCACACTTATTTGTACGACACTATTAAGCCATTTAAAGATGAAGTAGGATTTCTAACATTTAGGTAAATCCTAGGATTGCCTTTAAAACGTGGATGAATTTCTTCCTTAAATTTATTTAGGCGTGATCTAGGATGGCAGCATCATATCTGTGAAGATTTTGGTTTGTTTGTTTGGAGTGTAGCACTCAAGACTTTAAAGAGGAAATATCTAAACTTGGACCTTTCACTAGATATGTAGACAGAGTGCAAGCTATTCTAATTTTTTTTTTTCCTTTTGCTAAATTACACTATCTTTCTTGTACCTTTTCTCCTCCCTCCCCCCACCCCCACTTTAATGGTAAAAACAGAGAAGGAAACTATCAATATTGCAGTTCATAAGATAAGCTAACATTAAAAAGAAATATATACGACATGCATTATCATAGCAAGAAAAAACTTTAGTTCCACGATAATCCAAATCAAAACGAAAATACCTGCTCAAGTTCCAGCTTAATCATGATGGCCTAATCCCATATATATGAAGGTTATGTGCTTCCTCCTAATAAGCTGAAAATGCAGGGAGGAAGAACTTAATGATGTTCTTCTGTGATATAACCTTTTAGAAGAAAACAGAAGTGATTGTTCCCAGTCCATAGAGTTATATCTGTTATGAACATGATGCATAAATGGATTCTAAAACAAATAGTTTATGACGGTTAACATGCAAGTTTGCAAAGAGGTTGGCCTGCATCATATTTTCCCAAATCTCTGTTTTCCAAATTCCAATGAAAAGTGAAACAGAAGCAATGCATTGCCCCTCGCAAACAGGTCTATGAAGAATATTCTATATGTGAGGGTTCCTTCATATCAGCATTTGCTGTATTTTATTCATTGAATTTCTCGACATCAAACCCCTATCCACCACATGATTCCAGAAGATCAGTGACACTTCATTTTCCCTAGCATCAGAAGTACTAAAGCATCTATACAGTTTGACTGTGATCATCAACCTTCTCCTTGTCATCTCTTCTAACACACCCAAGGAAGCACTTGCATTCCCTGCTTTCCAATAAGCATATGCAAGACTGGTATAGATAACACTGTCACCTGATATACCCTTTCCTTCCATTTGATTGAATAACTTTTCAGCACATTCAACCCTTTCTAACTTGCATAACCTTCTTATCAATGCCCTGTATACTGAAACATCTAGACAAAGACCTCTACTCAGAAACTCATTTGGTAGTGCTAAAACTGCATCCATATTGTCTTTCTTACAGTAGCAATCTACAATCCAAGTGTATGTACAATAACTGAGTGTAAATCCAGCATCAAGCATGCTGAACATTACCTCCTTTGCAGTTTCCACCTCATTTGTCTTGCAGAATCCATGAATCAGTGCCTTATATGTAAATGGATCGGGTTTTAGTCCAGATTCTAACATCTTGTTCTTAAATTTCAAAGCAGATTTCATATCTCCAATCTTGCAGTATGCATTAATAAGTGTGTTGCAAGTGATATTGTCAGCTTGAACTTTCCTTTCACTCATCTCAGTCAAGAGTTTGTTGGCGTCCTTTATCCTGCCATCTTGACAAAGCTTGCGCAAAACTGAATTATAAGTTACAACTCCAGGGTACAATCCCTTACACTCCATCAGTCCCAGAATTTTCAGAGATTCCTCCAGTTCATTTGTTTTACAGTAACCATCAATCAATGTAGTATATGTCACATGATTGGGAGTTGCATTTTTTATTTCGCTAAACATCCTCATAGCTTCTCTCATCCTGCCTTCTTTGCAAAATCCATAAATGAGAGAGTTATAACTTACAATATCTAGGTTTATCCCCTCTCTTTCCATTCTGCTCTGGATAGATAAAGCCTCATAGTGCAGACCTTTCTTGCAGTATAATGATATCAAAGTATTATATGTGAAGATATCAGGAAGCATACCCTTTAAATCCAACTCATTTAATAACTGTTCTGCCCTTTCCACATCTCTTGCTTTTGAACAGGCATGGAATAAACAATTGTAAATGTACATATTGGGAACAACCCCAACTTGAACCATTCTCCTGTAAATTTTCCACACCATGTGAGTAACCCCGTCCTTTAACAAGGAATTCAAAAGAACAGTGCAAGCATGCAAATGAGGTTTGACTTTATGTAACCTCATCTGCTCAAAAACTTGTATTGCATCATGTGTCATCTTTGACTTAGCATAATGTATGACAAGCCAGCTCAACACTTGAGAATTGACTTCTGGGTTTTCATGAGTCCTCACCAAAGTGCTCAAAACTGAAGGTGATGGAAGAAAATCCCTGTTCGCAATTTTTTCAAGCATATGATGTGCAGTTTTGAAATGCTTATGTTCAGTGAGGATGTGAATCATGACCCATGAACATTGCAAGGAATGGCTATAATTTGGGATGGAGTCGAGCCATTTGAAGAATGGCAAGGAATGAGAGAGCCCATAATCATAGAGTGAGAGCTGCAACAGTACCTGGTGAATGGTAGAAGAAGTGAAAGCAGAGGTACTCTTCACCTTCAACAGATTGCCCCAGTTACCCTTGATCACAATTGTGCACACACTATCAATAAATTGCTTATGACTCCCAATGAAAACCATGTCTGGCAATATGATCAGTTAGGCAGCCCATCATTTTCATTTCACAACCATACTTTGGTGCTACGCTTAGTTTTTTTCAATTTGTTTTTCTTGCTATGAGTTGCTCTTCTCATTTCTTGAAAACCCTGAGACGTAGAATCTGTCATTAAAATATTATCCAATAAGAAAGAATTAAACTAGTGTGAGAACGTTTATACTAAATTGAATTTTTAAGTATGTTGGTAAAATGTTCTAATTCATTCTGACATTAGTAGAAGTTTTAAATGTGTCGAGACTAGTTGATGGTCAGTTTGGACTCGGCAAATTGAGATAAAGCTCGTAATTGTTTGTAAACAAAGCTTCACAATGTTAGCTTTCAAATGACACCTCATCTCCTTTATCTAAGTCGGGGCATTAATCAAACACAGGGTGTGCATCTTATTCAGAAAGGTAAATCTCCTAAGAATATTTGCATTACATTAATATCTCAAGAAAACAAGCCATGGACCAATTAGCCACCAACCAAGCGAAAAATTGAAACAGCGAAATTTCAATAATACTTATTTACTGAACAATCCAAGGCACAGAAATAATTTGAATTGAAAAATGGGTAAATAAATAACGAACACTAGAATTCAAAAAGACAAGAAAGAAACCTCAAAAAACAGGACTTTGCTATTGTAAGCTGTGGCAGGAGTATGGCAGTGTAGTAGTCGGAGAGTGGCGCTGCTACGGTGGGATGAACCGAGCAAGTAGGGGGTTGAGGAAAGCCTTCCTAGCTGGTGGCGGCGGCAGCGGCGGAGTGCGACGTAAGATAAGTTTGAAATATTTTGTTTGGGTTTGGGCCGGGTCATGTGATCCAACCCTTTATTTGGTGGGTTGGGTCGGGTTTATAATCCGGAAATATGGAATTTTACTTGTCTTGGGTCGGGTCGGGTAATGATCACCCGATACTTCTTCCTACGAACAAAGTAGGTGACCCATAAAAGTCAACCAGAAGACTTAAGGATATCTAACAAATATTCTTTTATAATTGTATATCAGTTATAAGCATTATCAATTAATATTAAAAATATTAGTATAATTGTTATGATTGATATAATATTATAAGATACACTTTTAACAGTAGGCTTAATAATTTATTTTGTCTCTAGTTTTGGTAAGTTGTGTCAATAAGGTCTTTCTTTTAAAAAAAATGTCAAAATTTTGCCTTAATCAAGTTCATTAAATACACATAACGGCGTTAACTTTTTATTCTCTCTTCTGTCTTTCTATAACGCAGCAGACTTTTCTGCCAATGCTATCTTTTCGTCCTTTTATGCAGTGATACTTCCAATTTCAATCCAAAAATACTTCCAATTCCAATCCAAAGCAATACGCACAATCTCCATTTTTCCACCTCCATTATATCACATTCGTTGATTATCCAATCCCAAAGACTCTTCTATTCTTTCCCACTCATTCTCCACCTCCATTTTCAGCAATCAATTCATCCATCAATATCTTTTATTCTCAACATCGTTGCCATCAATTAACACAATACACACAAATCAGAGAAAAAAAATGGGAACAAGAAATTGATTGGGAGAAAAATGGTTAAATGGTAGTGCTAGGGTCTGCAAGAGCCACGACGTCAACGACATCGCCGATTATAGAGGGGTGGTGGCAAGAGGAAGTTTGCCCTGACGATGTTTGTACATAGAAGAAATGGATGGAGAAGAAAACCCACACATAGATGAACGATTTCTGGACAGTGGAACGCAGATTGGGCCAAGCCTAAAACCTGAGGGTTTCTTTCTTCTATCACAATCTCAGAAAAAATCAAACTTTTTCTTAAATTTGTCAAAGCCAAAGGTATTTGTAGCTTTTTCAGAAGCAAAGACATGTCTTTGACTCTTCCAACCTTAAGCTTCTTTTCAGGAAAAAAAAAACACTCTATCATGGGATTAGGAACTACTCCTGCAACCCTTTTTTCCAATTTATTTTGCAAAACTAAATTTAAATTTCGTCACGATTAAATTTTCAACATTTCCAACATGTGCATGCACTGCAAAATTAATTTGTCAGGTTTGATTTCTATGCCCATAAACCAAAATCTATCAGGTTTGATTTCTATGCCCATACCCTTTTACTCTTTTTGTATATGCTATCAGAAAATTAGGTTTTTTCTTAATGTTGCAGGGGTGCACCACCAGTAAGGAATAATTAGTTTGACTTCTCTGCATATTATGATACCTGGTGTTTAGCTCTCTTTTTTTTTATCACATTTTTTAGTGCAATATGACTTATGGTTGTAGAATTTGTGTGCTATATTTTCTCTCTCTATGAATTTATAGTGTTTACTCTTGGCTTTTGCAGGTGCCTCTATTCAACTGACTATATCTTTTAAAGCTTTTGTTTTTTCATTTTGCAATTGAATTTACTTGTTTCAAGTGTATACCAATTTGGTTCCACAGTTTTCGGGCAATTTTGGTTGAGTATCTTTTAATTAATTAAATAAATGATAATTTATCATGGTTTATGAAGAATTTGAGAGAAATATTAGGGTAAACTCAGTACTCTGTTAATTAATTTGTGTTTCTGTTCTTATGTACAGCCTCAATAGCTACAATCAATTATACAAGTTTAAGTATTTTGAATCTTTCATAAAATCTCTCTGCATCCATAAACTCAATTTGTTATATTTTGTGAGTAGAGTTTTCTTAATGCTCGTGTTTTTTTGGCTTTATAAAAAGAGGAAAACCTTTCCATATTTCTATATTTTCTTATTGTTCACTGTCAGGTCCCATGCCTGTAACAAGTTGCAACGTGTTTTAATTTTTAGCATGATTAAAAATCACATTGCACAGGATCCAAGTAATGTTTTAAGTTTCTGACAAAAGAAAGAGAAAAGTCTGCTTTGGGAAAGAGGAGCAGAAGAGAGAGAAAAAAAAAATTAACGCTGTTTGTGTGCATTTAACGGGATGGACGACGTTCACGCAAAATTTAGTAATTGAGAACTAATTTGACACACTTTTAAAAGGAGAGACCTAGTTGAGAAAATTCAGCAAAACTGGAGATAAAAAAAACTATTAAACCTTAATAGTAATACAATAAGTAAAATAATGATAGCGACATATTATTAAATAATTTTTATAGTTATAATTAGTGATAATAATAATAATCATTATTATAAAAAATAATATATAATACTATTAATGATAAATTAATTATAATAAAAATAAAAATATTTTTTATCATTATAATTTTTGTGGTTAATATATAATTATTCTTTTAAATATTACATTTGAAAAGAGATTTAATATTTTACTTGTATAGTAATAGTAATAGATTGACAATGAACCAGGTATGTTTGTTATGCTGGTATGAAAAAAATCAATGTAATAGAAATATTTAAGAACGTCTATAGTTTCAAACTTCTTGTTATCAAAATCAACATTGTTCAAAATCTAAAGTCTAAATATCCTATTAAATATAAAAAAAAAGTTAAACAACATTTAAGAAAAAAAGAAATACTCATTACTTTCAAAATTTTATGATAAAAGTGGTATTAATTTTTTATATAAAAGTTTCGTCTTCTAATTAACTTAAGGTAAATATTAATTTTTCAACTAGGGATTATTTTTTATTTAACTACACTAAGTATTATCTTGATTTAATTACCCATGGTGATAATTTTACAAGAAGTGGAATGAATATGTGAATTATTTTTAAGCATTTTTAAGAGTAAGACATATAGGAGTTTTTGAAAATATTTTATGTTTTGAAACATGGATGATTTTCAAAAAAAATTGTTAAAAATTATTCTATTTGATTTGTTATCATTAATCAACAGATAATTTCTTGAAATTTTAAAGATAATAATACCAATAATTACATTTTTGTAAACTTATATAATTTAAAGTTTTTCATTTTTCATAAGAAAAATTATGATAATAAGTTAACTAATTTAACTTTTATTTAAAAGAATATCATTTTTCCTTTCATATATTTAGTTTGATTTTTTTTATAATGGATATAATTTGATTATGTTTCATAAAACTTAATTTCTATGGGTTTTATGTGATATTCTCATGTTCGAATTCTTTTATTTTTAGTTTAATAAAATTTTATGGGATGACAAATAATTGATAAACTTAATATCTTATGAATATAAGAATAATTAATATGTGAAATAACATAAGTTTATATAAATTAGATTTGTCTCATTACTGTCATATCACTCCTCTTTGAAAACCCTTCATACGGGAATAAGCATAGTGTTTGAGTTCCCTTGATTGTTGAAAGAAAGAGCTGGATACCACATCATTGAAATATTATTCACCAACTTCTTTCATATTCTTAATCTTTTCATGGCATTACAGAAAATTTTCAGCCATTCATGGCAGACATAACTGCTCTTTCTTCAAACACAATCTTTACGGAAAAGAGAAGAACACTCAAAAATCTTAAGATGAGAACGAAAGTGTTGATAGCTGACAGAGATAATGCTGATATTCTCTTCTAGTAAATCCTGCATCTCACTTTTCAATATATTTTCTCAATTGTGTATAGAAGACTTCCAAAATGTCCTTTGCATTTGAGCATTTTCATGTTGGAATGAATGACTAGCAAACCATTGCCAGCAATGATCTTTCTCTAACGATACTAAATGAAAGTGCATCTTTAATCATTAAGAGGGTCATGTACAACAAAAGACATCATTAATCATTTGAGAGTCTTGTATGACAAAACACATATTGTGGAACATTGTACATAGATAACATTAGAGGCAAATCAATCGACCTATCCATTATCTTCCACAACAAATAATTGAGACATGTGAGGTTCCATGTATCCCGAATTGCATTCAAAATATCTTGTTTTTCTTCAATATGTAACTTTTAAACAAAAGTTTCTTCAAATGTATTTTGCTGAATCATTGAGAAGTTCATGTATGACAAATATGTAAAAAGGAAAACGCTGCACACAAAAAATGATATGATTCTGATAATTCCCTGTGTTACTTTTCATTGAATTTTGATGACTTTAAATAGCCGTCGATGAGGCCTTGGCCCGTTTACAAAATCATGGAAATAAAAAACTACATGCAGAATATTCCATCTTGTATTTCTTCCATTTGTAACTTCTAAACAAAAGTTTATTCACATGTATTCCAAATCATTGAGAAGCTCAAGTATGACAAAACATATATTCTTCCATTTGTAACTTTTAAACAAATGTTTCTTCACATGTATTTTGCCTTCAAGTATGACAAATGTACCACTCCCAAGAGATTTCAAACAGGAAAATCAAGAAAATCTTAGAAAAGATTGTTCAGTCCAACAGAAAAGATTGAAGTAATAGATTGAAGATAACTTCAAAGTCAATGGACACCGGCTGAAGTCTTTTCTCAGTCATCCTTCCTTGTTGGATACAGTTGTGATAACTTTTAAACAAATGTTTCTTCACATGTATTTTGCCAAATCATTTAGAAGTTTAAGTATGACAAAACACATGTTCTTCCATTTGTAACTTTTAAACAAATGTTTCTTCTCATGTATTTTGCCAAATCATTGAGAAGTTCAAGTATGACAAAGCACATATTCTCCCTACTTGATGGTTGAAAAATCAATAGACATACCATATCATCAAAATATCGTTCATCAACTTCTTCCATGGTCTTACTCTTGCAACACAATAAATAAAACACCTCTTGAAATGAGAAGGAAGATAGTGATATCTCATTCTTAAAGGAGGGATAATATCAATGTCCTCTTCTGAAAACTCTTATATCACTTTTCAAGACATTTTTCCATTCCAAAATTGATGATGTTTGAAAAGCTTCCAATTGTCTTAAGCTAAAGACAATCTAAAACCAACCATTTTATATATTCCAAGCATGTTCATTTTGGAATCCATGCTTCCTAAACAATTGTTAACAATTATCTCCTCCTAATTGATCTTTCTTATGTTCTTCTTCTAACCGCATGGTAGAAGTAAAAACAATAAAAGATCTAGTTTCACTGAAGCTCATACTTAACAAGAGTTTGCAAAGAGTCCCAACATCCATAATCTCATTCCAAACATCGTCCAAATCATGAAGAAATTCCTTCCCCAACAAACCTTGAAATCAAATTCACATTCCATTCTAGGCTCAGTGTATAAATGTTGGACAAGCAAGGTCTCACAAATCTCACTCATACCCACGAAGTAAATATCACATTCCAGTGAATTAAAGATGATTCCTTGGTCATGGTCTCCATCATATACAACAGTTTCACCCAGAAAGCATGTTGACAGCTTTTTTGACATTAACATTGACACCAGAAAAATAGCTTCATTGAAACCTGGTAAACCTCTTTTTCTTGTAACAAGATATCCTAAGTTTTGAAGGACTAGTTGATCCTCAATTCAACTTCAAATGAACCAAAGCAAGATAATAGGAGAAACGCCATACCTTGATTGAGATCTAACAGCTAGCATGTGGAGATTTTATTGTAAATCTCATACAAGGAAGCCATCAGAGCATCTTTGATAGCATCAGGCCATGCATGTTTTCACATGTTAAGCTCCTGATCTTCATCATCAGCATTGACTCAAGGAGTCAGGTTTCTTCCCTCAACTTCACCTTTAGATGGAAGAACGAAAGGTTAGAGAATTTTTAAAGATATCTTGCTTTCACCAAATCTTATATTACTTGTTGACAGCTGGGAAAACACCAAAAAAAGGTCAGAAAAGATTCTCTGGCATTATTTTCTAAAATAAATTATTTTGTCTCTGGCTATTATAAGAAGGTTCATTTAAAAACTTAAATAAATTTCTGATTTTTAAATTTTATTAAAGTTTTGATTTTATTCTGGTGATACATAATCTAAAATGATAAAAGTAATATGTTCAAAAATACATACAAAAATCACTTTTAGAAAATTAAATATATATAAAACTTGCCTATCTTTTCTATATAATTTGTAAGTTTAATTGGTATTTTGTTTTTAATATTTGTAAGATTAATTTAATATGATTCTTTATTTTATTTTTTTTACTTTTTTAAGATTTTTTTTTCCTTCTTCCTCTATTTTTCAACACCGCACCCTCCATTCACAGTCTCTTTTTAAACAGAACCTAACATGTGATTACTTTCTAAACCTTAATTTACAAAAGGAAGAATGCTTTTGAATAAAATATAAATGAATTAAGAAAAAAATACGAAATTATGTAAATCAATACAAATATTAAAACCAAAATATCTATTAAACATAATTTTTAAATGTACGTCTTTAATTTCTTTATAAAAGTACGTATTTAATCTTTGTAATGAAAATAGTGCTAAAGTTTGTTAAGCATGTTTTTAAGAAATAAATAGTTTATATTATCATTAACAAACATGTTTATGAAGATAATAAATAAAAAAATACTCAATTTTAAAAACACGAAAAAACGAACATATAATTAAAATTTTACAGGAACAAAATTAAATAGCCATCCACAAAGGTTTCAATTTTTAGTATTTGTTGAAAAGGAAATACCACTTATATATTTTATGAAATGATTTTAAACACATCTTTTATTAATAATTTGGCTTAATGGTATTGATGGTCCCAATTTTTGTCAAGTTTGATCAAAATGGTCCTACTGTTTTTAAAATGTTCAATGTAGTCATAAATATTGTAATTTGTGTTCATTTTAGTCATTTTTTACAAACGTCGTTTAAATCGTTAACGGTCAATTGTCCAATTGTGCAATACCCAAATGAGATGGCATTTAACTGCCCACATGGACACTTTAAGGCACAATGACGTGGATCAAACAGATTCTGCCACGTGTCCTAATCCTCTACACACAGATCTGGCCATTGAGAAGTTGTCATGTCACCATCTTCTTCCACTTTCAGCCCACACAAAAATTGAAATCCTAATTTATCTCTAGCCACCTAACCCTAGCGACGTCACACCTAAACCCTCAGGCTGCCACCGCAATCACCACAGACCTGCAAACGCAACCCAGAAGACCATCATCAGGATGCCGCTACGACTACCTCCACGCGTCACCATCTTCATTGCGCGCCTTCACCATCATCTTCTTCCCAGTTCGCGTTGCCACCATAGCGTCGCCGCTAGCACCATGTCATCATGCCATATCCTCTCCTTCCACCATCAACCTTGCATCAGCCGTCGCAAAGCACACTTTCACCATCATCAACTGCACCGGAAACCTACATCAAATCCAATCCAGAAAACCCAAAAAACCCAGAAACAACACCGCTGCGATTCGCGATGTCTTCACGAGTTCATCCTTCTCCCTTGAGACAACTAGCAGTTCAAAACCCTCACACACAATCACACTAAGAACCATCATATTTGCAAATCTGCTTCTCCTTCGTACTTTCATCCACCTAGTCTAAGACCACCAGCATCCATCACAAGGGCAAGGTTGCAACGTCTTCATCTTCTTCTTCATTGAGCCAACATCGCCGCGAGAAAGAACAAGAATCGTAACCACCATTAGCGCGCTTCCATCATCTCAACAACAAATAACCCTTCTCAATTAGAACATGTGACAGCTTCATCCTCAATACCCTTAATTTAATTTTCAAAACAAAAACCCTAATATAAAAAATAATCCACCTCATTGTGCCTTAAGATGTCCACATGGACAATTAAATGTCATCTCATACGAGTTTTGCACAGTGGGACAGTTGATCATTAACAATTTAAACAACGTTTGCAAAAAAAACTAAATTAAACACATTATAATCTTTAAAACTACATTGAACATTTTAAAAACAATAAAACCATTACAAAAAATTGGAACCATCAATGTTATAAAGCCTAACAACTACATGTTTTAATAAGTAAACTTTATTTGCAAAGGTTGTTTCTTATTTAATTAATTTGGTTCATGTCCTTATCATAACTATTAAATTTAAATATAAATAACATGTCCTCTTTTGCTTAGTAGATTAAGTAATTATACTACTCTCAAGTGTAGACTTTATAAAATCTTTATTTGGTTAGATCACAAGTACCGTCGAATATATGACTAATTAAAGAGTGGAATTCATAAGAAATTTACATAACTAAAAGATTAGATGTCATTAATAATTTGAGAATGTAATCTACGTCTTCACAAATTAACTATAAACCTTGACTAAAATACGAAAGCATTCACATCAAAAGGGAAATGTATAAATAATTAACAGTAAGAAAAGAGAATACAAATTCCTCTACATGAAACTTCAGCAGGAAAACACAACATGAATTACACAGAAAGACCGAAATCAAAATGGATAAATTACAGCAATAAAAGAAGGAAGAAATTTCCTATTCTAGGGTTGTGCGTTTGGAGGCATCCCAGTTTGATTACCAGACTGCAAGAAATAAAAAAGCAATTAATTAATCATCAAGAAAAACAGGAGTATTATCGTGTAACTGTTGACATCACATATCAAACAAATTCATCTAATTTATGTATTAGACAATAGATGTTACAGTTAGGATAAATACATATATTATATTAGGTGCAATGTAATGTCAGTTGAGAATATGTGAAAGTAAATCACAATCTCAAAACAAGTACACACCAAGAGAATGAGGAAACAAAAATGGAGAAATATCATTTAGAGGTAATTCCAAAAAGCTTAGTGTTATCTTTCTCTATAAATGGACCTCTTTTCATGCTTCAATCCCTCTTCTTCAGAATTTTTCTGCATTTTGATTCGTATATTAGAATTTTCAGTTTTCTTCCTATTAGTGTGTATATCTCAAACATGTTGTGTTCCCGCTGAACTACTATTCCCTTCCCCAAGTCAGGAGAATATCATTGAAGAATGAATTGGGGTCCAATTGTCTCATAATTCAGACGGCAGATGCCTTTATTTACGTTAATTATAACTTTAAGCACAAACAGCGCTAAATGAAACATCAGCAATGTTAGAAGTTAAAATTCGAACTTTGAATTGTATCAGTGCTGAAAAAGTCACTAAGAAGAAACAGCCTTGTGCGATGCCTCATCAGATGGAATTCAGGTGTCTTAATCTCTTTGCAGACACAAGCCATATATGTCTAGTTCCTTCAATATATTCAAACATTTTACATCCAATGTTCCAGTGAAACTAATTAGTTGACTATCAAAGATATTGCACAAATTAAACCTAAGAGCCTAGGTCGGCATGCCTTCCTAGGCACTCGACTATGTAAACTTATTTATGCCAAAGACCATAGTAATAAAGGGAAGATTTCTCATTCACAGATCTTGAATAAATTTTATGATCAAGTGGAGCAGAAAACAAATGCATATACCAATGCCCACTGCTCAGCTATGCATCAAGCAAATCTCTTATTTGTGAAATAAACAGAGAAAGTAAGAAATGGAAAAGGGGAGTTTGGAGATGGAAGTTGTAAATGTTGAGAATAATGTAAACAGAGAAATATTTGTACTTTGACATGTGTGCTACTTAATAGCTCTATCAAAACGAATAGGATCATAAACAACAGAAGTTTCGACTTTTGGAAAACTTAATAGCATCAAGTAACAAGTAGTTCACAAAAGGAACATGCTAACTTACCTGGTAAGGATTATACCCTTGCATCAAAGGCATTTGACCACCTTGAGGTCTGTTAAATGAAGCACCTTGAGGATAATTGGCACTTGATGGGCCTTGCATATTAGGCATGTTGCCTGGAAAACCACCAAGTGGTGGCCCTCCACTTGTAGGCAAGGATCCTGAATGCATTTGATTCATGCCCACATAAGGACCTTGTGGCATTGGAGTACCCATCTGATTCATTGCCCCTTGCATCCCCTGAAGTGAAAAAGAAAAAAAGGAAATGGCTCTGTTAAATGTGCATCAAACTTAATTACAGAGATCTTGTCCACCCTGATATATTAAATTAGCATAATGGTTAGATTTCTTGATATAGTCTCCCACAAAGAAGGATGTCTGTACTGGCTAGCAAACATAAACATTATTTTCCACTGATTGAATCATCTTCGTATCACACAAAAGCCCTCCAAATAACTTGAACTCTTAATTTGTTATGGTCTGAATGTGGCAAAATATAAATATTATAGTTCGCACACAGAGCATCATGACACCATAATTACAGGAAGATGGTTTCTATTTCCTATTTGTGCAAAGACAATGTATCTCTTTTGTCTAACTAAGATAAAACAATTCTATTTTTTTCAAAGAAAAGCTTGTGGTAATATCAAAAGTTCAAATTAATGGCCTAAGGCAAACTGGAAAACATAAGAACCTAATTAGGATAAGATGTTTTCTGTTACAATTTTTTTATGTTTACAAATAAATACAATGCCTATCAGGATATAAGAAGTTTATTATGATAGTTAGAATATTAAAACGGGTTGCTTAGTTGATTAAAGGTTAGTTACATATAAATAGAAGAATAAGGATTGGAGAGAGGCAGAGCACTGGCTCTTTGAGAAAAGGTGAAACCTTTTGTGAAGGAGAAACCCTCAGGAAGATATATCTCTCATATTCACTGATATTTTCATCCTATTCAATAAAATTCTTCTTTTGCTCTTTGTTTTCAACAATTCTCACGGGGTTTTTGTTATGTTTTCCATTTTCAAAAATCTGTACAAAAACAGTGAAAAAATACTCCTTTTTACACCTATGAAGCTCAGATACAACAATAGCAAAATTAATCATTTCCAAACGCATATCCAACACTGATATGTGACATCTGATGCATCTTGATACATACTCAATAGGTAACCATTATTCTTTATAATTTTCAGAATAAATTACAAAATACAGCTCCATTTTAGCTAAGTTACATCAAGTATACAACTTCATGATGTAGATTTTTATTGACATGTTTATTGTTAAAAAAGTTGTTTTATATTCTAACTTGGGCATGAAAATTGTTATTTTGTGACATATTTATAGTACAAAAAAATATATTCCAATATGGGTGAAGGAAAGATGTGTAACTGTCCTTGCTATAATCATAACTGTATTTTTAAAATTGCAATTCTATACTTAACTATTTTTATGTTTATGTACTGCTGTGTAATCAGTAATTTGAACGTTTCTTTACAAATATTGTGCATGTGTGTGGAAACAAATGTGGGGCGTGTTGTACTTTGAATTTTTTTAAATATCTTTATCCACATCTGTTGGGCGTGTTGTATCACACTATGTATATTAGCTGCTAGGTTAGTTCCAATATAAATCCTCAAAGAAAGTAAATATGAGATGGCTGGCACATTTGTAATCATTTCTGAAACAGAAATGAAAACAAAATTATTTCTCAAACCAAACAAGCCCTAAGAAACGCCAAAACATGGGGAAATCTTTTATCTTCTTAAAAGTGAACAAACATTTTCCATCTCCCTTCCACAGGATTAAGAAAAGATGCATTTTGTCATGCTAATCCTATGAAAGATCAACAAAAACATCGATATCTAGCCCAATACATACACCACTAATACAACACTCAACAATCTACCACTTCACAAAGAAGCTAAACCCACATATCTTTACAATATCTTATAGGAAAAATCAGAATACGAGAAAAGTTCCAAGAAACTCGTACCATAGGGCCAGGCATTGGCATCGGATGTGATGTAGGCACTGATGAAATCCCTGGTATAGATCCTGGCAGGCCAATAGGCATTTGGGGAGGAGGGCGAGGTAAATGCTGGTGAGGGACCATGGGTGAATGTGAAGGATGCTGTAATTGTGGCATGTTTGGAGGCATTGCCAAAGGACCCATCTGCTGCGGTAGACCTTGGTGTTGATGTTGTGGCGGCATCTGCTGAGGATTTTGTTGGTATGGTTGCTGTTGATTGGCATTAAGAAGAGAGGGATGTGGACCTGGGGGAAGAGGTGGAGCACCCATTGAAACAGGATGTGGCTGCTTCTGCTCCCCTTGAGGCATGTCAAGAGAAGGAATAGATAAGGGCATAGCAACTCCAACACCTGGAATGGTGCCCTCATTTCGAGTCAACCCAGGGGCAAATGGTCCTGGAGTTGTTGGTCCTTCAGCCATTGGAAAATTACCACCCACCCGACCAGCAACAGGATTTGGATCAGCATATCCTGACAGATGAATGTGTTCAAACTAACGTCACACTTCATAAATAATGTCACTTAAAACAGACATAGTTTCTAACTACAAAAATTACCATCCACAGTTCTCTCCATCCTACAAAAAAAGACTAGAAATGTTGCAATCTCTACCTCAAATTTAAAGCAAAAGTTTAATACTAATCGAGTGCTTTTATAAGGGATTCGCATTACCATGAAATGTTGAAGAGTAATACAATCCAAAACCTTCAAACTATACAGTTCAATATTTAGATGAAAAATGATACTGAAAGGTTTAATGATTTGATTCTGAAGAAAATAGAAATATATGCTGTTCGTTTGCCTTTAAGGGATGGAACAAACCTTGCATGCCAGGGTTAAATCTATCACGAAGGGTGTCTCCTGGCCTATTTCTGCACCAAAACTTTGTTGTATGATCACTGCTGCCACTGTAGAAGAAAATATGGTCCAGTAACTTAGTTATCAGCAATCACATTATTTACGTTTATCAAGTCAATAAAAGGGTTACCAAAGGAGAAAAAACCATTTCAGGAAAATTTATATAACTGCAAAACGTTATTGTAATTGTAAGAACTGAGAACTAAGGTATCACAATTTTGGATATTATTACTGAAATTGTAATAACGCTAAAACCAAAAGCTTCAAAAGGATCCTCAAACAAATCATGATATCTGTCAGAGTTTCCTCCCAGATTCCTTTAGAATATAATGCTTTTGAATTTGCAGGACATTTGAAAAACAGAAGGTTATTGCTATAGTATAAAAGACAGGTAGTGTAAATGGAACACAAGCTTTCATATATTGGTAATCCAAAAGTTAAGAGACAGCAAGAATTCCATTATGTATTAAAGATGCTTTTGCAGAAAGAAATATAAAGTTCACCTGCATAGAAGGTATCCAATAGGATGCCATGCAAGATCCCACACGTTATTATCATGGGCATTGGAAATTTCAATTTGGGGAGTTTCATGCCTGTATATACATTGTAAATGCAATAATCAGAAATTAGGAGAAGGCATAATATATAAAATACAAGTAATTAATTTTACAGATAATGTTGGAAAAAAATCTGAACTGTGAAACATCAGTTTTTCCAATTGAACCTATATAAGCATTCGCTTTCTATACATATAAACTGAAAGACAAAAGAAAACAAAAATAACCATTTATTTCAGAAGCTGTAATAAAAAATTTGATAAATCAACTCACTGGTGCTACAACTAAAAAAAAGCTGATATTTTCCACCTAAGTCCTGTCTGTGAAGCAATAACTCAAATTCGGCAAACAATAGTTTTCCCCAAATTTAATTTAAAAACTTGTAACAACTAATTTGAATACATAGTACACTTCATCAATGCATTTTAGGAATAAGAAGACCCGTTACTTTAGAATAGCTTATTAACAACTTATTTAGACATATCTTAAGCATAAACACTTGCGTAAGTGTTTGGAAGAGCTTATGAAAGCAGCCTTTGATATGTTCAAAAGCTGCTTTCAAATTAGTCCAACAGAATAACTTATGAAAACAGCTTACAAGTTATATAAAAATTGTTTAACATTATTTTCTCTATAATTATAAAAACAAACATCCAATTGCTTACATGACAAGTACTTATTTATTAAGCACTTCAAAGAATCCAATCATCTTCCAAAATAACAGAAAAATCACAACCAAATAAAACTGATATAAACAGGGATGATAAAAAAAAAAGAACGTTGTACAAAATAATGTAAGCACTGCACAGAGAGAAGACAACTGAGAAAACGAATTTACCCAACAAGCCAATGGAAGATGGAACCATCATAACTCCCACTCACAAAGTACTCCTCATGGAATGGATGCCAGGCCAAAGCTAACAGTGTCACAAGTCAGAAAAATTATATTCCATTTTATCACAGTTGCAGAAGTATTAGAGAAAGCACCAATTTAAGTAACTTTGTGCATGCATGCATGACGTGTGGAACTATGAGTTTCTTTCCTAGGAACCCAAAAGCTTTCAAAGTTGCATTAGTTGTGGACAGTCTCAGCCACCCTTAATTTGCAATCTCATGCATATTCAATGTGATAGGTGAGTGGGAGGATATAAACCCTCGTCTATTAGAGCTGAGGCTAATGTAACGCTTATAAGCTAGGGCAATCTTCCTCTTACATGTCAATTTTATGAGGTTAACTTAGGCCTTAAACTCAATTTCTAATAAAAAAAGTGGCATATCAATACGCTCACTGCTAAATACAACAGCAAATACACAACTATATAAGGAAAACCAGTATAATTAATAAGACACGGAACTTGATTATAAAATTGGATGGGCTGCTCAAAGTGTTTGATAAAAATGTTATTTGGGGTTGAGACTAATTTGTTGCATCATTTAGTTTAACCATTTTTAGCTCAAGTTTTTGATAAAATATTTTGTTGACTGCAATTTAACTATGCTAACTGTCATTATCAATGTTACGCATAGTCAAGGCATATATGAAAAGGAAAGATGGTAGCTGATAGGATTATGAATGTATATTTTAGGAGGAAGGTTGTTAAAAAATAGGTTGTTGTCAGGAGGCTTTGGAGGGGGGAGAGACTTTCGGTGGAAGTCTATATATAGTGAGAGGGGTAGGCAGCGGGGTGTGTGCAGAGACTTTCAGTGAAAGTCTATATATAGTGAAGAGAGGTAGCCTTGTCTAGGGGGAGAATTCTGGTTTTGCAGAGGAGTGAACAGGATTATTGCTATCTCCCTTGAAACATTGTACATGTTGTTGACTACAATCCAATAATCAGAGTATTTTCAGTGTATTGGAGTGTGTGATATCCCTTTCTGTGTGTGAGTGCTGATAAACAGGTTTCTTTAATCAAGAAACCTAATAGTAGCCAACAAAGCAGTTATTAAGATTAGTAGAATGATGACATGATCTTAATAAAAGAACAGAACATATAATATTTGAACTAAATAACTCAGCTTAACTTGCTAGGATTATTAACTAAATTAAATCCAAGTCATACAATTAACCACATCTAGCAACATAAAATACCCAAAAAGCACTAAGTATAACAATTCCTAGCACTTTGAGGACATTTCCACCAATTAAAATCAATCATTTCAATCAAACTTCAAATCAAAACTCAAAAAGCAGCTTGAAGTTAATTGGGTGCCACACATCATTCTGCCTCAACTGGACTTCAGTTTTACTATGACCTGACGCATTCCAAAGACAGGTAACAGCAAAATTACAAATATACTAATCTAATCTCAGCTGCGTGACAGATTTTCAAAAGATTTATGAAAGAGCCTATATGTAACAATGAACTTTCCTGAATGTTTCAGAGTCACTTTTAGGTTGTTTAGGAAGAACTTATGGTGACAATTCTGTTTTTATCATCATACACCTTCTGAGCAATCATGATATTTATTGCAAGATATATTAATCTCAATGAACTATACTTCCATTCTTATTCCAAGACAAAGATACACCACTAACCAGTAACATCCTTGCGATGTCCACGGAATGATTCAAGCTCCTTCATGGCTCTAATGTCATAAAGCTGTAAATCAAGGTACATATGAATATTGGTACTCTGAGATAGGAAATGCATACAATGGAATTATAAACAACCGCATTACTATCTCACTCTATTAGATTTAGTTCATTGTATTGAGGGAAATTAAGAGAACTTAACTGTTTATTTACTCTTCATGCGAACTGTATTCTATATTAAATATCTGTTTAGATTTCATTTAATTGAATGTGAATTGTGCGCTAAAAAATATTCCCTCAAAATCACTCTTCTTATTTTATTTTAACTGTATAATAAGCCAGAAGCGAGAAAAAAAGTAACAGAGCAGGATTAAGTAAAAAAAAAATGGGAAGCAAAGAGCAATAAAGATAAAGTTACAAAGAAATAAATCAAAGTGCAGTGCTACAGAAAAAAATGACAGAAAGATTGATCGGTGGATAAAATAACTTGGAATCCCCAAAGGTTTACTTAACAATTCAAAATAAAAATGGCAAGCAAATGCGTATTAAGGATCCAATAATTGGTAGCACCATGAAGATAAATTTACCAACCTTTATTATTTGATCCTTTGAAGCTGTTAACACCCAGTTGCCATTTTGATTCCATTTGACACATAGCACAGTATTTTTGTGCCCATGACTGCATGACAGAAGTATGAATCTATAAAAACAAGCAAACACAAGAAACAATAGAAATCAGCACTAATGTTTACACTCACAATGAGCAAAGCTCTTTCCCTGTCTTAGCATCCCAAAGTTTCACGAGATTGTCTTTCCCACCTGCATTGTGAAAATCAGATGAGACATGTATATCACTTCATTGAAATTATAATCTTGAGAAATTTGTAAAAGAAATATTTAAAGCACCTGCCTGATACCAAAAGGGATTTTGTAGGATGCCAGTCAACACTCTTCACATCCCAACCATGGCCTGGCTGAGTTCAAATGCCACAAAGATAAATCTAAGGTTAGGCCTTCAAAGCAGACAACAAAACAATATAATGTATGAACACAAGTAGGGATGGCAAGAAGGTTGGGCAAAAGCAAGTTTAAATATACCCATCCCTGTCCACAAAGTAAAAACTCATATTTATCCTTGTTTCTAATTCCCAAGGTGTATGAAAATTGCATCTAATCTTCATTCCTATCAAGTATTACTCATACTCGTATCCATATCAACATTGAGATAGGTTCAAACAATACCCGTGGTATAAGTTTATTTGTCATCCATAAACACAACATAGATTGTAAGACTTTTGAAATATAAACCCAGGAATTAATTGGGTCCTGTCAAATTGATTGGTTTTAAAGCAAAACTAATAAAAATATAACATTCTAGAAGGATAATTGAGTGTCTGGTAAAATTCAAAGATGTAAACCTTTGCACAAAAATCTAAGCATTTCTTAGAAGTTTCCCACCATTGAAACCAATTCAAGGCCTTCCCCTCCAAGGCCACCATAACCGCCTGCATGTGCTCCTCTTCGGAAACTTCCTTGAGTCGAAAATATCATTCCAACCTATTGGTCCACCCATATGCTTCATCCCCTGCAAATACTGGAATGTCTAACTTCCTCCATTTGGTCAAACACTGAAAGGAACCCCCATCAACAAACCTATCATCCTCAAGACCAGCCCGAGCAACAAAATCTTGGTCCTTGTGAGGCCTATCCAAAGAGGTCAGGCGTTCAACCACTCCAGTTAACCCTTGAATCATCTCCTCCAACCACTAAAAATGGCGGTTATTCTCATGTTCCTATTCCTAGACAAACTTCTCTAACCTCTCTCACCTTGCCTCCATTCTAGTGTTAACCATACCCTCCTGAGTGCAGAAACTTGACCGAAAAGAGGCTCTGAATACCAATAATTGGTAGTACAGACCTATACTAATTAACTTTGTTAAACTGTAAAATGTATTATAACATTCAGTGAGTTTCCTCTCAAGCAAGGACCTAAACAACATACAACTTTCTGGTTATTAGAGAGAACCAGACTCTCCCTCCCTAACCTTCACAAGTTACAAAACAAAGATAGTAACGGCTAAAACTATCCATTCTGACTTTATAGAAGTCAAATGCAACTAACTACAAACAAGTAACTACCTTACAGACAGTTAAAATTGTCTGTCATACAATAAACTAAATCATACAGTTTTCCTTCTACTGTAAACCTTCCCTTTGAACCTATCACAATGAATGGAGCAGAGCTTCCAAAAATATCGAAAATAAGACACTAGAAATTATAGCACCCATTTTATGAGGCAGAACCAACTTCTCCACTCAAGCCTAACCAAACAATTCTAACTCATGTTGCCTCATGCCCATCTTTGGTTACTCGCCCCTCCAAATAATCATTCTCCTTCTCATCCTTCTGCATGATTCATATCTCCCTCTTTCCACCCGTCCATTCTGTTTTGCCCTCCTTATGTTTCTTAGGCCCATTTATTCCCTCTTCAATTCCCACGCCCCCTCTTCTCCTCCCCCCTTGTATTGTGGGCCTACCAAAATGGTTGACTCTCCAGTCATGATAATTCCAACCAAGTAATAATTCTTAGAGAAAGAAAAGAGAGAACAAACATCAACTCAAATGTGCAGAACAAGTCCTACCCATAGGTCCTTCACAAGTAACAAGCCAGCACTCCAAATAAATAACTAAATAATTGATAGCAACCCTAAGAAAGCAAAATGGTAAATTAGAAGGCATTCAACCCACAACAGTAAACAAGCATCCCCATCAAAATATGAAAATAGTCATCCACAAGGACTTGTTCAAAGCACAACAACAAATAAGATGAGAAAGAGCTGTAATAATGAGAATAATTCAACTCACACCAGCACAAACAGAAGGAGGCAACCGATGCTATGAACTACTTGAAAATTGAACAGATACTCCTCTATTTTAAAACTTACAATTCCTCTACCACTGACAACCCAACATCCAGAAACACAAATGGTTATTTAACATAAAGAGATTCAATTTTAAGTGCAAAAGCAACACAATCTGTAATTAGGAAGCGTAAAAAAGTAAAGCAGATATAAACCAGACATTAAGAAAATATTACTGGTAGTAAGATCACAACAAATATATTAAACACAATACTATTTAAGATTCCATCTCAAGACAACAAGTAGACTAGAAACACGTATCTAATTTTCAGATATGGTCCATCAAAGCACATTACCGGTTAATGAGCACTCTTCCTGACAACGTGCAAAATCCCAAACCTTAACGGTGGTATCATCAGAGCATGAACAGAACTTCAAATCTGTCCTACAGAAACTGTTTATAAAAAAGTTACAGAAGCCATCATCCCCTTCAGCATGTTACAAATTTGTTTTCTCAAATAAAACATCCACCTTAAGTCACGGACTGATTCTTTATGAGCAGATTTGTTGGCTTTAACATTGTTCATGTTGTTCTGCCAATACCTAAAAATACGCCACACACATAAATACATATAATTAGATATACAATAAAAAAAAATATCCCATTACATATGTGCCTTATACAACCAAAATCTTCATAAATAAATATATAAAGCTTATAACAAAACATAATATAATAAACTATGGATATACTTTATTGCGCCTCCATCATCACCAGAGACCATCCAGTTGTCATTGTGACTCCAGACCATGGACCTGATTGCTTGATCATGAGCCTGCATGTGTTTCAAAATCCAAATTTGACTCTTATTTTTAACGACTGTTGACTACAATAATAATATTGAGACAATAATTCAAGTTATGTACCTGAAGAATCATTTCAAAATTAAAAGATTGTCCATTCCAAAGAGTGAATTCCCCAGTCTGTGAGCCAGTAATAAGTCGCCGGCCTGTTGGAGTCCACTATTTTTGAAAATCAAACAGTGATTGCATAACAAAGTCAAATGCAATTTAGCGGCACATTCAGAAAATAAATATCCATAAGTTTCATCTTCATAAACCAATTGAAAGGCCTGATAGAAACAAATGTGTCCAGCTGTAACTTAATATAATACAGCATTGCGTACAAAAGTCTCACAATAAAAATCCAATAAAATAACACAATGATATGGCACACAGATTATATAGTGTATACAGCAGTCAAACAAATTGCCAAAAGGAGCAGGCAGACTGCAATTTGTAATATCAGCTAAATCATGCAATTGTAAAGGTGTAAACCATTTCTATGTAGCAAGACTATCAAGGAATCAAAAAGAAACATGTGAGTAACAACTATAAAATAGAACAGGAACCACATTTATCATGTCATTAACTTATTATTTTACTAAATAAGTGACATTAAGTAAGCAATATTATTTGTTATTCAATCCAAATTTTGAGAATAAATTAACAGGATGCCTATTTCGTTTAATACATGGTAAACATTTGAACAAAATTAGCAGCAAATTTTACCATTGATATACACAAGTGAAAAAGCATATCATACTACTCCAGAACCCTAAAATAGCAAAATCAATCCAAATGAGAAGCAGCTTCAGTCCAGAAATGTTTGAAAGAATAAAAACATACAGTTGGTGTATCAGTAACTGACAATCTGCATAACATATTATATCATGCCATTTAAACATTTCCATCTAACTTACAAGAACACGATTAATGGGGCAACGATTTTTATTTAGAGATGTATGAACAAATTTAGCAGCAAAGCTTGTGGATGGGTTGTCTGGATAGCCAACTGCTGGCAACATCTGCACAAAAAATAGCATAAGGTGTCTAGTGAAAAGAATTGATCATTTAAATTAAAAATAACCTTTAAAACCTATCAAGCTATGTTAATTGAATAAAGGAAAGAATATACAGATTTAAAACAAATTAAATAAGTAGAAAACCAAAAAGAAGGCTCACTGACATCAATTGCTGCTGCTGGGGTAGGCTGCAATACTGTCCTATCCCTTGAATCCCGCTGCCACATACGAACCTGAAGGCAGGTACAAATTACCCATAAATTTCAAATTGTAATGACACAGATGAAGATGAAAAAGTAAAAAATTCGAACAATACAGCTATGGGTGCGCATTGATGAATAATGGGCAATTCCATTAGTTATTAACCAGTAATCATTACCTGCATATAACGCACGACTGTGCTTGTATAATCAACTGCTTTCCTTTGAGTAAGCTTTCGTATTCTTTTTGCACCATGGCCATCACTGTGAACTGAAAAGTTCATTCAATGTTAAATTAGAAAAGTCACCCTAAAATTTTCACGAATTTAAATCTTAGAGGAAATGAAGAAGATCCAAAAATTCAATGCCTTGGACTAAAATAATGAGAATAGACATTTTTCAAAAACCTCAAGCATCACCTTCTCTTCTACATGCAATTTTCACTCGGAAGTAAAAAATAGAAGAAAAATTGTACATGGGAAGAAACAATATATCGACACAAGTACTAAACTGAAGTATAATAATATATGGAGAGATTCACAGAGAAATAAATTATTCATTCCATCAAAAGAAAATAAGGTCAAAAAGAATGTTCGTAATTCCATATCAAACCCACTAAATCAAATTATGGCAAATATTTCACATGCATCTTTAGAAGAATCTAATGTGCTTTAGAAGTTAAAATTCAAGTCTTAGTTGTTCATCTCCTCGCATGACCACCCAGTCCATGCATTAATTAACCAATCAAACTCTTCTTTGACTAAACTTTAAAAAATATCTCTACTTAAAAACCCTCTTTTTCTCAATTTTTTTTTTCTAAAAACACCTCTCTAAAGATTATCTCTCTAAACCATCTTTCTCTCTAAAAAGCCCGTCTCTCTCTCAGATACATACCTAATAGCACCACATTTACATGGAACCACAACAACAGCGAGTAAGTTTTCATGTTCGATCAACCATGATTATAAGTAGCAATTGGAGGAAGAACAAGCAAAATCGAACCATCGTAATGAGGAGGAGGGGGTCCTCCGGGGCCGGGGTGGTGAAACTCGGGGGCCAGGTTCGTCGACGAAGCGGAGCCTTGCCGCATCACCGGCGGCGCCTGTGATGACGGCGGCGGTCCGCGGTGGAACTCCTGACCCGGCTGCTGGTGGTGGAAATGCGGCGGCGGCTGCTGCTGCTGGTACTGGTGCTGCTGGTGCTGCGGATCATTATACATCATTGTCACTAGGTTGTCGATAAAGAGAAACAGAGACTGAGCAATGCAATAAATTGGATTGCAGAGAACAGAGGAAAACCCTAAACCCCAAATTTTGGTTGGGATTAGGGAATTAATAACCGATAGCGCGGCGCGGGAAAGAGAAAGGGAGATGAAGGGAACGAAACAAGAAACGACGGCGTTTCACGCAAATCTAAAGATTTTTCAAGAACTTCTAAATCCTTAAGAAATTGATAGGTGTCAACAGATATAATTTTCATACATAAGATCTTATTTTAATTTTATAGAAGGTTTCAAAACTATATTTAATTGAAAGTCGATTATATTACACTAAAGAAAACACATCTATTTAAATGAGTTATTATTTAATATTTTTTATTTTAACATTATATTTTAATAAAGTGTTGAAATAAGGTATTTCTTTGGTAAAAGAAAAAATGAGTTACTAAATAAAAGTTCAAGAATATGACAGTTAGTAATTTTGTGTAGTTATCTGAATAATATTCTTTGATATAGAAAAAAAATATCACTTTGGATAGTGTACAGGTCCTTCCAGCATAGACCGAGCGAGCGATTAATCCAGCACCAGTCCACCCATTCAGTCCGCCGAGATGGCACGTCCGCCCAGGAATCTGGACCGAGCGTCCACCCATTCAAGATGGGACGTCCGTCCAAGAATCTGGACCGAGCGTCCACCCATTCAAGATGGGACGTTCGCCCAAGGACCTGGACCGAGCGTCCAGCCATTGAAGAACCGGACGTCCGCCCAAGAAGGCATGTCCGCCCAAGAATCAGGACCGAACGTCCAGTCATTCCTGAACCGAACGCCCGCCCGGGTTGACCTCCCGGACCAACCATCATTCCCAACCGACCCGCCTTTTGTCGACTACACGGTTAAACGTTAATGACTCATTAAAGTCCTTAATAAAGATTAAGGTATTATTGGGCCGTTCCCAGGCCCCCAAAAGATAAAAGCCCATTACAATCAGTATAAATAAAGGTCTCAGGTATGATTTCTGGACAGATTGCATAGAACGCAACACACGCATGCATTATATAACGCTCTGTCATACTACTGACTTGAGCGTCGGAGTGCCTTTGACAGGTACCTGACCCCCCGGCTTGGAGTATGGAGCAGCACCAGGAATAGGAGGACGACCGCCCGGCTTAGAGTGTGGAGCAGCGTCGGTGTCCGCCAGTTCAGCTTTCCTCGATTCGTGGGATTCGGCAACGTTAGTGACCGTCCGGTTTTCAACAGCGTCTGGGGCGTCCGTCCGTGGATCAGGCGTCCGTCCAACCGTAGTCAGCCATACCATCCTCCCGCGAGACAACGTTCGCATGTTTTAGCAGGGTCCGCCTCGGATCCGGCCGAAACAGATAGTTTTAGAAGAAAGCAGTTCGAAATAATTTTAAAAAAATAAAAGTGTCACAAATATCATTCCGCATGTTAAACTCTTTATTATGTTATTTTGTTTTAATGAGTTAAAATGTAATATTTTTATTAATTTTATAAAGCTACCTAAGTAAAAGTTCAAAAGAGTAGTTGAAAATAATTATGTATAGTTACTGATACTCTTTGATATGAAAAAGTATCAGCTAGAGATAATTTTCCAAGAAAGCAGAACCTGGGGTAAAATTATTACAGGGCAAAATTTTATATTATATTATTTTTAATTGTATTTATTCAAAATAAAAATATGTATTAAATTTTTTATATTTTGAATGAAGGAGAAGAATATAAATTACATATTTTTATGAAAGAGAAAAAATAATGTAATTGTATTATGAAGTAGTCATTCAAGTGAATAAATAGTTTATCTTTATTATTTTAATCTTTTTTAGTTTTATTATTATAATTTTCAGGGTCTTCCATTTCTAATGAAATTAGTTTTGTTTTTAAGTTATTTTTTTCACAAAACATTTAGGTGTAAGAAAAGAGTAAAAGCCATAGATTTGGCACCAATTTTGTTGATATAAAGTGTTTTTGTATAATAGTTGAGGCCGAGATGCGAATCTGATGAATGACGTCATCTCCTTCCAGCAATGTAGTTATCCTTATGTCTTCTATATTTCTGTATAATAGTTAAGGTCGAGATGCGAATTTGATGAATGACGTCCTCTCCTTCCAGCAATGTAGTTATCCTTATGTCTTCTTCCTGCACAGGACTCTTCAGGGAGAATGGAGTGGGTACCTGCGAAGGCACTCCGACGCTCGAGTCAGAAAAAGCGAATGATAGAACTTTTTTAGTTCAATTATCGAAGAAATAATATTTTCTCCTTTCTCTTTTTCTCTATTCGGAAAAACGTACCTTTTTTCCTTCTGGTTTTTCATATTTAACCTAACAGTAAAATAAATCGTTTACCTAAAAATCTGGTTGGTTGGAGAACTCAACTGCTTGGAAAACACAACCGCTTGGTCGTGCTTGATATTGGGCTAGTTGGTTCCGTGATTTGCGACATCGTGGCTAGATATTTCTAACCACTTATTCTTTAGTTTATCTGGATTAATTGATCCAGTTTGACTAAAGCTGACCGAACGTCTGTTGACTCTTACCTTTGACCAGGTTGACGTGACCTTGTGAGCTAATGTTGACCATTTGGTTTAAGCAACAGACAATCGCTAAAAGATGGTCGCGGGACGATTGATGTTAGGATCGACAATGACGAGCATGTGATACGACGATCGCTCTGTCTATCGGTTGACGATCGTTCGGGAATGATCATATGATAACTCGTTAATATGTGACCTGTTTATTCTTGGTAGTCGTCTGGGTTGTCAGTCGCTCGACTCAGATATCCTACCATAAATTTTTGAAATTCATGAAATTAACAAACTTGTTTAACAAACCATTCCTCGTTAAGTGAATTTTGAAAATCTAAAGAGCTCAAGTAATTTTATACCTTAGATAGTCTTATGAAAAAGGATCCCACAAGTTCGGTCTTTGTAGTAAAACACATACTAAGTAAAATTTTATTAATAAAATTCCAAAATGCTAAAGATGGATTGGTCGTTGGGCAAGAAAAGTATCTTCAGGCAAGCCTCTCCTAGTGTCTTTGGTTGTTGAGTTAGTTTAAAGAAAACTCTCAATATTTACCTATTGGACGAAGAACTTGTTCACCACGCGAGACTTTTTCCAATAGCTCAGTTTAAATTTAAGTTGTTAGGCGAGCTTGTTTCACTAGGTAAAATTGTTTGATAACTGCTCTTAGTGCTTAGTGGTTGGGTAAGTTGTTTGAGCTTGTTGGATAAGTACATCTCTAATTAAACTATTTTTAATAATTAATTTTTACTTCAATCATGCAGTTGGTCTTTATTATCATTTTGTTCAAATAAACCTCTCACTTATTTTTTGTCTCAATTAGGTCCCTAATTGTGAATAAATTGAGCAATTAGGTCTTTGTCGTTAGTTTCGTACTAACATTGTTAAAGAGGGTGACATATGTCAGTTCGTGTTTTTTTTTAAATATTTTTTAATTATTTTTATTTTTATTTTTTATTTTAAAAAATAAAAATTTGCTATGTATCAAACTGACTTGTGCCATGTGAAAATGACAGTATGATGTAACATTGTGTTATATGTCGTTGTCATGCCACATGTTATTGTATTAGAAGGGGCGGTAGAAGGGACCGAGGATTCGAGTGCTATCCTTTCTTCTTTCGAGGGGGGAGAAAGGGACGAATGTCTCACTCATAGGGTTTTGACTCATGTTGAGTTCATGCTGAGGTGAATAACTTAAAGCAGGGGAGATAGATCTGAAGCTATGCTGGAGGACTACTCGAATCGTCTTGTTTTGTTAAACAAGTATAGTGTGGTGAAGTATATTTGAAGACATGCATTAATAGAAAATGATTGGTTTAGGCACGAGTTGCCTTTTCTCGAAAGGTGGTGTAAAGTGAATGGTTGATCATGATTCCGGTTAAGAGGATGTATGAAGTGTTATTGTATTGGTTGTTTTAGTCTTATTATGCATTGATGTTGTTTGATGTGGTGGAATTATTATAAAGACTGAACCATGGTGATATGATTGTTATTTCAGTGATTTGATGTTTATTCTGTTAGCTCACTCATACATTTTGTGGTTATGGTTTTCACTTGTGATGCTTGTATGACTTGTGTTGTTGTACGAGAACATATGATGTTATAGACAATTCAGTGGATGCTTAAAGCAACAAGGGTACTAAGAGATTGTGGATTTTATTTCTTTGGGTTATCTTGAATATAATTGACTTTTTATTTAAATGTTGAACGATTTAATGTTTTCTTTTGGTGGTAAACGTTTGTTCAAGCTTTCATTTAAAAGACGTTTAATGTAATGTCCCAAAATTTGAGATGTCACGAATTTACAAAAATCGATAAATTTCAAACTTTCTTATAACACGGAAACGTATTTTTCAAAAACATTATACTTTGAATATGCATAACTTATTTCAAACATAATAGTTCAAAAAGCCTTGTCCAACTACATTATTCTAAAAGTAATTAAAATGACTAAGGAACATCATCGATTGTAGTCTCTCTTACAACCATCTTGTAGTCTCCCTTATAGGACATTTGTAGCCTTCCTTACAGATCATCTGTAGCCTCTCCTACAAATCTTCTCGAGTAGTCTCGCAATCCAGCTAAGGAACATGTAGTCCTGCTACACAAGGACAAGGAACACACCTTCATCCCCACACAAGGAAGGTTCAATACCCGAACAACCCTTCCAATGCACACAAGGCAAAAGGAAGTACTTATCCGCAAATAGAACAAGGACTTACGAGGTACAAGTAGACTCATCATTCACTCTCATGCTCATCAATCACATACTCAGGTACATCCCAACATGGAATCATGCTCCACTCTCAACCCCAAGTCAAACTTGACTCTAAACATAACCACTAACCTCGGTCTCTGATTATCATCACGTTCCATAACTCCTCAAGCTTGGTCCACGTCCATTTTTCATCAAATTTGCCATTTTTCACAAAAATGCACTGTGATAATCGATTATCACTTAAGATAATCGATTATCTTAGTGAAATTTACCTAGAAACATCATGCAGAGAGGGATAATAGATTATCATTCCTGATAATAGATTATCATTCCAGATAATCAATTATTTCCCAAACTCAACAATTGTGCAAATAATCGATTATCACTAATGATAATCGATTATTGCTAAATCGAAACATATCCTGAACATTATTCAAGTGTTCAAACATACATGCAACAACCCTAAATCACGAGGGAACATACTTAACACATCATACATGTCTTCAAGCATCACATACTCGTGTAAACATACTCAAACACATATAATACATGACTTGAATTATCCAAACCCAATCATTGACATGTTATACTCCCAATAAACCCAATTATACTGCATATGATTATTATCACACCCTTACAACATATATTTACATGGAAACTCCCAAGCATATTATAACTTTGTTCTCCCTTAGCATAAAACGGGATAACCTAACAAAACATATATAATATATTTATAAAAAAAACTCATCACAAATATTATATAAACCCTATGCACATGCATACACTAACCCTTACTCAATAATAACTACATAAAACAAAGATTACTAGTCAAGATAATTAGAAATATATAACATAAAATAAGCAAACAAACAAAGATAAGCTTCTCCATGCTCCTCAACAAAATCAAGAATAAACTCGTATATAATTGCCAATATGACATATCTTTCAGGTCGTAAGTACAAATCTAATGAAAATGTCCTAATTTTAAATCATTTTTAGAAAAAATAATTAATTGAGATAAAAAAACAAATTTACTTGAATTATTTCAACAAAAATTGAACAAAAAAAGAGTAATTTAACGTTATTTTTATTTATATATTTATATTAAATAAGATATGAAAAGAGTAATTATTTCATTCATATTTATTTATATTTACTTGGAATTTTTCATTTGTCCTATTTGTTTATTTATATTTATCTCTAATTATACATATGATATTGTTTATTTAATTATATTTGTCTCTAATTAGCCACCGATCCTATTTTCTTTTTATTCTATTAGATTTTAAATATTTATTTATAGCAAATTTATATAATGATAATGATTATTGTGAAAATATAAAATTTAGGATATTTATATAATGATAATGATTATTGTGAAAATATAAAATTTAGGATAAATAATGATTTAATCATTGTAGTTTGAAGTTGATCCTTGAAATTTAAATAAATAAGAGTTTCACTCAGAATGAGATGTTCTTAAATTATTTTGTTGGTAATATGTTATAATTTTACTTAATATCTATCTCACTTTCCTATTTTATTTATATATGAAAAATAAAATTCAAAAATTTCATTATGATCTCTCCAAAAGTGTCAAGTCTTTTCGTTGTAATACTGTAGCGTTTTTTTGAAAACCACATAGCAAACCAATGTTATTGTAACAAGGGACAAATTTCTCTATGCTTGTGTCACCACCAACACACGCAGTTTTAGAAGGCTAATTTAGAACTATCTTTTATATGTCCTGGTGCACGTGAATCCTTTCATTAATTTCTTTCCACCAACTTCATGAAGACTAGTGATAATATTAGATAAAAAAATGAATAATTAATATATAACACTTTTGATGACAACCCCTTTAGAAACTTCTCATCCAAAGAAGTATCAACTATAACTAAGAATAAAGAAAGGGAAATAGAATAAAGATTGCTAAAACTCTTTTCTTATCTAAGTCTTAGATAGATTCTCTTTAACTAAATCCATTTACATTGTTTTGTAGGACATTAATAAGGTGGGGAAGTATGCTTACACATCCTAAAAAGCTTGCCAAGCAAGGAGTACAATGGAGACAAGTTCAGCCGAGAAGCCTCTTCTCTTTGGAGCACGTTTTCAACTCTTTCCATGTGAAACACATCCAGCCATGCATCTTCTTTCTTTGGAACACATTTTACGCATTTCTCATGTGGAACACAAGCCAACCGTGAAGCACATTTACCATGTGGCACACATCCAGCGTAGCTTCTTCTCTTTGAAGCATGATTCAAATATGTTCCACGTGAAACATGCAACCAACAAGTAGCTTCTCCTGCACACTTTTCTTTGTTTCATGCACGTTGTAAATAGGCAGCTTTCCTTGCACGTTTCTAAGCTTATCTTCATCTATAGAAGAGAGCTTGACCCATTGTAAATCTTAACTTGAATTGATATAGTGTTATGCTGTTGAAGTGCATTTAACCACTACTTCTTCAAGTTCACAAACTTATAGCTGCTTTAGCTTGTCTTCCTCTAGCTTCCTTCCCTGCTGGAAAGCCATTTGAGCCAGAAACTCACTTCACACACATCCAAACCTAGCAACGCATTTTCACAAACACCTTGAAAGCACTGCCAACTTCATCCGTGATTTGCATTCCGCTACCACTTTTGGTCCGAGAAGCCGCTCCAATCTTGTACGTGGAGGTTGCTTCCATCAACTTTTCTTCTTCTTTTAGGATTAGAAGTGTATTGGATGTAATATATATGATGTAAAAATCCAATGTGTAAAATATGATGTAAAAATCCAATGTGTAAAATATGATGTAAAAATTTCCACTTGTTGATTTTTGTAAAAATATGAAGGTAGAAATCAAATTAAAAATGATGAATTTTTGTAAAGAAACATAAAAGAAATAAAAAGAAAACAAATGTTGATTTCCTAGGTAGTAAATTTCCACTTGTTGATGTAAAAAAAAAACATATAATTTTTATGACAATACACACAAAATCCATTTTAATGATACACTTCAGTATAAAGATATTAGCATTAATTACTTCCTTTTAGCTAGACAAAGAATTATATCATATAACTTTAGTTCAAAACTCCAACTAGAGAATGAAGTTTTGCAAAAGATAAACCCTTATAGAATTCAACATATATAGAGACATGAAACAATAAAACCTTTATTTCACACAATATCCATTGAAATGAGCATGAATGTTAACAATAAAGGTAACCATTTTCTTCTACAACTTATGAAAACCTCAACTTTATTTAGCAAAAGGAAAAACTGCAATTAATAAGATTTGTAATAGACATTGAAACTACAATTAATAGTTTTTCCTTTGTGTAGGAGGTAACCCTAAACCAGTCAACAATTTTAAGAAAACTTCTTAAATGATAAACCTGAATCACTTAGTTTTTCTTCGACAATTTTGGATAGTTTTTCTACCATTGGTGGGGAAAAATAGTTCACCCAATCTCCTTTTTCTCCTTTTCTAAAGAAGTTATTTTTCTCAATGCTACCTCTACCTATCACTCCAGATTTATTCACTTCCAAATCCTTCATCTTCTCAAAACTGCAGAGCTTGATTATGCTTTCAATCACTCCATTGCTCTCCTCTTCCTCGGTGAAAGGACAACCTAAAAACTCTCCAATTCTCCTGACATGAAAACCTGGGTTGTCCTTAAGATCCTCGTACTTCAAGAACATAACTTTGTCTGGTCTGGCTACACTCTCATTCCAAAAACCTAGCATGTGACTCCACCATAGACCATAATCCATTACCCATTGCAGTACATCTCAAAAGCTTCCTCCTTTGTTACTGCAGAAACTTTGTTGAAGTAAGTCCATGCAGAAACAAAATTGTCAAAAGGGTGTCTGCAGATGTAGATTATCTTGCAAGAAGAGTCCTTGATTGAATTGGGGAGAGAAGGGAATGGAGTATGAGTGGTAAAGATTTTTAAGTAATTTTATATTGTTTTTAGTTTATAATTAAAAAAAAGTTATAGTTTATAAATAAATGTATTTTAGTAATAAATTTATTTGAACTCAATTACCGAATAAGATTTTTAATTATTTCAATTTTTACTAAGATTATAATTTTTTATTATTATCTTCAAAATTAATTATTTCAACATTTATTGTATTGAACCAATTATTTATCCAATATTTAAATATTTATATTTTTAATTGTGTTTTTTACGTTGGTGCTCTTGCTATTAAATATGTATTCTACATTTTCCCACGTACTTTAATTACCATGTTATTCATATATAGTTTATGGCATGAATGTTTTATTATGTATTTATACATTTAAGGTAAAACATTATTCTTTGTCCATATAAATCATGAATTTTTCGTCATGTGTTATATTTATATTAATATTTAGGATCAAATATATTCTTTGTACATACAAATACGGCAACACTCGGTTTTACTCTTTAAAATTGTAAATTTTTCCTTCTTTTGTCAATCATGTTTTGAATTGTGTAATATATGATATTTATTTTCATTTACCACACCAAAAGAATATTGTTTTATTATAAAGATAAAGGTTAACATCTTATATATTTTCATAAATGAGGGAGAAAAGGAAACATTAATTTAGGATCATAATATTTATTATAGATATATGTTTATTCATCACATACCAAAGGCTGACTTTTTTAGTTCTTATTCCAAATTAGTGTGATTTATTCTTCCTCTTTTTAGGGGATGACCACATTAATGATTTGGTTGTGCTGAAGGTTTACTGGACAAAATTCTACATGTATGTGATTTGTTTTTATACACCTTAGAGCATTTTATTGGGTTTTTTAAGTTATAAAAATTTTGTGTTTGATATAAAAGGGTTCTATTAATTTTATTTTTACTGATAAAATAAAATATTATTATAGATAAATATTGGTTATAGTCTAACTTTGCTAACATTGAAGTTCCTTTATCATGGTGAAGATAACATATATTCTTTTTAATGTTTAAGATTTTGCTTTAAAAATATTCCTTTCATCTTCTTTGGTACTTTTAAAATGATTTTTTTTTCATAATATTTTAATTAAGTTGAACCAACTTTGATACGAATTATCTTCAACAGGTTACTCATATCATAATTCAGTTTATTGTTATTTGTGAGTCTCACGTGGTTACTTAGTAAGTTTAAAGTTTGGTGAAAGTCCTACATCAACTAGAAAAAAGGTCAATTTATAATATATAATTGAGGTGCAAACCTCATTTTACAAGTCGATTTTATGAAGTTGAGTTAGACTTAAAAACTCACTTTCTAATATGGTATCAAAGCGAAGTTAGAGCCTATCCTAACGATATTTCTTGTTTGGCATTTCTATTCCACCCACATCGACCGGAGAAAATATCAATTTATTTAATTTTTGACTTTTAATGTAATTTTTAGTGAGTTGGTAATTATACATTTTTTAGTTTTTTTATTTTAATTTACATTTATGTGTCATTACATTCTCTTTATTATAACTTTATAGATGACAAATAAAAAGTAACCACAAGTGCAACAATTTATGTTTAAGACGGTAATAAACTAGAGGTGATCGTGGTAAGAAAAGGAAAAATAAAAATATTGTAACTAAACGTGTTGAATAGTGTAATCCAACAAATCTAGTGTTCTATTTATAATTAGAATAACAAAACTATTTTACTCGCTTAAATACATGTACTTTGTGTAAATACTGGAAATGAGAAATACTTTTTTTCTCTCCAACAATTTCTGTATTCCTTCCTTTGATTGTCTTTCTTTATCTTCGTGTCTCCCTTGTGTGTGAGGTGTCCATTGATGCAGGTGCATAAATTAAAAGAGGAATATGTGAGTGAGGGGTGAGCAAAGAGCACAATATCATCGTGGTGAGTGTTAGGATAAGTTTAAGTTTAAGAAATTTATTGGTAATTTTGTAAAAATTTTATTTTATTAGTTTGGGTCTAGTAATATTTAATTTGATTTTGATAGAGATAAAATAGAGATTGGTAGTTTTGATTTTTCATTTATTTAGGTGTAGTATTATTTTATTTGATTGATATAAAATAGAGATAAATTAAGTAATTGTTTTTATTTTTAGTGAGTTGATATTTTGTTTTTAGTTTTTATTTTTTATATTTGGTTTAATGTCCTATTTGCATATATTTAAAGGTTTACCAAGGTTTAATGAAAATCACCATGGTGAATTGAAGATTCCTATCATAGTGTCTGTGTCACTTTTTTTTACAAAGTGGTATTACAACTTCATGCTTTGAGTACTGAGTGAGAAAAAAAAAAGATAGTGAGAAAAAAAGATAGTGAGAATCAAACATTGTGAGTAAAACAATGAGTACTTGAATGTTTGGAAAGAGAAAGTGTGAGAGATAACAAAAGTAGTAAATTTAATGATCTTAAGAAAGTTAAAAATCTAAAGATGGATGAAAAGGATGGGGTTGTTGAGTTCATAACATGAGTGTAGAAGGCGGTCAACTAACTCAGAATGAACAGAGAATAAATGTCTCTTAACCGGGTTGCATAAAATATCTTAAAATATTTGACGAATGACTTTCAAAGTATTGTGGTCACCATTGAAGAAACAAAGGATAGACAACTCTCTTAGAGGAAAAAATAGTCAGATCATTAAAAGCCCACGAAAGAAGAAGTACCCTCTTGACCAAGCACTACAGGCACAATTTTACTTGAATGGAACTCAGAATACTTAGAGTCGAGATTCTAGAGGCAAAGGACGAGGGGGAGACAAATCTCCTTCCTGAAGATGTGAAGGAAGTGATAGGAATTTTGTTGATGGCAAATAACTTGAACACTAACTTGCAAAGCTAGAGAGCAACTGCCGAGTTGAACCCATGTTCTGTGGTGAAGAACAAACCAAATCCATAATCCCATTAATGACTCAACTTCTTTATGGATTTCAAAGGTTGGATCCATAAGCCCATTAACGACCCAACTTCTTAATGAATTTTCAGAGCTTGGATCCATAAGCTCAACTGCATCATGTGCTTTATAGCTTTGACGGTGTTACAAATCTCCAAAAATGTAGCCAAGTGGGTGTATGATTTCTTATAAATTAACCTTTGAAACTGATTATTATATGCTAAATGCATAAGAGCAAACTTCATCTCCATGTTGATTGCATTCACCACTCACCTTACAATATTGTTGAAATTTAATGTCTCCATGAATGTTGAATAATCTTCTAAGGTACATTGTCTCTAAACTTCCTCCTCAACCATATATACCTATTCTTTTTTATCTAACGAATGAAGATGTGAGGAATCTGATAATTGCTTCTCGTGATTCCCTAAAAAGTCTTCTTTGTATACAATTATTTCTTTAGACTACTCATTCAATTTTAGGATCGTAAAGTAATTGATCAGTCATAATCATGTCTCTTGTATAAAATAAGAAATATATATATATATATATATATATATATATATAACTTAAACTATACACAAAAACTAGAAATAAAAAAAATGTATATACAAAATTAATCCAAAATTGGTAAATAAAACACAATTGACTAAACAAAATGTTAGTTCTTAGTGACGACCAAAAAGTTGTTAAGATATTAACAAGTGTATCAAATTGTACAAATAATAAAATGGAAAGTTAAGATATCATTTTTTCAAGAGACTTGCCCTTGATTAATAAAACCATAATTATTTAATGATTACGATTGAGAACTTTAAAATAGTGAATTTTTAATAAAATAAATCTAAAATTCTTGAAAGTAAATAAATTTATGGAATTAACAATAGGGTAAAGATTTCAGTGAGGTTGGATTTCATGTTCTAATTCACCATGAGAACAATGAACAATATACTTCCAATTTTTACTCTAACATTTACACCACAAGCTAACAAGCTCTAATTCATTAGAGACAAGTGTTGGAAGTCCCACATCGACTAGAGATAAGGTCAATTCATAGTTTATAAGTGGGTGCAAACCTTACCCTACAAGCCGGTTTTGTGGGGTTGAGTTAGACTTAAAGTCCACTTCTAACATGGTATCAGAGCCATGGTTAGAGCCTATATATCCTAGCGATATTTGTTGTTTGTTGGGCATATTGTTCCACCCGCTATCGGACCACCCATTAACAATGTCTAATCCCACGCTCGAGAGGTATATACCTCGGCGTGAGGGGGGGGTGTTGGAAGTCCCACATTGACTAAAGATAAGGCCAATTTATAGTTTATAAGAGGTTAGGCTTAAAGTTCACTTCTAACAACAAGTTTAAACCTTACTAATAAAAACTCTAATCCCTTAGATGTTTTTACCAAAAGTTTGCATTAAATTCGTATGTTTAAAATGACTAATTGATAAAACTCTATGTCTAGAGGAAATATCTATACTATCCTAATCAATGTTCTAAATTATTTTCCAATAATTAGATACTATCAAATAAACAATCAATAATTATGGAATTAAGAACGAGAACAAAACATAAGAGTATTGGAAAAGAAGTATATGATATAACCGAAATCATAAATAGTGAAGATATATTATATTCAAGATCAATTAAAGTTAGTTACTCATAAACATTTTAAGCACTAGAAAAGAGAAACATGATGAAAAAAAATGAAGATAACGAGTGTCTCCAGCCTTTAGAATGCGCATATATTATTTCTCTCTTTTAGGGTTAGTTCCTTATTCCCCAAAATATGATTTTTTAAATCTGTGGTGCATTATATTTAATGAGTTTTGCTAGTGTTGTCAAAATGGATTGTAATTTTTTTATGCGGGTTAATTTTCAACTCGGTTCACTTAGAACCCGACTCACCAGGTTGAACCCATTGTGGGCCGGGTTGGCTCACCAATCCACCTAATTTAATTTAATTATTTATTATTTGTATTTCAAATATTATTAGTTAACATTTTTTTATTATATTGTAGATGATGATAAAGAAGAAGATGTTTCAAAAGAGAAAAATATTATAGATTTATATATTCAAGACTCTAATATTATAAATTGACAAGTGATACAAAAATTATCAATATTAAAAACTTATTTGTTCGTCTTTTGTACATGTTTTTAGATTACACTTGGATTGTATGATAATTTATTTATTTATTTTGAATTGTCTTTGGAGTTTAACATCATTTTAGTGTGATATTTATTTAAATTTGAATTAAAAAAAATTGTAGTTTTTTTTATTTTAAAAAAACTTATAATTAAATGAACTAGTGAACCAACCTATGGTCGGTCGGGCTAGGTTCAAAATTTTTCAACTCGCTAATAAGTGAGTCGAGTTGGATTGGCTCACTAAGTGACCAATCATGGTGGGCTGAGTCAGGTCGAGCTGGATAATTTTTGCAATGTGCGTTTGTCGAATCAGGCCGAACTGATTAGGCCTAGAAAATATGCTTGAATGAATTGTAATTGAATTCTTGACATATTCGTCAATCATATGGGATTTTCACTTATCTACAAAATATTCCACAAATAAAAGCCAAATACTTTTATTTCCAAAATTATATATTAAAACCTTAATTTTTTGAAAAGTAATAATAAAAATACCAATAAAGGATAAAAATAAACATAATAAAAAACAATGATAATGAAAATTATCAGAAGTCTCGCATCGACTACAGATAAAATCAATTTATCAGATATAAGTGATGTAAAATTGATCTTACACTACAAGAAATATGGCTATTACATACGGATTATTATATACGGATTATAATCCGTATATAATATACATATTATATACGGATATTAGATACGGATTTTGAAAAAAAAATTATATACAGATATTATATACGGATTTTTACATACGACAAATCCGTATATAAAAGTCATATGTAATATTGGCGCGTGGTAGCGGAAAAGTTATCTAAGGATAGATCCGTATATATCCACGTGTTAGCTACCATATTTACGTTTTCGAGCTTCTTTTTATTTCAGCATATTTTTACTCTTATATTTTTCAAAATTTCCCCCTTTTTTCTATTTACTCTCGTATTTTCAAAAATTTTCTACCCCCTCCTAAATTTTCAGTTTCACTTAAGGTACAAATTCAGCCCCAAATTTCAATTTCGATTTGCCTCTAAATTTTACTTCGTGCTTGCTCTCAAATATCACTTTGCATTGATCCCAAACCTGCATTACATTTATCAAACCTAATAGTTCTTAGTGGAGCAAGTCATTATTGCGTTGTCTTCTCCATCGTTGCTCATCGGCCGGCCAAAGTTCAGCAATTGCGGTCACCTATAAGGGTTTAGGAAACCAACCTCCTTCAAGAAATTAGTACGGTCGTGGCTAGGTTTAATGCTTCGCCAGAAGTTCTGGAGAGAGAAGTGATGGTGTTGTTGAAGGCATCACCAACAAACCACACCTCAAGTCAGCGCTCTCCTTTGCAACATCTTCTACTTTATTTCAGCTATTTCGGCCTTAGAAACACCATCTTCACCGATGAGTTCTTCGATCTATGGCCTCCGCTAGGGTTTCCCTCACCTTTCATCTTTTTCTTTGATTTTAACCGTTTAAATCCTCTTTTGCTCCGATTAAACACTTTCCACCGTTTGATCGGTTAACCTAGTGTTTTAAGGTTCTTTCACCGTTCGATTTAGGGTTTCCTTGCTTCATTCACAGTTTTGGTTCATTTGCTCTTGGATTCCTATCATTCCGCTGCGTTTCACTCTTTGAGGGAGCTTCGAAGGAGTCCATAGCGTGTTCGTTTGGGGTTCTTCTCTCGAAGCTTATTCCATCACCTCCCTTCGCAAGCGTGAGGTGATATCTTTATCTATTCTCTCCTAATTTGGGATTTCAATGTTAACCATCGGAATTCATCTTCATTTCTTTTTATCCCAACTTCTCTAATTTGTACCTTTTTATTATTCTTTGTTGATTCCAATGACATATTATAACTTCATTTCCTCGCAGCACCGCTGTAGGTTGAGGCCAAAAAAGCTCACTGGAAAGAATCACATTTGGACATCCATTGATGGTTACGAGGTGGGTGGAGGATAACCAGAACTGGAGAAGGATGAAAAAAGGAATTTTGCTTTTGGTGAACATTGATGTCAATATTCTTCTATATAAAATTACTTTTTTGGTTTCACGGTAGATAATAATATCCTTTAGAATTTCGTTTTTAACTTAGTGTGTGATCCATATAGTTGATTTCACTTACTAAGATAAGGTTACTGTTGATGTTATTATTGTGTTAGTTGTTGATTATTGCAGCCACAAATGACTGTAATTGATTTCATTAATACTGCAGATAAAAGGGTTGGCTTTCTCAACAATAAACCCGAACTGCATCTATATTCAAGGGGTTGATTATGAGGTAAATTTTCTCATTTTCTAATAAATGTATTACTACTTTTGTCAACCAAAATATAAAGAAAATGAAAGGTGTAATATGAGTTTTGTTTTCTCCCATACATTACAAAACATAGATTATGGTGTGTGGGTACTAACTCATGAAGTATATTTTAAATGTGATTCGAAGTTAAAGTCCAATTATTGTTTCTTTAATTCATTTGTATATATTGTACTATAGTGACAGTGGCTCTGGATCTCATTATAAAGTGAAGGTTTTCTTCAAGGGTTGATAAAATCTACTTTTCATTTGTTTGAAATAAAGCAATATATTTGCTCTCTTATTCCTTTCCTCTAACAAAATCCAAGATCTCAACGTAACTTGTTTTTATTTCATCAATCTTGACCTTTTATCTACATGAAGATAATAACCTATAATCTCATTATGGTTCTTATATTATAGGTTTTATAAAATTATTGTGCTTTAAACTAAATTCCTTTAAAATATATAATCAAGTTATCTGTTAGAGAAACTTTTGGTAACATGCCAATATTTTATATGCATCTCTATGGTATAAATAATCTAATTAAGATAAATGACTTTGTCCATGGGTGTATTGGCAATGTTATACTCAATGGTATGTTAAGACCGTGTTCATTGAGTCAAAGCTTCTTTCTTCATTATCCAATAAGAGATTTTTATAATCTCATTAAGCAATTTGTTGGCTTTTCAGGTTTTCATGATTTAAAGTTTTAAGCCATGGAAAATCAAGCTCCTTTAATTATACCAATGCTGGTATGCATGCATTCTTTAAATAGTCTTCACAAATGAACTTTGTTTCTTTGAATTATTGTTGTTCGATAATGTAAATCCTATATTATTCTATTTAATGAATATTTATTCAAGATAAGTTTATGTTATTCTTATTGTTATAAAAGATAACTTGGACTCTCAAATTCTTAACTTCCAGGCACCTAGTTGTTTTCTTTGCATCTTGTGTAGAAGCTGATTCCAAGGATTAAATAGGTTGAGCTTTCCTTCTCATCCATTGGAGGCTATAATATACTTGTGAAAAAATGTTTGTGGTATACTTTCTTATTCTTTTGTATGGAATTTACTATGTCCAATACCCAATAGATCATGATCATTTAGTCCAGAAACTAATCATATGTTATCAGATAAAGAAACAATTTTAGATATGTTGTCTTTTAATTTATCGTTTCAACTTTGATAAGTTGATCCTTACTAATGACGTCAAGATAATGAAGTTTGAACTTTAATAACTTTGAAAATATATGTTTCAATCATTATAGATTCAACTATATACCCCGACATGTAGTTGAAAAAGTGTTTCCGAGGCAAGTTATCTCCTCCAATGTTTTAGAGTACATATAGGCGTGAGTATAAAATTTCGCCCCTTAAATGATTACTGATTTCTATTCTTCTTTGTGTAGACTGCTTTGCTCACATAGGCCTCAATACTCCAAGGAAAAGTGTGTTAAAATCAATGCTCTTTTGCTTTTATGATTATGTGCTTTTATGCTTCTATAATTATGTATTCATCTTGTTCTTTAGTGTATTCATGGTAAATTCATTTCATAATACCTTTATGCTAGTGGAGATTACATCATTGTGAACCACATACATTCATTTTGTTCATGTTTCAGTTAACACTTTGGTTATTCCAAGATATGGAGCAAGTGGAGACTAATCCTTCTTGTACTGACTTAGCATATGAGAAGGCTATTTCAAATGGTGTGGATGTTCTTGACTGTCCTGTTTAAATGTCCAAGGATGGAATACGTTTTTGCTTAAGCTATATTGATCTTATTGGGCTGTAAAGTATTTAGGTTGCTTATATGAGGAAGCTGTCAAGTGGTAATTCTTGGTTCTGTTTTTTGGTTATGTAATTTTTTTTAAGTTACATTACATGACATATATAATTTAAAATTGGAACTGCAGGTGGTGTTATGATTATGTCATTGGCATAATTTATATTAAGTTTGTATTGGCAGAGAGGAAAAGAAAAAAGAGATTGAATCATTTTGTTGGTTTGGTTTGAGAGTTAATGTGGAGTGTAATTTGGCAAAGAGGAAAAGAAAAAAGAGATTGGGTCAAAATTGGGTGATTACTAGTATAAAAGTAAGGGTGATTACTCTGTACTTTTGAAATTTGTTTGCTTCTTTATTAGGCCCATCACCTTAATTTGATGTGAAAAGTAGTTATTGTCCATTGGCATGCTATATCAACTTGAGTGTTTTTTATTTAGCTTTGTATTGTTGGTTTGCAGGATCTTGTGGAACTGTGTATATCATGCTTTGTAGTATGGATTGGTATGCTCTTTCCTCTTCATGTAATTTCTGTTTTAAATTTCATCTTCCTTAACATGTTTAAGTTTTTTGTATACATTACACTATTGGTTATGTTGCAATTCAAATTACTATCATTTAAAGTCCTCTTTTAAAGTGCTCAATTGAAATTTACTTTGTGCATCAGACAAAAATATATTCATGTTTCTTTAGGGTGTTACGGTTAAGGTTTTCTCAAAGCAAGAATATTCAGATAATGTACCTATTATAGAAAGATAATGCCTACTCAAGTTCTTTGGCTTGATTCTTCACAGCATTAGCAACCTCTATGGCTTATTGCTTTGATGGCTCATTTAGATGGACCAAAAATGTTATATTGTCATGCAACATTGTATTTGCATTTTATTAGAACTAACTATAATTATGCCTTTTCTTATTCCTTTGTTTTCAGATTGCCATCAAACTTGAAAAAGGTCTTCCACCCAATAATTATATGTGCAACATTTGCAGAGCTATCAGCAATTACTTTGGAGTTTCTTTCTAAGTCAGGACTTGATTTTGTTTTAGGTGTAAATTATAGTTTAAGTTAATATTCAACTCTATGTTATACAAGGACCTGTTTGTTTTAGATTTAAATTATTGTAAAAGTTAAATTTGAGTGTTATGAGATATTAATATTAAGTAGTTGTATTTATTTCTTTGAACTCTCTTTATAGAGTATTCAAATAAAATTTTCATGTTTTAATTATTTGATTTTCAACACAATTATATATTATAAATTCTTAACATTTATAATCTGGTAGTAATTATTTAAAATTTTATGAGAAGTTTTAATGTGTAAAAATTTTAATATTAATTATATAACTATCAGAAAAAACCAATCTAATTAAATATGTTATAAACAATAGATACATATGTACATACTGTATGTAATTACATACGGATTTATCCGTATATAATATCCGTATGTAAATTACATACGGATTTATCCGTATATAATATCCGTATGTAAGTTACATACGGATTTATCCGTATATAATTTATATACGGATTTTTCCGTATGTAACTTAGCTACGCCTTTTTTATATACGGATTTTTGTCCGTATATAATTCGTATGTAAAATCATTTTATATACGGATTTTTGATGTTATATACGGATTTTGGCGGTATGTAATAGTGATTTTTCTTGTAGTGTTACAAGTCGATTTTGTAAAGTTAAATTATGCTTATAGTTCACTTCTTAACATGTTATCAATACATGAATTACACTTTATTATAGGAAAACTTGTTGTTTGTCGGTTCTATTGTTTTTTTTTGTTATCAGAATGGTATTGAACCATTGATTAATGTTTAATATCATACTCGATATGTATATATCTTGATATAAGAGAGATGTATTATAAGTTTTACGTTAACTAAAGACAAAATCAATTTATAAAAAATAGGTGAGTGCAATCACTTTATAAATTATTTTTTTAAGGTTAAATTATACTTAAAATCTTTCTTTTTAACAAACCTTTAATGTAATCAATGATATATGTTTAAAGAAGGTTATGTACTTGAGTGAATAGTATACATGATAAATAGAGTTGGATCCTAAGTTGTGGACTTTAATGGAGGCTAAGGCATAGAAGGATGTTACAGAAAGATAATAAGAGTGAGATTAGCAAAAGTGGAAGCTGCAAATACAAAGTGGAAAAGTTTTACCTAGGCATCATAACAAACCATCAGAATTTGGGCATTTCTTTTATAACACGCGTACTTTCTTTCTACACCACTATACATGTAGGAAAATTTAAAATTATTCATGTGTTGGAAACATTTTAAATTGTGTAACTCAAAAATATATTTCGGATTGCACGAAAAATGTAATTGAATTACTTTAAAAACTTTCTTTTTATCAGTAAAGGATGCAGGAATAAAAAACGATGATATTTTGCTTTGTACATAAGCAAGAATGTGAGGATCTTTGACCTGTCTAAAGCTTGAGATAGAAGAGTGATGATGAGGACCCTACAAAAAAATGGTATCCAGAAATTGATGTGATAAGTTTCCAATTATGATCTGAAATTTGGTCCCTTTTTATCCTTTGGGGCATCATAATTTCATCAAAGAAACTCCATTTTCATCAAATTATGTTATGTCTGGAACACAACTGGCACCAACTTGGGAGACTTTAGCCAACCTCATAATGTTTATGCAATTCAACACAACCACATACACATAAAGCTCAAACCAATAATCATTCCAAAGCAAATTCCTTTTTAGATTTTGTGTATGTGCCAATTCATTGTTTAAAGTTTGAATCCCACGAGGTGAAGTGAATCGAAAGCCCACCACATGAAATGAAATCTCACCATTCACACTTCATAACATAACATAACATGCTTTCACAAATCTCACATCTTTTCACTTTTCTTCAATGCTTCTTCTCTCCTCCACTCACACGTGTGCCCAGTGAGAACCTCACATCATAATAATGTGGACTCATGTTTTAATATATAGATATATAGTTAAATATCACTAATGGAAAAGTAGCATATTATGATAACCTATTATGTCAAACAATTTAAACAATTCACATGTTAGTTTAAAATGTATAATTTGATATATAAAAAAAAATTGATGATATTGAATTAGAAAAATTATATCTATTTATTTTTAAAGTTTGAAACTAAACTACAAATGTAAAAATATGAAAACTAAAATCATATTTAACCATTTAATATATTATATGATTATCATAGTTGAAAACATTTTAATTTATTTTACTAAGATGTTCAATTAGATTAAAATTATGGAGTTAGTAAACATTAAAATGAATAATATTTCGTATCATCTTAACGTTGTCGTTTTTTATTGGTTTAATGTGTAAGCTTATTAATACTAAGTTTTATGGATTTCATATAATAAATATAATTTGTGATGTTTGAACCATCTATTTGCACACTATAACTACCTAATGTAATTAGAAAATGTAGTTTCTAAACACTACCAAACACATATATGTTGTTTACATGGGGAAGATTGCTAAAACAACTATATGATAAATGAGTAGTAATTATATTGTAAAAAGTGGATGAACTCAAACCAATAATTCAAGATTTCTATCTTTTGACCAAACATCTTTTTGTAAGGTTTGTATCAACCTCCTCAACCACCTACTCACTCTTCTCTAACTTCCAAAGAGGGAAAGACTGTCTTTGACCTTTTTTATTAAAAAAATAATAGAGCATGTGACATCTATTTTGCGTATTTAAAAAAAAAATCACCATAAAGAAACAATAAAATAAAAAATAATTAATAAAGTCATTTTCACTATCACTCATTTACCATTATTTATTTGCAAGCACCATAATGAAAATGATTAAAATATCATGTCAATGTAAAACAACAAATTGATTAAGCTTTGCTATCATTTTATCGTACTCACATCGTGATTATATATATTTTTTGCTACTCATGGAAAAAGTAAACTCAGAAAACCCTTATAAAATCATTATCACAATACAAATCCTTTTTAAATTTCAACACACTGAATTATCAAGATTTAATTATAACGTATAAATATGATTCAAAATATGTTTGTTGTTTCATGAAAAAAGAAATTTAAATAACTTTATTAATCAACACTCTTCGATATTTATAGAATCAGGAAGAACAAATTTATACATATGTTTTTGTTACACAAGTTGCAAAGTTTTTTGAGGAAAGGATTCTATAATTTTTAATAATAATCGATGTTAAAAATATTTTTCATCCATGGGTATTTAATAAATAATCTTAATATTTAAAGGAAATATTCTGTTTAATGTATTTAAAGTTATGAAGCATTATAAGAAGTGGAAAAAATTAAGATAAAAACAATAAATGCATTGGCTATTTACATAAAAGTAAAGGCTCATATCTCATTTCTTTCAAGATATCATCGCACCTTCCAAGGAATTATGAAACACTTCCATCCCATCCAAATTTTCGAACATTGTGCTCTCTTTTTATATAATTTTATTATCAGTATTAGTGAATTCAGTTGAAAATTATATACTAAGATTTTCTTATATTTGGATGTCTTATTTTTAAGTATATAAATTTTGAATATTTTTATTAGGTAGATTTGAAGAAAAATATTTTATGAGAAGTTGTTTATATTTTTCATAAAACTTTAAGATAGATGATCTAAATGTGAATGTGATGTTGTTAAACTTCTTGAGTTTCATGCAATAAAAATGTTTTTGTTTGAAAATTATATGAGTACTTACTAATAGATTATTGTTTTAGAATGTTTTAAATTAAATACTCTCAATAAAGAGTTTATTTAGTAATTTCATTATGCATGTTAAAGATAAAGAGTTTTGCTCAAACAAATTATTTTTCATTCAAGAAAATAATTTTTTTTTCATACAAAATAACAGTAAGTTAATCCTGAATCAACCATATTTTCATTAGGCAAGCAAATTTCACTCAAGTTTTCTTCTATATTGTTTGTATTTGAATATTTATTACAAAAGTAAAATGAATATTTACTTTGTATATTTAATTGATTTCTATTTTTTTAAATGAATTATGATAGATGGAAATGATATTATATGAATTTGTAGTTACATACAGCGTATGCTATATAAATGTTTGATTTGTGTATTAAATATTGACATTTATATTATAATATGCATTATTTTTTATTTATAATATAAGTCATATAAACTAAGATACAGGAGAAGATATATGTAATTGTAACATCCTAAAAATACATTCTAAAATTATATAATAGAATAATCACATTAAATTATAATCTAGATCAGTCTTACACTAAAGTAGAGCGTACGTTTATAGTCGAACGGCCTTACAAAAAGAGTTACAAAATTTAAACTTTACAGGATAAGCAAGTCTGACCGAACGGTTTACAAAAGTCAACACCGGACGATCATACAAAACAAAAGTAGAAGGTGATCGAACGACCACCTTACTATCAAACTAATAAACCGACCGAACGTTCTACTGTTCGGTCTTAACTTCACCTCGACTAGGTTTTCTTCTTCCAAAGCCTCTTCCAGCAGCTCGTCTCCTTCTGCTCACATCCACAACGGATGATCATTGCAATGACAAAGACAAACGTACAAAACAGACAAGACAGGAAACACAGGATAAGCTTATACAATTTAATTCATGTATAAACATACATTTCACATAATCAACCAAACAATACAATTCATCATACGTTTCATGCAAAGCCTAATACTAGACTGACTGTCCGGACTGTATGAAATATGTGTAGCTACAACGTTCGTGCACCCGGGTGATGTAGTAACTGGGATACCCTCAACAGCTGTCACCCGAGGTTAGTCCTATCTGTCCAAATTAACCATAAGGACTAGGACCTTTTGCCGTTCCCACACATGACCTACCCTCCTCTACGTGAGGACGAGTACTCACGGAACATCAGGATGAACCGCCACCTTAGCATGCCCACATTCATACTTTACCAATTTCAATATTCATTCATGAGTCATTCCTCCCCGGAACGCTCGTCCATAATCAAAACATTTAATCCATATCATATTCTCTTCATCTTTCATTAATAATCATCTCACTTAAACATTTCGCACAAAGATCCGTAAGGATACCAATTACCGAACGTTCAACTTTCACCTTTAAATAGACCGCACACTTGGAGTGTGATCGAGAGGTCTCCCGTTCCAGAACAGACTAAGGCCGGGAGGTTACTATCAGGTTGAGAAGGAAACCGAGTGCAATATATATAGCAAGAAACGAATGGAGTGAACGTTAATTACAAAGTGAGCCAATTAAATGAACTGACTCTTGAGAGCTCCAACCGAACACCGAAAAGACCATGCCAAGTACTAAGACTCTAGGCCGGAACCAATCGATACAGACACTTCAAGACATTCCAATAATAATACTTAGAAGAATTCACATGAAGAAACCGAACGCTTATGAATACTTAGCTTATTTGAATTTACATCAAGAAATCTGAATGTCAGTCAATGACCGAGCATGGTAGAGAGAAAACTCTATTGAAGTTGGACGAACGCTATTTTCATCAAGATAGATTATAAAAAAAACGAGTACGAGCGCTTGGTGTAAGACTGAACACTACTCAATACAAGCGCTGGGTGTAAGACCGAGCACTACTAAACTTATATTAGAAGGTTTGATAAATATAATAAGATACCATTTGGAGTAGTGTTTAAGAACAAACGAAAATATACAAATACATACATATATATATATATATATATATATATATATATATATATATATACTTAAGTTTATAACCGAATACCAAGAAACAACTATGCCTGGCCCAATGCTCATGCACAGTATTACAAAATGAAGACGTTCGTCCTCAACTAGGATTCTTCCCAAATGAAAGAATCCAATCCCAACCAAGTTCACTAGAAAAACCGAACGGTCAAGGACCGTTCAGTGACGAACGTACACTTTCATAGGGAAATTTCATATTAAAATTCTTTATATCAGTTCATTTCTCAACATCTATTTTCATAAGATCAAACTTCAATATCATAGTAAATAATCATATTTCATATAAACAAGCATATCAACAATCATACTTCATATACATTCAACCACTCAACAACATGCATTCATTAACAACGAACGTACAAGCGAACATACAATTAAATTAGATAAGCTTCTCTTACCTCTCATGCATTCATTAACAACGAACGTACAAGCGAACATACAATTAAATTAGATAAGCTTCTCTTACAATTAAATTAGATAATAATACTTAGAAGAATTCACATGAAGAAACCGAACGCTTATGAATACTTAGCTTATTTGAATTTACATCAAGAAATCTGAATGTCAGTCAATGACCGAGCATGGTAGAGAGAAAACTCTATTGAAGTTGGACGAACGCTATTTTCATCAAGATAGATTATAAAAAAAACGAGTACGAGCGCTTGGTGTAAGACCGAACACTACTCAATACGAGCGCTGGGTGTAAGACCGAGCACTACTAAACTTATATTAGAAGGTTTGATAAATATAGGTTTAATCCTTTTGGACATCCCTATTTGTGTAGGATTGTCTCAAATAGGTCCTCGTATTTATTTTTATCTCAATTAGGTCCCTATTTTTGAAAAATTGAATTAATTGGAACCTTGCCGTTAATTTCAATAGACGACGTTAAATTTATTGAGTCGTGACATGCTGACGAAGCAAATTTTAATGACGTGGCACGTGGTCCAGTCAGGCAATTTGGTGAACCAAGCAGCGACGATGATCCCGAGGCAGACCATGTACGCTTGGCGGAGAATAATCGGGATCCCGCCGACGAAGACGGAGAGTACTCCGACGACGGTGAAATTGAAGAGCAGAAGCAAGGAGGATACCGCGTTGAGGGGGATGGAGAAGCGCTGGAGGAGGGAGAGGAGGATGGATCCGCCCATGGAGGCGAGGACGAAGAAGGCGGAGAAGCGCGTGTAGTGGCGTAGGAGGGCGGTACAGTTGTAGTAGTAGAGGAGTACGAGGAGGAAGGTGACGAGCGCGATGAGGCCGACGAAGATGACGGTGTTGAGGAGCGCGCCCTCGAACTTCTCCGCTGGGCTATCGGCGGGATTCTCGGCGTAGACGAGGTTGGCGGCGGTTGTGATGGTGGCGGCAGAGGATGACGACGAGGAGAGGGCGTAGACCAGAAGAACCACCAGGAACATGCAGATCGACACCGGACTCAACACGCCGATGATTTCAACGCCCAGACATTCCAGAACGCTCTGTTCCATTCTCGCGATTTTTTAGGTTTTTTTTTTTTACTTTTTTGCTTTTGGTTTCTCTCAGCGCTCCAACTCCGTAACGTTAGCAAACTCCATTCTCTTCTGAACCTTGCATAAGAATTTTTCTTCTTTCTTTGCCCATGGTCATGCAGAGTTGAGCACTTCTTAATTTTCCTGTTTTTATTATCCATCCTCCTCTCCCTCCTCCAGTGCTTCTCATCCCCCTCGACGCGGTATCTCCTTGCTTCTGCTCTTCAATTTCTGATTCTCCCACTCCCACATACCTTTCATATCATCAGTTTCAACCAAATGCTTTCCATCTCATAACCCAAAACTTAAACCATATATAGGATTAGTAGTTAGCAGTAAGAGTTTAACTTACCCAGTTTCAAGATGAAAAGGAAGGGGTCCCTCGAATCCTGGAAGGAACTTCACTCTGGAGGCACAAGATGTTGGTTCAATGGAATAAAGTGATAAAAGAAGTAGGAAAAGTAGAATACCACGGTGAACCAAATCTGAAGAAATGACACTTGACTTCAACTTTCCCATTTTTTATGCTCTTTTCTCAACCTTTTCTCTCATAGTTGAATCATTCATTTATCCTAAATCTGTAGTCATTGATTAAATTTTTTTTCATTTCAGCCTTCATAATCTTATGCTTTGGCTGTTTCTAATTTTTTCATTTAGCTGCATTTTGGGGTTAATAGTGGTGCAACAAGGTTTGCTATAGAGCGTCAAGCTGTCAATGAGGCTACATTCCGCTGCCCTGATGAAACACAATGGAAGCCCCTGGTTAGATTGAATTCACTTTAATAAATTTGTTATAAAGTAGCTTTCATCAAACCTGATTTTAAGAACTATGTCCTCCTTTAGTGAAATTTCCACAATTCTATGTTGCAGAAAGAGCCTGTTGTTTCTTCAGATGGTCCAATTACACGAATACGGAAGGTAAATTGGATCGCTTATTTCTCTTACTCATTGTTTAGTATCCTCCTTCCTTCTGCTCTTCAATTTCACCGTCGTCGGAGTACTCTCCGTCTTCGCCGGCGGGATCTCGATTATTCTCCGCCAAGCGTACATGGTCTGCCTCGGGATCATCGTCGCTGCTTGGTTCACCAAATTGCCTGACTGGACCACGTGCCACGTCATTAAAATTTGCTTCGTCGGCGTGCCACGACTCAATAAATTTAACGCCGTCTATTGAAATTAACGGCAAGGTTCCAATTGACTCAATTTTACAAAAATAGGGACCTAATTGAGATAAAAATAAATACGAGGACCTATTTGAGACAATCCTACACAAATAGGGATGTCCAAAAGGATTAAACCATAAATATAATAAGATACCATTTGGAGTAGTGTTTAAGAACAAACGAAAATATACAAATACATATATATATATATACTTAAGTTTATAACCGAATACCAAGAAACAACTATGCCTGGCCGAACGCTCATGCACAGTATTACGAAATGAAGACGTTCGTCCTCAACTAGGATTCTTCCCAAATGAAAGAATCCAATCCCAACCAAGTTCACTAGAAAAACCGAACGGTCAAGGACCGTTCAGTGACGAACGTACACTTTCATAGGGAAATTTCATATTAAAATTCTTTATATCAGTTCATTTCTCAACATCTATTTTCATAAGATCAAACTTCAATATCATAGTAAATAATCATATTTCATATAAACAAGCATATCAACAATCATACTTCATATACATTCAACCACTCAACAACATGCATTCATTAACAACGAACGTACAAGCGAACATACAATTAAATTAGATAAGCTTCTCTTACCTCTGAGCATGACCGAACGTTCCCAGAGGCAGAAATACGGTTCGCCCTACTACAAGTCCTTCTACCCTCAACGCTCAACACTTCTCCAAAACTAAACCAAACAAAAGACCAACAATGGCTCAGAACGAGATGAACTCAGGCAACCAGAATATTGGTTTACATGTGCCAGAAAACGAACGGCTAAAGGAGAAGAAGAACTTACCAGTTCAGAACCCGAAACCTATCGGTTCAAACTGAAGCTCTTGACGCCGGAAGTGCTTCTACGGTGTCTGAATGGAGATCGGAGAAGAGAAAGGGTGAGATTTCGTAGAGACAAGGAAAGGTTTTTAGAGAGAAGGAGGAGAAAATGAGATTTTCAGAATCTGGGGAAGAAGGATGCATGCAGAGAGTGTGGCGTGAATTTCTGAAAATCAAGTTTTCTTTCTCACGTCAAAATGAGCGTTCGCTCATCTGCCGACACCTACCTTCTATTATCTGATTTCCGGATCCTCTTCGCTTGACACCTGGCGTCCGTCATCTGAGTGTCAAGCCCCCTTTTTGACACGTGAACTCCATTAAAACGAATCCTGAGTGCGTTTTAAACGGGCTCTCACATTCGTTATAAATTTAAGTCTTGTATATTGGATTAAATATTAATTTTTGGTAAGACATATATTAAATAATTTTTTTTAAAAGAATATCTCTTAGTATTTCGTTTATTGAATATTTTGTATAAATATGATTGATGTTTGATTTTTGTATATTGTTATTTTGATGAAATCGATTTTTTTAGTATATAAATTACACAATGCTTTTGTGTTGTGATATGCGATAATTATACTATGTAGATAATAGATATAAGTATTATAGTTAAAATTGAGATTTAACTCATAAAGTTATAAGATTCTACAATTTTATAAAATGTTTTTGATTTAGATTGAGACATAATGAAATCGTTAGACACCATTTATGAAAGACATCAACAAGATATATATTTACTAAAATTTATTAAATAAATAATATGAGTGCTATTTTGTAAAAGAAATTAAAAAATAATATTCATTTTAAAATTAAAAAAGAATTTGAATATGTGATTTTTTTTCCTTTGTTTAGAATTTGGATATGGATGGTTCTTAGAAGCAACGTGAGTGCTTCGGTGATGGTGATGACAAAGAAAAGCCTAAAAACCTGCTTTTGTTGAAAAAGAAGAGGTTTGGCCTCACAAGCCACCACTCTCCAATTTATATTCCACCATATTTTTTATTATACTAATAATAAATTAATAAAACTATTATATTTTATATTTTATATTTTATTATAAAAATAATCAATACAATTACAAAGAGTTGTATTAATCATCATCCATATTTATTTTCGTTTCTTACCGGATAAATGTCATTTTTTTTTCAAACACAGCAGACGTCAAAACCAAATAGTAGTATAACAAAAATAATTACCATAGATAGTGCTTTAAAAATAAAATAAAGATATTAGCTAAATGTTTAAATTGTTCTCAAAAAATAAATTAGTAAATTAATCTGTCTCCATTAAATAGATCCTTCAAAATTTATTTATTCTTTATATATAAATATTTCATAGATATTTAATAAATAATATATAATTACATACATTAACTTTTCTTTTTGTATAAATAGATATTTTTTAAAAAATTGATTTTTTTATAAATTAACACATTCATTTTTCATATCAATTTTAATATTTTCCAATATTTCATTTGGATCAAAGTCGGTTACGTTCCGATATTTCCTATAACCATGTTCTATATTTATTATTATTATTATTATTAAAAACGCGTATTATTTTATGATAATAAAAGTAATAAATTATTGATTATATATTGTTATAATTATAAAATTAAATATAAATAATTTTTTTAACTTTATTGTAAATAAGTTTTATTTATTTTGTTGGTAATTTTATAATTAAAAAATTATTAAATTTAAACAAGTAATTATAAAAAAAAAAAATTATTATTTCAGTTTAAGAAAAAAACTTATTTAAATATAAAATTAAAAATAATTGTGGACATAAGAAAATAATTTCTTATATATATATATATATATATATATATATATATATATAAAAGTATATATAAGTTCTTCTTTCTTTCTATATTCATTATTACAATTAACTTAATATAAAATTAATCATATTTTCAGTTTTAAAAGTTAAACAAGTACCATGTATTTAACTACCCTGTAACCCTGTCGGTGTTATTAAAAATAGGTTAATATTAATAATTATATATCAATATTGAACCAATATTACTTCATTTTATAAAATGAAAAACTATTGTACTATGAAACTTTTATAAGAACTAAAAATACACAAAACTTTGTGGAATCTTTAATTTATATATACATTTTTTTTTTAATTTTGATTGAATTGAATCATAAACCTAACATTCTTGTTTAAGGTATAACAAAAATAGATTGATTAATTAAAATGTAATTTTAAAAAATAGACATATAAGATTAAAAATTAGAATAAAATTTCACAATTATTTAAATCTGGAGACTGAATGATAAAAAACTAAAGTTGTAGATAAGAATTAGAAAGAAATATTTTTCTTTTATCATTATTAATGTATGGATATATATCATTGGAACAAGCCTATGTTGTTCAATTTATTTTATTGCATTTATTATTTATCACTTGTAGGCTTTGGAAAAATCTGGAAGGAATTAAGAGAAAGGAAATTAAGAAGGTGAAAAACTTAAATTGTTAGGTAAAATTAATTGAATAATTTATTTTTAAAATATTAAAATGTTGACTTATACAGTATCATATAAAAATTGAAATGACAAAATTACTACTCGGTGTAACATTTAAACCATAAGATTATTATTCCACCTACTTCACACAGAAATATTAATAACATTATCTTTTTTTTATTGTTATTTAATACAATTACGTATTTTGAATTTAATATCAAGTTAACTGATTAATCCAATTCACTTATTAATTAAAAAAGCGTTATGCAGTGATTAAAATTTAATAAATAATTTAAGATTAAAAAAGTAATATTTTGGTAATAATAGTTGTATAGTTTACTTGGTGTACTGAATTTTGGGACTGGTCAAACTGATGGGAAGGAATATTTATTAGAAAGGAAAAAATAAATAAATTTTGTTTGGTTGGTGAAAAATAATTTGTAAGAATTTAAAAAAAAATCAACAATTTCTATTTTTTCTCAACTAATAATTAGATAACTATAATAAATTTGACTAATTTCTTAATTTTTTTTTCTTTTTCTACCCAAAAACTGCAAATTATAACCGTAAGTCAAACTTGAATTAAAGTTAGAGTCTTTTTGGGAAAAATATTATTACTAAATTATCCATTAAAAATTAAGAACATTATTCAAATTTAGATTTATTTTAAACATGTCGTAACTGTTGGCTTTAACATTACACATTAATTAAGCATTAACCGCTGAAATTAATATTGATTTAAATGCCTCTTTAGTTTGGTCTCTCACCATACCTAACTCGAAAAGGTAAATTAAGCACCAAACCAGCTTTTAGCATCTATCTCACGATTACTCCAGAAGCGCTTTTGGATTTTTCTTTTTCTATATATCCAAACGCACCATAGGTTAAAAAAATATACATTTTTTTTTCTTCGACTAAGTTTTTGCTTCTACAAAAGTACAAATTCTTGGCTTCATACATTGGTCTTTCTCTCTCTAAAGTTCAAAGTTCAAAACAAAAGAAAACCCGACCTTCTCTCTCTGTCTCTCTCCTCACAAAAACCTTTCTCTGCAAAACCAAAACGCAGAAAACAAAACACCTCCAACGACAACACGCTACGCACAAAACGACTAATAAACACCAAAACGCAAACACTCTCCTCAAAACGACAATCCTCACAAAACAACAAAACCACCGTCCTCCACCGCCCTCCACCGTCTTCATCTTCCCATTTTCCCGTAAGGTATCTTCATCATTCACAAATCAAAATAAAAGAAAAACAGAAGAAACTTTTATTATTATTGTTATTCTTATTGTTTTTTAAAGTTTTAAATTCCGATGAACCTTGAAAAACTGAAGCTTTCTATGTTGGGTGTTGCAAAAGAACAGTGTCGATGGCGGAGTTTGGAAACAGCCCGAATACGACGTCGTCTAGATTCTCCTTCTTCAACCGATCCATGACGACGCTGCGGAAGGAAAAGCCGTCGCAGAAGCCGCCGCAGCTGGACCGATCACTGACGAAGTTAGGAGAATCCCCTAGAGGCGGCGGGAGCGTCGTTAAGAGGCTCTGCAGCTTCTTTGAGTCGGCGAAACCTTCGTCTTCGGAACATCAACACCGCCACCACAAGCTTAAACCCTCGAAATCGATCGAAGCATCCGAATCGTCCATCGATTCTCCGGCGAAATTGGTCGATTCCTCGCCGGCAATTCGGTTACCGGGGACGGAGGATCGGATCGTGTTGTATTTCACCAGCTTACGCGGTATTAGGAGGACCTTCGAGGATTGCTACGCGGTGAGGATGATATTTCGGGGATTTAGGGTTTGGGTTGACGAGCGTGATATTTCGATGGACGCGAATTACAGAAAGGAGTTGATGAACGTGTTGGGGGAGAATGGTAATGGGAAGAGGAAGGGACACGTGGCGCTTCCTCAGGTGTTCATCAGGGGGCGGCACGTGGGGGGTGCTGACATCATCAAGTACATGTACGAGGTGGGGGAGCTCGGGAAGGTTCTGGAAGGGTTGCCAAGGACAAAGGGTGGGTTTGTGTGCGAGAGTTGTGGAGATGTGAGGTTTGCACCTTGTGGGAATTGCAGTGGGAGTAGGAAGGTGTTTGATGAGGATGAAGGGGTGTTGAAGAGGTGTTTGGAGTGTAATGAGAATGGGTTGATAAGATGTCCTAATTGTTGTTCTTCTTGAAGTTTGAAGAAAAAGAGAAAAAAAAAGGAGAAATTTGAAACCTTGGTGTGTGTAGTTGTTGTTGGCATAGAACTTAGATGCAGTTCTTTTCGTGTTTCTGGTGTTGTTATCTAATCAGGATTAGAGTTTTACTTGGACAGTACGAGTTTGAAGTTGGGGTTTGTCTTTGTGAAGGTCAGTCAAGTTTTAGGTTTTTTGGCACTCTTGTCCAATCAGAATTGGAGTTTCACATCAGTGATGAAGGTTTGCATTGAAGATTAGATCAACGAAGACTGTCATAGTGAAACTCCAATTTGAGGTGTTTTTGGTGTTGTTATCTAATCAGAATGGATGTTTCATGGGTGGAATAATGGATTGCATGAAGGATGTCAAACTCAGATTTTGATTGGAGGATGACATGAGAGCATTTGAGGAACTGTGTTTAGGTTTTGTGGTAGTTGTTGCATATGTAGGATTCTCAAGTTTAGGCGTGTGAAGGTGTTTGGAGGGTAAGGTTTTGTGGTGATTCAAAGCACTCTTTGAATTATTTTTTTTTCTATGGGTGTTTTTTTTTGTTATCTGTCATGAGCTGATGGTTTCTTTGTTCAGCTCCTTGAACTGCATTTTGTTCAAGAGTGATTTTTATCTTCCACACAGGAAAAAAATACCAGATATGTTTGTATGATGTCTGTTGTATTGTACTTCATTCACAGTCCTGAGGAGTGTTTCTCCTCGACACAATGTAAATATTTAGTAATATCAAAAGGGTTTGCAAATATTGACCATGGAAGGTTGTATTGGTTTCTATATGACACTTTCCATATCTTAGTGCTTTGTTTCTTTGTGGTTTCTCATATATTGTGTTAAAAACATTTTTTATGGCACCTTGAGTTCTGAATTGCTTGAATTCAACGTGTTAAAATGCTAAAATTCCATGTTTCTGTGAGAAATGTGTTTTTTAGTGGGGACAGGGTTTCTCTTGGAGCAATTGAATATATATACTCTTGCGATCATAAGGATTAACAAAAAATGGTCGTTGATTTTATCATGACTTCTGGATATTGTCATTCTTATTTTGGTTCTCAGACTCTGGGCCTTGATTTTGTCATATCACCATGTGGGGGGGCCGGCACATGACATGTAAAAGTGTGCTAAGAAAATTCTAAAAATAATTTCAGTTTCCATATTCTTCCTTCACTCATACAAGTGTCTGCATTTTGAAACCAAAAATGAAAACTATTTTAACAACTGTTGTTATTTATATAGAATTAGCTTCTGATAGCAAGAATCAGAGTGATCATTCTGCTTTATTATTCTTTTACATAGCTCATAAGAAGTTGAGAACAGATAACTCAGTGCGATTGATATTGGTGCATTTGGTGTATGGCAATGCAATATTGAATCTATTGTGACCTTATCCATTCCCCTCAGATTATGATGGAATAATTGAGCACCCTCTTCTCTTGAAGTTTCTTCATTGTTTTGTTTTCCACGTTTGATGTTTGTAGTTGGTAAAAGGTTGTTTTCCTATTTCCATTATCAAGAGGAAGGATGTAGCAACTACTCCATAGATCGTAAGTAGACTGAAGACCAAAATAATTAGTAGTTCAGAAAGGCGTTCGATGTTGAAACAATCTGGAATAAATCCAAAGAATCATAGTAAATTATTCAAAAAAATTAAAAATTATTTATTTTTTATATTCCAGATTTTTTCCCCTGTCAAATGATTTGATTTGAGCTTTAAACTAAACTGTTTATTATTTTAAATAAAGTTAAATATATTTTTATTTTATGTATTTAAATATAAAATTAAAATTCGTTTTATTTTAAAAAGCTTATTTAAAGGGTTAAATATGTTTTTAGTCCTTAAACTATCAAGCGATTTTGTTTTTAATCTCTTTTTCAAACTAAGTTACTTTTTAGTCCTTCTCCTTTTGAAAAATATAACTTTTTGTCCTAAAAACCAACGGTATTAAAAAGAAGCTGAGCTGGTTAATGGTGGAGTGTCACGTCATTTTTTTTCTAACATGAGTCAATTGACTCTCATCGTTCGGTCACCATCACTATTTGGTCACCATCATCATTCAGTCATCATAACCATTCGGTCACCACCAATACTATTCGGTCACCACCAATATCGTTCGGTCATTCAATCATCATAACCATTTGACCATTAACAATACCGTTCCGTCATTCAGTCATCATAACCATTCGGCCTTACCAATACTGTTCGGCATTACCGTATGGTAACAGATAGATTGACTCAATGTCAAAAAAAAAATGACGTGACACTTCACATTAATCAGCTCAGCTTCTTTTTAATGCCGTTGACTTTTGAGGACGAAAAATTATGATTTTCTAAAGGTGAAAGACCAAAAAGTACCTTAGTTTGAAAGAAGGACTAAAAACAAAATCACTTGATAATTTAGGGACTAAAAACATATTTAACTCAATTTTAAAAATAAATGAATATAACATATTAACATTTTTACATGTTAACTTTTGAATTGAAATATTATTTAATACATAAAAAAAATTAATATCATTAATTTGAAATATATCCCTTCATTTTTTTTATGTGTGCTATATTATTTTATTATGGATTGATGTAATTTTTCATCTATTTATGTTATTTTTTTTAAATAAAATCTTTTTATTTATTAGGACAATAATATTTCACATGAACTTATTTACATTCAAGAAGTCATTTTTAATAATTGAATTGGAATCCTCCTTACATCACAATTTTGATGGCTTTGTTGGCTGTGTTATTTTCAAGGCACCTTTGGGTTTCCAATAAGAGTTCTCTCTTATTGAATATGATGTTAACTTTGGGCAACTAGGAAAGTAGAGAAAGATTCATGGGAATGGATTGTAGTGTTTGTTTGCATTGTTTTTGGGGTCAAAACTTGCATCTTTAATAAAGAAAAAAAAAGTTTGTAGTATTAGTATAAGACAAGGAAACAAAGTTAGACCATCCATTCTTAAAGACAAAGTAATGGAGAAAGGAAAAGATCCTAGCTTTGGTTATTTTAAGAACACCAAGCATCAATGCATATTATTTTTCATAATGAATCCGTGATGGTACACCAAAAATGGTTTTCGTATAGGAAAGTTAAAACCTAAAACTTTATTACACATAACGTCTTAACTAATTAATAAATTGACTTTAATGAGTTGCATTAAGAGTCTATTTGTACAATTTCTTAAAGTATTTGTAAAATATAAAAAAAAATTAAGTTTTTTTGAGTTAAAATTATTTTAAGAACAATTTTTTTATGCAATAGCAAATTCAATCACTCTAAATTTATGGGAGGTTGTCTCTTTGTGTTTGTTCTTTTAATTCTAATTTTCTTAATTTATAGACATGTTCATAGTTCTATAATTAATAACATGTTTAATGTTTTGGGAAATGCAAGATTTTGGTGCTGACAAAGAGGTGTTTGGTGGCTAGAAGACATATTTTTTTGTGTTTTGACTTTTTTATTTTTGAATTGATATGTTGTATAACTTGCACAACAACCCAAATCTAAATGTCAAAGAGTAAGTTATACAACATACTATTTCAGAAATTAAAAAAAAAGAAGTAAAAAACAATAAAATATTTTTACTTTTATTTTTCTTCTTCATGTTAGTGCGTTTTATATTAGGTTTAGAATAGAAAAATATTGTTTTTGATATACAAATTAAAAACAAAGGATAAAATTGGGTGTTAAGATGAAACTTCTAAAATTAAATCAATCAAACAAATTTTTAATTTAGGTTCAGTAACAGATCATGACCATAATAAATAAATATAATTAAAGAAAATAAACAACTAATAAAAATAAAGAACACGATACTAAAAGAAAATATATAAAAACTTATTTCCTTTAAAAAAATAATTTGTTATTTCTTATAATTCTTTATAACATTTTTATTTTTTCATTCTTAATTCATGTGTTTATCATAAAAAATAACATAAAAAATATGAAAAAACAAAATATAGTTAACCTATCTTTTAAATATTTTGTGCATATTTCTCCATCATCGAAAATTTTCAACAACGAAGATATATATACTCTTAATACAGAGAATAATTGATTGGCAACTTTAGATACTAATTTTTTATTTTGTTAATATTAAGAAATTGTAATTTTCAAATTTTTTAATCAATAAAAAACAACCTTTTTCTAAAAATATTTAAAAAAGAAATTGTCCTAATATATTTTCAATTTATTAATATTAAAATATTGAAGTGATGATTCACTTGTTTTTATATTATTTGCGTTAAACGTAAGTTTTTCAAAATGCCAAATTTTCAGCTACTTTCGTCATCGTCAAAGTTTCAATTTGCATGAAAATCGCGTTTTGATGTCAAAACTTAACGTTATTGATAACGCACTTTTCATTAGACTTTTCCCTTGAATCAAAACCAAGGATGTTGCAATATTGCAACTTTTGGAAGATGATTTTTTCGGGTTCTATTTGATGATAAGATAAATTTATTTGCGAATTATTCCAAAAGGATAAATAAGTAACAGTGAAAAAGTAGTTAGAAGTTATACATTCTGGAATTATTAAAAGAAAAATGATACTTGAACAATCATTTTTGACAACATTTAGACATGCGCACACGTGTCTAAATTTGAGTGGTCCAGTTGAAAAAATTAAATGAAAATGGACCACTCAAATTTAGACACGTGTGCGCGTGTCTAGATGTTGTCAAAAATGATTGTTCAAGTGTCATTTTCCTTATTAAAAAATGTGTAGTCCATAAACATTTTAATATATTATTCAGAAGCTGTTGTAGATTATTCATGATTCTTTGTACATCTTATTATACTATTGTGTTTTCCCCCGTTACTGATATTCTCAGTCAGTTGCAAGCAACACTATACTTTAAGTGTATATCATAAGATAAGGTGAAATCAATTTCAAATTTAACTTCCAATTTTCAGAAATATTATTCATCATAAAAGGGTTGCATGTTTTTTCAGTCTGTGATTTTTTTAAAATATATTTTTAATTATTTTTATTTATATTTCTATTTTTATTTTAAAAAAATGTTATGTACCAAACTAATATTGTGTCACATGAGTGATAGTCGCGATGTTATGTGTCATTGTCATCCTCACTAGTCTTAATTAGATTATGTTTATTTTGTTTCAATTTAATCCTAAATTATTTTAAATTAAACAATTTTATTTCTTTTCAAATTCAAACAAAATTAAATTTGTATGTAAAAGTTACACAAATATTTTTATTAAAATTAATATTTTTGTTAAATATTTTTAACATGATTAAAGATGTAGAAGTTATAATTATATTAATTAAGGTTTCTACAAAATTTTCTTCAATTTTTTATTTAAAAAAATGAAATTCTATGTTATTAGTTTGTTCACTAAGCTCTCATTTGAAGAATTTACACTAGGGTGTCATGTTACTATTTTTTTAACTCTTATAGATATATTTAAAGAACGTAGTTAACATTTATATAAGTTTAAACTCTTCTGATGATTCTCATATTATACTAAAATCTCAATTTAGTCCTCAGAATTTAAATAGTCTCAATTAAACCCTTATTTTAGAAAATGTGATGCAATTTGGTCCTTTTCGTTAATATAATATTGACGATGTTAATTCAGTATCCTGTGTCAATCTAATTTTTTAATGTTTTTTATTTTTTTTTAAAAGTGACAGAGATAGTATGACGTGATAGTGAGAGAATCACATGTCATTGTTGAAAAAAATGCCATGTGAAAAATCTCAATTTAGTAATTTTATTTGTATTTTGTTTCAATTACTCTTAATTTTTTTTAAATTAAAGAAATTTTATCCCTCTTAGAACTAAGACCAAATTTAATTTTTATATAAATGTTGGATGACAAAAAGGGCCAAGGTCGAACCAACCCGACCCACCAAGCCTAGTAGCTTGACAGGCCAACTTCGCAGGTTAGTAGGGTCAGCTTGACAACCCATCATCAATCCACTTTCATGTAAAATATAAAAAATTATAGTTTTTTTTCATGCGATATTAGTCAGACTTTCAATGGCAAGCTAGCCCGATCTGACCCTTTTTGGCAGGGCAATATTAGACCAGGATTAAACGGGTTAGTTGACCCATTTTGTCACCTCTAATAAATGTTTTAATTGTTATAATGATATTTTTATTAAAATTTATATTTTTATTAATATTTTTATTAATATTTTTAATAAGATTAACTTTATTTAAATTAATATTTTGCATTGAATTTTATTTAAATTTTGTTTTGAAATTTTCAATATATTTATTTTAAATTGTTATAAAACTATTTTAAAATTTTATATTTGAATTTACAATATTGTTATTTTTAAACCAACTCTAACATTTGTATATAAATTATTAATATATAAATATTTGAAATAAAATTTAAATAATATTTAATGTAAAATATAAATTTAAATAAATTTAATATTGTTAAAAATATTTAATAAAAATATCAATTTTAATGAAAATATCATTATACATTTATGCAAAAGTTAAATTTGGTCTTAATTTAAAGAGGAATGAAATATTTCCAATTTAAAAAAATTAGGATTGAATGGAGACAAAACACAAATAAAATAACTATATTGAGATTTTTCGCATGACACTTTCCCCAATAGTTACACGTGAAACTGTCACTGTCACGTCACACTATCTCTGCCACGTGACAGGATCCTCATTTGACACATGACATTTTTTTTCCAAAAATATAAATGATAATAATTTACAAAATAAAAAAGAAATAAAAAATTCACGAACTGACGCATGGTACTAAGTTAACGTATACTAACAGAAATGACAAAATTGCATCACATTTTAAAAAATGAAGACCAAATTGAGAGTAAGGACCAAATTGATATTCGAGTACAATATAAGGATCATTCGAGAGTTTTAACTTTTATACAATTTACTAAATATAAATATAAACAAATTTAATCTTGTTAAAAATATTTAATAAAAATATCAATTTTAATAAAAATATTTGTATAACATTTTATATAAAATAAATTTTATTTTAATTTGACGTAAGAAAAAAATGTTTAATTTTAAAAAAATTAGGACTAAATTGAGACAAAATAAAAATACATGGACCAAATTGAGACTAATGCAATGACATGTGACATGACAATGACATGTGACATTAACAATGTCACGTTATATTGTCATTGCCACATGACATAGTATTAGTTTGACACGTGGTAAATTTTTATTTTTTAAAAATGTAAAAAAAATATAAAAATAAATAATTAAAAAAATATTTTAAAAACTAAAAAAAGCACGAACTGATACGTGACATCTTCTTTAATTATGTTAGTATGGTACTAACACTAAGCACCTCATGACGTTAACTTTTAAAAAATAGAGATCCAATTGAAATAAAAAAAAATTGAAAGACTCATTTGAGACGAGTAACCAAAAATAAGCACATCAGAAATGATTTAACCTTTTTGTTATTTTTTTTTATTTTTAATGATATTTTTTATGTGATAGTAAATGATTGTGTATTAGGTTTGAGATGTTATCCTGAATGAATTTTAAAACCATATAGTACATATCTAACATGTCTAACGTGAGTTTTATGAAAAAATGGTTAAATATGATTTTAGTTATTAAACTTGACACAAAATTAAAATGTATTCATTTTCGAAACTTTCAAAATTTAAATTTGTTCATGTCTCAAAGTTTGATACAATTTAGTTAAGAAACTTTACAAATGAATAAATATAGTCCTCGTAACGTAACTACTTTAAAAAAAAATTGTGTCGAACGAGTTTTAGAGTAACATTTGAGTTGTTTCCATCATTTTGACAAGTTTAAACTCAAATGTCATTTTAGAACACATATTAACAAGTCCAAAAAATTAACATCATTAGCTCAAAATGACTATATCTATTCATTTTTAAAGTTTGGAAACCATAATGTATCAAAATTTAAGGTAAGAATGGATTTCAATTTCGCGTGCAAGGAACTAAAGATATATTTAACCTTAAAGAAAAAATTTGCATGGATAAGAAAGAAAAAGCCTCAAGTTGTTATCATAATAAAGCATAATTAACAAATTAAAGAAGAGAGTTGCTCCCTCCACCACCCTAAGTCTTCCTACACCTCTCCACTGTTTCTTTTATTCCAAAATTATCCTACATTAATTTAACTTTTATCCTTTAATTTTATTTACCTTTTTTAAAACCCTAAATTTCCTTACACTTCTACACATCCATGCTCCTACACTTGCAACATACTATAGAAGAGAGTTTCGCCCAAGCTCTCGACTGCCACTGAGATTGGTGCAAATTATGCATGAATAAAAAGAATAGTCAAATGAAAAGAATCGTTATTCACCTTCAAATTAATAATACAAATCAAGAAGATCAAGGGAAAGGGAAAATGATCCAAACGTGGAAACAATTTTGACAAAGGAAGCTTTGAAAATTGCATATTATGGTTGTTGTCATAGATCAGACTTAAATGGGGCACTTGTTGTAGAAATCCATTTATCTCCCTATAGAAAATCCATTTACCTTTTTTGGCTTAGAAAGCAAGACGTTGCATTCCCAAATTTATCACACTGTGGATCTCAAGTTTCAGAAATTCTACAGGGTTAAAAGCACTGCTCGGGAAGGTCTATGAGACAATCCATTGCACGAGAACATTTGCATACACTAGTTATGTTGTCAACATCCATGGACCCCTTAAACGGATGTCAACATCCATGGACGAATATCGACATCCGTTTGTCCTTCAACGGATGTCCATATCCGGCCACGGATGTTGACATCCATTTAAGAATCGCATATTCACATCCGTTTAAATATTATTGAAGGACAAAAGAGGAATGAGGAGGTACAAGGAGTAGTGTGTGGTGGTGGAGGGAGTAACTCTCATTAAAGAAACCTCTCAAGATGCTAATACATCAACAAAGGTAGAGTAGTCAAAATGGGCCACCCAGCTTGGCCTAGCTCAGTCCACCACGGGTTGACCCCTTAGTGGGCCAACCCAACCCAGCTCGCTTATTAGTGAATTCAAAAAATTCAAACTCGGCCCGACCTACCACAGGTGTGGTAGATTAAACGGGTTGATACACTTAATTACAATTTTTTTTCTTCAATCCCAAAAAAAATTACAAAATTTTTCTAATTGAAATCTAAACAAAGTTCAATCCAAATACGATCCAAAATGATGTTAAACTCCAAATACAATCCAAAATTACAAAAATACAATACAATCGAAATACACAAGAGAGCATTTTGGGTTTTCATTTTTTTAATATAATTTAATATTTAGAATTGATGGGTGGGTTTGTGAGTCAACCCAGCTCACCACGAGTTCAACTCGGGTGAGCCAAATTCTTAGTGGGTCGAGTTCATTTTGGCTTGTGCTAAAATTTGCAATTTTTTAACCCAACCCGATTCAAACCCGTGATGAATCAGATTCACTCGCTAGTTTTAACCCATTTGGATAGCTCTAAACAAAGCTCTTATCTTAATATATGATGACGAATCAAACATATTCAACCTTAAAAAGATAGAAAATTTGATAGTGAAATAATCCCATAATGTCATATAATAATGTACAATAGAGAATGAGACATGAGAATATGAACACATACAAATTCCTATTGTTTATGCCCTAAAACCATTTTTAAGATGACTTCTGATCCTTAACTTTTGTCCAACTATTGAGTAAAAGGAACACATTTAAGCTCAAGCTCAAGTTCACCTCTCGCAATGTTTTATAGTCTCATTAAGATCTCTTGTTTGATATTTTGCCTTCATAAAAGGATATATGATACCATGTCTAACAAGGGTGTTGTCCTTTGTTGCCATAAATTTCCAAGTTGCATGGATTCACCAATGTTCAATCTCATAGGTCATTACAACTATAACTAGAGGTTGAATGTATATTTCAACCTCTCCAATAAAATCATTAGTTGAAAATGTATCCTTGTCATACATAAGTTGCACATACATAAAACACTCTAACATTTAATATTCTCTCATCATCTTAAAACAACAACACCATAGAGGAGAAAAGTTCACATCTTGCAAATCCTTTTCACCCAACTTTATACAACTCTACAACAAAAGAAGGAAGGTTCATCATTACCAAATTCCCTACAAAAGAGTAAGTTTTCCTTTTACGTTGTTTCTCTCGGGTTAATGGATATTGCACATGCATGTGAAGTTTTGACTCTACATTTATTCTTATAATCTTTTTCTTGAATCTTGTAGTTGTTATAAATCTAATGGTGTATTTATATTCTTTATACGAGTTTAATCTTATTGTTTTAAAACTTACTTGATTGTGGAGATTAGGGACTATGTAAGATTCATAATTGGGATATTTTTTTTATAGATAAGAGAAGCTAAACCTTATTAAATTTGCCCATTGAATCAAATTGTTGAGCTTATGCTGTTTTGAGTTATGATTGAATGGTAATTAGTTGTCTTATTGGGCCAATTTTGTTACTGTTATGTGCTTTTTAGAATGTAGAAAATTGAGGTTTTGTTGTGGTTGAATAGAATATATGAAATTATTTGGAAACTCACAAGAGTTCACAAAAATCACATATGGAAATGCAAAATTTTGTGTGTTGGATAGAGGTAAGAAGCTCACGACCTATGGTGGTTGTGTGTTGGTAGTGAGGTGTTTAAAGGCTCTAAGAAAGGTTAGGTCAACTCAAAGAGGAAGGTGACTAGAGGGGTTTCATAAGTTGTTCTAGTCTTGATCTTAAGGAGAGTAGTATGACCATAAATAGACAACATAACATTAGTCTAAACCAAATGTGATTATATGAGAGGATACACATCTATTTATAGGCTAAAAGTGTCTCCTAAAAACCGTAAAAACCAAAACTTTGCATGCAACCACTACCAAGCAATCCTTGGCTGAAAATGGTGGCCCTCTAAGGAGTGGACAAGTGTCCACAAATCCTTTCCAATGAGTGCCATGTAGTCACTACTAAAGCCAAATCCTTTTCAATGGAAGCATAACACATGACACATACTTTCCACATGGTTTAGATGTCTAGCTTAAGGAAAAATCTTACACTAATTAGGCCTTAATACAAGCCTTAAACAAACTTATACTACTTGACCGAAATACATGGCCTAAAGAAACCTACACTACTCTTCAACCTCCATGATGACCTAAGAGAAGGATTTTTGCTTCACCTTATCTATATGATACTAACTCTTCTTGAATATGCTTAGGCCATGGTTAGGGGTATGTCATCAGTTTGGGTTGTTGAACGAGCTACTTTTTGCTGGACACATTTTTCTGCATTTTGTTCCAATGATTGATCCACTAAGAGAGGTATCTAGTTGTTTTGTGAGAAACCTTTTAGAGGTCACTTGCTGAGCGAGTATATTAGCTCGCTAAGCAAATATACAACAATTTTTTTTAGTGAAGAGTTAATAGGGATTTTGAAATGATAGTTTTATGTAGTTATACCTTAATGTTGTATGTGTTGAATGAATGAATGAGTAGTTTTTCTTAAGGAAGGAAACTATGTGAATAAGTTACTGTGATATATGAACATTAGGATGTCTACTAATTGTTAGAATCATATAAATGGAGACAATTAGTTGAAAAAGTCAACGGCGGTTCATTTTTATAGTATTGGCAGTAGTTATACACACAAATATATGAATTTATCTATCATCTAATGTGAAGTTGGGGAAATAGCCCATTCATATTAATTTGAGGTGTTACATAAACAATTTTGTTTTCTATTGAATTCGTCTGTTCTTAAAATTAAGAAAACATTAATGATTATTTTGTTAATGACATTTTTATCCTTACATGATTTTTAAAAACGACTTCTTAAAACTTTTATATTTTCTAAAAATATTTTCAGCATGTATTAAGACACTTTTAAATCGTACACTCAGGAAATATTATACAAAAATATAATTCAAACATAATTTCCAAACATGTGCTTAAATTAATTTTTAATCATTATGGATTTATGATTTCTGAAAATCTTGCATCTTTATGGAATAAGCTTTCTAAACAGTTTAAAATAAAAGTACTATTTAATCAAAATTATTTTTAAAATGCAATTTATTTCACCACCTTTTAATAGTTTTTTCTTGGAATCAAAACCAAAGATGAAATGATATTGCACTAATTTATTTTAAATGTTAAATATTTTATGATAATATTTGTATTGTTTAGATGGTTTTGACAAGTTTTAACTCTGATTATTAAAAGAGTTGTTTAACAAGTCCAAAAATATTAATGTTGTTAATTAAAAGGAATTATGTTAATTATTTATTTATTTTAAAGTTTGAGAATCAAAGTATATTAAAATTTGAAATAAAAACAAATTCTAATTAAGTTTATGAATTAAAAATATATTTAACCCAAAACTTTTTTTCTTTTTGGCATAGATCAGAAAACAAAAGCCTTTAAGAGTTGTCAATGTTACCACAAATAATTAGCAAATTAAGGAAACTTCATAAGATGCTAATACACCAAGAAGGGTCTTATCTCTGTGTGATGACGAATCAGACACATTCAACTCTGTAAAGACAGAAACTTTGATAATGAAGTAATCCCATCATGTCATGGAATGATGTACAACAAGAAAGGAGAATCTACACACATACAAATTCCTATGATTTTTGCTCTAAAACCAGTTTCAAGATGAGTTGTGATCCTTAACTTTTATCCAGCTATTGAGTAAGAGGAACACACTCAAGCTCAAGCTCAAGTTCACCTCTCTCAATGTTCTGCAGTCTCACTGAGATCTCCTGTTTGATCTTGCCTTCATCAAGGGATATGATGCCATCTCTAACAAGGGTGTTGTCCTTGCTTGCCACAAATTTACCAAGTTGCATGGATTCGTTGATGTTTGATTTCTCATAGGCCTTTGCAGCTATAACTAGAGGTTGAATATCTATTTCAGCCTCTCCCATAAAATCATCAGTTGAAAATGTATCCTTGTCATACACAAGCTGGCACATACATAAAACACATCAACATGAAATATTGTCAGAAGTAGAAATGAAACGACAATGGTTTCTTATGTAAATGTAATGAATCCATGGTGACATGACATGACATCAAGATAAGTAGAATGCTAGAAAACAGTAGCACATTTCTGGGGAGAAAAGAAAGATATGCAGAATTTTCAAAGAGAAAACTGGAAGTGGTGTGATGATATGAGTGCAAGTTTAGTTACCCTGATTTAAGATTGTTAAAAGCAAGAATGAAAATTACCAAGAAATATTTAACTAGCTTTTTTCCTATAACGGACTTCAAACAAAGGATATATGACCAAGAAAGAAAGAAAAGAAGAATCCCAGTCACACAAAATTTGATCATACATTAGAATCTGACTAATTTTCATGTGAATTAGCCTAACAAAATTTTAATAGGTTCATTCTTGTAGGTGATATGCAGCAAATAATTTAAACTGGATTTAATAAAAGGGTTCAATGCATAGTAATATAAGGTTCTTAATCATTAGTTTCAAGTATAGAATTATAAGGCAGTCATTTTCATCTCCCTCCTCATCATTTGTTCCTCTTTTCAGATATTACAGGAAATAAGATTACGTTCCTAAGACTTGAAATAAAAATTCCTTTATATTACAAATTTTGATATATTTTGGTTTTCAAACTTAAAAAGTGAATGAATATAATTTTTTAACATAACGGTATTAACTTTTTGGACGGTTAAATGACTTTCCAAGATAACATTTAAGCTGAAACGTATCAAACCATGTAAACAATTCATATGTAAGCCTAAAATGCATTTGACACAAAAAAATTTAATGTATTTGGATTAGTAGAACTACATTTATTCATTTTTTAAGTTTAGAAACCAAATTATATTAAAGTTTATAACAAGGATGAATTTCAATTTCGCATCAAAGTTTAAGGACTAAAAAGATATTTAACCTTAAAGTAATATTGTGAAGCCATGTTCCAAGTTTAGGGGGAAATGAGAAAGAATGAATATTAGTGTTGCAGGAATTAAATTGATCAGTTACTAAAATAATTGTATATGAAGTCTCAAAATATATTCTGCACATTCATGAGATTGTTACTGTTTCACTAGTACAAATATGATTATGGTATAAGAGCACAAACACAAACAGCAACCATTTATGATTAGCAGAAAGTGAGAAAATGAACGAACTTACCACTTTTAGAGGAGGAATGTTCTCTGGAATTGAAAGCATTAGACTTTCATTCCACACTGGATTTAAATTGTTCTTTATGACTCGTGTTTTTACTGACTGCAACAACAAATATAACAAGTATTTCACAATTTTTTCTCCTTTCCATCTATATTTTAAACTAGTTCACAGATAAAGATGCTCACTTGGTGTCCCAAAGAAAGGATGACATAAGGGTCACTAGTCATTACGTCTCGAACAGCTAGGTGAGTGCCTCTAACAACATTAACCTTAATCAACCCAACAAATTCAACCATACCTGCCTATAACAGTAAATGGGAACAACAAGATTAAGTATTTAGAAAAAAAGAAGTTCCAACATTTCTCTATTCAGAACAAGACACAGAAAAGTATGCTTCACATTTTAATAATTCTTTTATTCTGATATACTTGTTGATATGGTTCTGAAGTTAAGAGCACATAAGGTAAATATGTGTTAAAACCCAATGTTGCAGTTCCAAAAAACTGATTCTTGTATAGGGTATACTTTTTATCATATGACAGACTAACAAACATAATTTTAGAGAAATATAGTGTTTTATCAGAACAATTTTTTCCTCTCATAGAAAATAATAATACAAGCATATTTAGATTCTTCTTTTCAACAAAGCATATCGCCATTCAATTTGTCTTTCTTCTTTCTTTTTCATGTGTTCTTACTACAGTGAAAATGATAGATGGTGAGTTATCCCTGTTCCTCATCATTTTTCTCTTCATTTTTCTTCATAAACATAACAAATTTTATACTCAAGAAATTTGTATGAATAATAAAAAGGCAAAGACCCTGCTGGATTATAAATATTTTCCAGAATATAGAGCATGAAACTCATTCCTCCCACCTTTTGACTAGAATTGGAGCATGGGGAGCAAAAAACAACATAAAAATTTAGTATGTGTGGCACACTATGTCGCATCAACTGGCTCAAAAAGTAATTTTTTATGTTCATTTAAGAGATGGCTGATAGAACTAGCATTAGTCAAAGGAAAGGTTACCAATGAGGTACTTTTCTTTGACTTGTGCTCAGAATCTTTTCTTCCCCAACTATTTCGGAATGCATTCCCAATTCGAGTTTTGCCTGGAAATCTTTCAGATGGTTTTTTGTCCATAAGAGCATGATAGTATGAAGAGCTGCACTGAGCAAGTGATACACTTCTTCCTTGAGATGGGATAATGGGGCCTGCCACATTGTCATCACACCCCATAAACTGTTGGAACTCATATTTTCTCCTGAAAAGGAAAATCAAATAGGCCATTTCTGAATAAGAATGGTGTAATTCATCGAAAAAACGAAGAAAAAAAGAAAAATTTGGCTTCACTTCAGTTACCGAATATATTCAGAGCGCTCTTCAATGGAAGAATGTGGTTTTGGTTTTCTCATGTTACTTGGGAGGCAAGCTTCATACTTCTTGTTTAATAGTGTATTTCCTCCTAATTTTGCTAATGCATCAACTTGTTCATCTGTCCATTCATCTAGCTTCAACGATAGAACCTATAACAGCTTCAAACAATGTTAGAATTTCATTTTGCAGTGTTGCAGCTATGCACGCACAATGGAACACCCCTCCCATGTTTCTAAGAGAGCTGCAAATAGTGAATATGCAATTTTAACATAACCATGTATGCATGTTATATTCATTGTGAATCCCAACCTCAAAGATAAATGAATATGACTGTTACTGAGAAGTTATTTTAAAAGTTTTGTTGGAAATATACCTTTGATATGTGGACTCCTAGACTTCTGTGTATGCCAGAACACTTGATGCAAATAAATACTCCAAGACTCGAAGATCTGATGTTTAACAAATTCATCACACAAAACAAGTACGAATAGTGTAATGAGCTAATAATTTTATGATATGACTAACTTTTCACTGAACTATGAATACATCATTGCATTGTCAAAGCTTATAAGCTCCAAATCATTTGGTACATATGTTCTAATATTTTGAGCCTATTCATTTCAAATAGTTCTGCAAATCCACCATATTTCTGATTGGTGCACAATTCTTTTTTTTTTTGTAAAGACACTGAAGCAACATTCAGTTCAAGATCTATGACTGATAAATAAAACTGAGATAAAAAATCCAGGAAACTACATTCCTATGAAAATTCAGGCAAATACTTACACCCATTTTGGCTCTGGAGTTCCGCAATCAGCGCAGAACTTGTTCCCACCATGATGCATCAGATTTGTTAGCCTTCTCTGGGGACCTAGTAATTGGTAAATATAATGAAGAGGAATAAGATATAAGCTGAACTAATCAAGTAAAGAGGCATGAGGGGTTAAGTATCGTTAATTTAAGTTGAACCCTGCTGATAGGACAAACTATTTATAAATACTGTACATACAAATAATCTTCTTTAAGTGTTAATAAAATCACTAGTCTAGGATCATTAATCGTCTTTTGTCAGAAATTCTCTGATCATATTAAGTAATTCATGATTCTGCATTCTATTGTCAGAAATTCTGCAGTTATGTAATTCACTATATGCATTTGTTAGCAACCCAGAATCTTTCACTCAATCCAACAGAAACATCAAAATCACTTTTTGCAAGGTTTGATCCTAATGAAACTTGGAAGTTTTTAAGGATGGACTAGTCTCGATGGTCAAGACGAACCAATATAAGAAAAACTTATCATTCTCACCGTCGTTGTCACCACTACCATCATCTCATTATTATTATTGTCATTATCACCACCATCATCAACATCATTATCGCTATCACTTCTCTTTTATTATTGTCATCATTGTCACTATCATCATTAGCTAATGTTTAGCCTGTCCTTATCTTGTCATTATTCTCTAAATCCTTGTATCATATTATATCTAATCACCAATGAGTGCTAAGACTACTTAACATCTTATTGTGTTAACCTGACCGAGCTATGTTTACAAGTCATCAAAAAGAAGTCTTCAAAACCACCTAGTATCTAATGTTTGGTTGCAAGAAGACATGCTTTGAAAAAAGACCTGTCTCCATGCTTTATTTAGGTGTAAAGACATGGTACAAATCTTAACATCATAAGTATCTACTATATCCTCAGAAAATCAGAATGATTCAACATGTGGTTCGTTGTAAAAGATTTTTCCCAACACGGGGGAATGAGTAAATTGAACGAAATGATTCAATGGTGCTGATGAATGTATTCTTCTGGTGTACAAAATCCATCATTTGATTATTGTGTTTCTCTGGGGGAGGAAGAAAAAAGGGATTAAAAACTCTTACATATTACTTCTTTTGTATCAGAATTTTCATCCTGCACAGACATATCTGGCCTTCAATATTTGAAACCCAAAGGAAAATGTGGTGCTACAATCTGTCACCAGCCATATGGCAATTTTTTCTCTGCATTCAAATACATGGCATAACATATATTACATCTGATCAGGTTCAACATGGCATTTGGAAACCCAAATGAATAAACATAAATGGTGGCAAAGAGATTGCAAATTGCAATGGCATAGCCATTTAGGGAACAAAAAGAAACAGCTATTTTGAATATAAATTCTTACATATCAGAATGTATCTTTCTGCTCTTAAATTTTCAGCACTAAGAAGAAGGCAACAACGATTCCTGCATTGCAACAAACCAGAATGGGTTCAAAAACAAATGGCTAAATCAAACATATATCTCATATTCAATTAATGGGCTTGTGAAATAACATACCCTCGAGTCTGAAAATGTTCAAAAGGGTCTTCGAGAAAATTGGTTTTTGACGACTATTGAAGGTGAAAGCTCGAAATTTTGAGAAATGTGCATTGAAGAGGAAAAGATAAAAACTTGAAAACTCAATTTGCCAGCCAAATGTGATAGTTTTTGGGGTTGCAACAAATCAAAGATTTCAGGGGAAACAAGACAGATCAGAATAATCTTTCTTTTGTAACAAACTCTATAATTCTTGACAAATATGTAAATTCTTTAGGAATATGACATGGAATTTGCTATAGATACTAGGTAACGAAGCTTCTTTTTTGTTCTTTTCTATAAATTAACATATAATTAACTTTTTTCACACACCAACTACAGAACATGAATATGACATGTTGTCTATCTTCATTTATAATACTGCAAGATAAAAATTTCATATTTCTATTTTACTTGTAATTATATTTTTAAATTATATATATATATATATATATATATATATATATACACACACTTATTCTTTTTATTTGATAAAAGAATTATTAGAAAAAACATACATGGATATGTTGAATTGATACCAATAATCAGTTATTGAGAAAACTAAAGTTAAATCAACATCATATTAATCTATTTTTTTTAAATATTAATATCAAAGTGGCTCAATCAAATTATATTTGTTTTTGTTTAGAGGTTTCTTTATTATAAAAATTTTAATATCAAGAGAGTAATCGTTAAAAACTTACAAAGTAATTCATTAAAATACATAAATATAAATTATAGAGATTTTGTTTGATAAAATAATTATAAATATTATATATAAAAATATTCACATTTAGATACTAACATGAAATAATATTATAAAACTAATTACAATTATCAATTTCACTTGAAAAAAATATTAATTTATGCATGTAATTTTTTTATTGGTCATTCAAAATAAACATACATAGTAAACATATATTGGTATATATGATTAAAGTTTGATTCTTTATATGATGAGATTGAGGATGTTAGCAAATTGAATCAAATCAATAACGAATCTTATTCTCGCAAAATCGACAAAAAAAAAATCGAACTTGAAAACAAAATATCAAAATTATCTCCAATAAGTAGTAACAAATCGTCATAAATCATTGAACTATGGAAGTTGGAAATTATGTCATTTTGGTACTGTGATTGTCTAGTATTGACGTCTGCAACAACACTACCCACCCAATGAAAGTGGTGCAGCCCAAAACCAAATGTAACACCACACACAAACACGTCAATTTCTCTCCTCTCAGTGAGGTTCTATCATTTGAAGGATTAGACTTAAATGTTGCTGTTTGTATCATACGTTCTTTGAGTTGCAGCATTTCACTGGGGTTTGGTTGAATCATTATTGTTGATAAGGTCATTGAAGTTTCAGGAGCTTTTTGAAGGGGTTAGAGGACATTGACCCTTTGGATGTCTTTGATTCTGCATAAAATTTTTGTTTTGTGGAATCTGGGTTGCTGCATTTCCAGTTTATTGAATTGATTTTGTTTCTCGAATAGTGCAGATGTTTAAATTGAGTTTGTTTTTTGGGTGCCATGGAATTATGCTTCCTTCTGATTGCGTTAAACCAAACAGAGATTGGGTTTAGGAGAAGGACTTGGTCTTTCATAATGTAACTAACCCAACTCCAAATATTTGTCAAGAGATGCGTATTGCCTTTGAAGAAGGAAACTTTGGGAACCAGAAATATAATTGAATCTCAGTGATTGAGGGATTTTTTTTTTCTTTTAGATTTGATTGAAATGTTATACGACTTTTTCTGTTTGTTTGTTTTTTTTTTTCATTTTTGATTGTTTTGTAATTCAATTGTATTTTAAAAGTTGGTTATGTTGGAAAGTTCTACATCAAGATGAATTTAGAGTATTTAGAATATATATATATATATATATATATATATATATATATATATATATATGTTGATGCAAACTTTAATTTTTATAAGGTTAAGTTTAAAATTCACATTTTTACATGTTATCTTTCTTAAATCTTGGTTTTATAAAATCTGGTGTGCTTCTGTTATTGCCTAGAATTGATTCCAGGGAAGGATAACTGAAATAGTTTCCCCTCTGTCTTGATTGAGATATGGTTTCGGCAGCCTTTTTAGTAACTAGTAATCCGCTTTGTTGTGATTCATATAGTCACATTATGAGATATATAGGTTCTATATATACAGCAGCTTCTAGAGTACATACGATGTATATGGTTCATGTATAAGTTATACCTCACAATAACTGGGCATATAAACTTTCTTACCGCCTTAGGCGTAGCAGAGTGTGAATCAGGTAGGTTAGATTCTGTCTGTCTAGGGCACGAGACATGGATGCAGATTCGTCATCTTAAGTGTAAGGTTGTCATGCACTAGTTGTGAAAGTTTCATTCTAAATTCCTTGTGTTGGTCACTAACACTTTAAGTAATTAACTTAGTTCTTGAGTTATTCTGTTTTCTATGTGCTGTGTGAGAATTGTCTGCTTCTGTGATGTAATCTATGATGTGTGAGCTGTAAGGAATATTATGATTAAATATATGCTACTGTTAAGCTAAGATAAACGATTCTGATCATGTACTCGAGTATGTCTATAAAAAGAATTAATTTAAGATGTTGATTACTGAATTCCGCAGGTTATCCCTAAGGTCTAAAACAAACCTTGAAGTACACTGAGAAAGGAGAAAAATGGAGTCTCTAATTCTTCAACTTCATGAAATATCAGCTGTGAAATTTGGTAATTTCAAGCTGAAATCTGGCATATCCTCACCAATCTACATAGACCTCCGCCTTGTTATATCTTACCCTTCTGTCCTCCGGAATGTTTCTCAGACCCTCATTTCTTCTGTCTCTTCCACTTCATTTGACCTTGTCTGTGGTGTCCCTTACACTGCTCTTCCCTTTGCCACCTGTGTCTCCGCTACTCAGAACATCCCCATGGTCATGCGCCGCAAGGAAGTAAAAGATTATGGTACTTCTAAAGCCATTGAAGGTGATTTCAAGCAAGGTCAAAGTTGCTTGATAATTGAGGATCTAGTTACAAGTGGCACTTCAATTTTGGAAACTGCTGCCCCACTGCGTTCTGCAGGGTTGAAGGTCAGTGATGCTGTTGTTTTGATTGATAGAGAGCAAGGCGGGAAAGAGAATCTTGAGAATAACGGAATCAAGCTGCATGCAATTCTTAAGTTGACTGAAATGGTGAAGATTTTGAGTGAAAAAGGAAAGCTTAATGAGCAGATGCTAGAGGTTGTTATGAGATTCTTAGAAGAGAATCAAAAGATTGTTGCTTTGGCAACAAGAACTAAGTTCAATGCCTTTTCATTATTGGAAAGGGCTAAATTGTCCAAGAATCCGACAGGAAAGAGGTTGTTTGAGATAATGGCTGAGAAGGAGAGTAATTTGTGTTTGGCTGCAGATGTTGCAACTGCTGCTGAATTACTTGAAATCGCTGACAAGGTAAAGAAGAACTTGGCAATTGTCCAAAATGGGAAAATGTTTAAACTAGTGCATGGCATTTTGTTTCATCTCGAATTAGCAGTGACAATGTTAAAGTTGGTTATTAATTTAAAAAAGGGTCGAGAATTCTTATAAGAGTCCTGTTCTCTGGATTATGGTCATCGTCAGTGAGATAGTAAACTTATGGTTAGAAGTTTAGTCCTGACAAATAAATTCCTTCAACTAATTTGGCTGTTCTTTCCTGTCAGGTTGGACCTGAGATATGCTTGCTGAAGACACATGTGGATATTTTACCAGATTTCACCCCTGATTTTGGTTCTAAGCTTCGCTCGGTACAGTACTAAAGAAGCCCCTTTTTTCTTTTAAGCAGTGCAGAACAAATTTTTGCATCTTCATTTTGTCAGGATTTATAGATGGAAGTAGATTTGTCAATATTTATTGAAATTGGAGTCCGAAGTCGTGACTTTGACCTTATATGTATGAGTATCACATTTAGTGAGTTTTCAGGAATCTTGTATACTTCTGGTTTAGTTGTTTCTATTTATGCTTGTTTTTCTGTTGAAGATTGCAGAAAAACATAACTTCTTAATATTTGAGGATCGTAAGTTTGCTGATATTGGTAACACAGTGACCATGCAGTATGAAGGGTAAGATCTATTTTGGATTCTTTTCAGTATTATTTCTTCTGTTTCTGCTTTTAATGACTTATATATGATCTGATATCTGCAGCGGGATCTTCCATATATTGGATTGGGCTGACATAGTAAATGCTCACATTATATCTGGTCCTGGAATTGTAGAAGGACTGAAGTTGAAGGTCTATGCTCTAGTATTAACGTTATATTAACTGTAGCCACACCAAAATACTAGCCTAACATGTCTCATGAATATACTTAGGGTTTGCCTCGTGGAAGGGGTCTTTTGCTGCTTGCTGAAATGAGTTCAAGTGGTAACCTTGCCAAGGGAGATTACATCACTGCTGCAGTGAAAATTGCTGAGGATCATTCTGACTTTGTCATTGGCTTCATCTCAGTCAATCCAGGATCATGGCCTGGAGCACCTGTAAATCCCTCTTTCATTCATGCAACGCCTGGAGTTCAAATGGTGATTGGTGGTGATGCTTTAGGGCAGCAATATAACACGCCATATTCTGTAAGTGTATGCATGTAGTGTGTATCTTTTAGTCATTTGCATAAGTTAACGACATGATAGGTGAAAAATGGTTAATGGTTTATGAGAAGTGTTATATAACATGCCTAAAGTACTTTACTTTTAACATGGTTGATCTTTCATTCTTTTCCTTGGTTTAGAATAGTTTTGTTGAGAAAAAGTATGTAGGGAACTGGAGAGGGAGGATGAATAGTCTGTCTCTTGCAAGCAGATACGATAACAAGAGTTTTTACTATATTGTCTTCTTGGCAAGCTCATTTGTCTCTCCAGCTTCAGCACAGACAACCATTCACCCCTTAATATTCATGTGCTGAAAATGCATCAATGCTATATTTCTTTCCACTTCTTTCTGCTCCTTGGGTATGGATCTCTGCAGTGACTTTACCACATGATATCTTAGACCTTCAATAAATTTTATTAACACAATACTTAAAGTTGATGTTCAAAAGAATAAATGGTGAGATCATGACATTTGACCATGTCCAAGTTTTCTTTTTCCACTTAAGAGGATCTGATATTGTCTCATGCTCCTTTGTGTTGTAAAGATATGTGTCTACAGGTCATTTGATTGCCATGTGGGAGTCAGTGCTTCATAGTTGCATACTCTTCTTTCATTTGAGCTTATTGCTTCTTGATAACCAAATGGTTTTTTCCAGGTTATCTATGAAAGAGGTAGTGACATTATCATAGTGGGTCGTGGCATCATCAAGGCCAAAAATCCGAGTCATGCAGCTCGTGAATATCGTCTTCAAGGATGGAATGCATATTTGACCAAGTGCAGCTGAAGCCTGTATTCTCAGACTAATTGGATGATGCCAAGTGCATAGTTAGGAAGAAGAGTCCTACTTGTTCATAGGATGTATTTCATTTCACCATAGTATATAGGTAACTTCCAAAGCTGAATGCAGCCTGGAGTTTAATTTTCTTCCCCGTCCCCATTTTTGGCTAGAAAAAAGTATTTGCTGTTCTGCTGATCTTTGCCTGAAGTGCTTCATTTTATGATTTTTCTCAGCATGTAATAGGTTGAAAATACTTCATTTCACATTAATTTTTCACATCTTTTTATTCTTTAATGGGACCGAACTAATGTATACCATTCACAGTAATCTCATGGATTATTGTAATGGGTTGAATACTGCATTTCACCTTAATTTTGTACATCTTTTTCTTCTTTAATGGAACCAAACTAATGTTGAACTTGTGGAATAAGATTATTAGGGGTTTGACGAAACCATTATTCAATTTGATGCAGCAAGCCTACCAAAACTGTGATGATATATTTAAGTCGAATGCAAGATTGGATTATTAATTTTGTCTTCATACTCAAGCACTGTGCCATCGATTAATCATTTTGTAAATAACTACACACCAACCAATGACAACAACTGAAACTAGAAAGATTGCACATATACTTGGATTTAAGTAGAAATGCAAGCTAGACGTTGTTTTCAAATTATCAAAACAAAGTTAGATGTGCTGCAAATTGGCAAATATGGCAACTACGAATTAACAAAACGCATTAAGTGGTTATGTGCCAAGCTGTAAAACAAATATAAACACTATTTTTTATGTTCTTAATCGTAGCTATGAATATATATATATATATATATATATATATATATATATATATATATATATATAGACAGAGCAAATTAAGGTTCTACATCTCTATTATCATAATGATACGATGTACAACTTCCTGTTCATGTACTTGATGTGAGGATAAGCAAAGAGAGTTTGCCTCCTAAGTTGCAAAAGACAATTACATGACCAGAAGGTACATATCACTACAAGAAACTACTTTGCACTACAAACTATTGGCCTAAATATCATTGATAGTTGAAGGACATCATCTCCTATCCATTCATTGTTCTTTCCAAATCCTACCAGTAACCCTTAACTTCAACTCCTTCCTGTCACCGCCAGAAAAGAAAAGGGCCATATTTCTCTGAATGATGAGACCATCAAAACTGTCACGAACCTTGCGGTGGCTGTCCCTGATGCTTCTTGGCACACCCTGCCAAATCATCTTCCTCCCATTCCCACCTACCTCTAAACTATAGCTATAATTCTTTGCTTCATTATCATCACCCATGAACCGCAAAAAGGCTCTGTAGACAGGAGCCATTCCAAGCTGAAAAGCTTCAAAATGTAGACAAAAATACTGACCAAAACAGCTGAAGACCTAGAAACCAATGAGAAATGATTAGTCAGCTAAATTCCAATTTCTGTCTAGAAATAAATTATGAGAGAACGAATTTAATTTTATCATTGGTTATACAAATTAAATAACCGTAGCTTCAATATGTTCCAGTATTTGCAATATTGGGTGTTTCTTTTTTAAGCAAATGAAAGGTTTGCTAAATCACTCTACTCATAAACAACTGATGAAGAGAGACACAATTACATCCAAACATGTTCCAAATTTACACAGTCTGCATACCCAACCATATGGTTAGACACTATAGTCAATTTACGAAATCAAAGGAATGCAGGTAGAACAAGGTCCTGAAAAATAATACCGTCAACATCCATGTGGCATTTTCAACTTCATGTGGATTTGATTTGACATAGCGGTGGTTGAAAGTGCTACCATTGTGCATGTCCACTTTGTGGTCATCTTTCAGATGAGCCACCAGGTAGGGTATATCACCCATAATAGAGCATTCTGAACCAGCATATGGACAGTTGTAAGGTCTATATGCACATTGTGATTCATGCTTTAGCTTGCTGTAATATGGATATATACCAATGCACCCAAAACCTTGATATTTACAGGGAAGTTCCAAAGATGCAGCCACTTTCTCCAGTGCCAGACATCTGATATTGCCAAGCTCATGCCTACAAGTAGGGCACCGGTTATGGACCCTGGGTTTGCAACCAGAGCATATTGTGTGACCATTTGAACACTGCAATAGTAACAGAGGAAAATAGGTCAACTAAATTTCAAAAGAAAATTTATTTGAAACCATCAATGTGGTAATATTATATAAAAACAGTTACATTTAGAAATTTTGACCGAGTTCTTGCTAGAATAGATCAGTTAGGTGAGCAAGGGAATAGTTACTTTTGAAGGAGGAAACCAGCCCCCTTAAACTCAGTTTTTTGTTCATGGCACACCAAAAGGAACCATTGTTTTAGTTAACTTCTAATAAAATGAGAATTCTCTTTTTATTTTTGCTCAATCCTGTTAATAAGCAGTAACACCATTCCATGGACCCAGTATCAGATGATTATGCTTTGTCAATGTGATTAATTTATCAAATTCCACTTTGAACATCCCAGTATTTTTTAGTAACAATTGCATGCTTTCTCACAAGAACCCAAAACAAATCAACAAAATAAGCCATCAATATATAAACAACCTGATGGATTGGAGGGTACATGGCATTCAAGCATACAGGGCACTCTAAAAGCTCACGAACACTGCTTGAAACAGTACCATTAGGTTTAAGTGTAGTTTGTCCAGGATCATTTACTAATTCACCAACATCTGTTGACTCTTCATTTTGAGGAGGATCAACATCAACTTTGCTCCGTATATCATCAAAGAATAAATTACTTGATGCCATGCTAGCAAAAGCAATCACCAGCTGCCCTGTGGGTGGGAAATAATCAATCACAAAGGCAATAACTAAATTCTACATAGTATTTTCCTCTTTTACTTCCACCAAACAGCTAAAATAGACTAACTAGTTAAGCTTATTGAGTCACAAGTCTCCAGTTTATTCAAACAACAGAAGGAAACCCGTTTTATCCCTTGGTGTTGACTATAGGTGGATCAAAAACATAATAGTATATTTTTGAATTAACATCTATAGACAAAGCACTAACAACCATTTCATGAATCTTTCTTGGGTGAAGCTATCATCCTCCCCTGATGCTCCATTGATATGATTAAAGATACATCAGGACATCCATCAAACCCACTTTTAACACCAAATTTACAAACTCAATGGCTTATGAAAGCAAACAGAACACATCAACCAGCAAAAAAACATATGCATTTGTCATTGAAAACACATTCGGAGAATTGATTAGTTCTCAAATTCACATTTATATCGAACAACTGAGAATTTCTCATCCTGCAAAATGAAATCACCCTAGCATAATATGAACAGTTTGCCCAAAAGATAAACAATTTTCAAATGCATTCCACCAGACAGATAATTACTCATTAACATTTTAAAAGCTGAAAAGTTAACACAATAGTTTAAAAAGATTCGTCTAGTTAGTTATTTATGGATGCAGATCCTTATTCACGCTACCCTGATCATGTACAAAAATATCATCACTAGATGTTGGAGTCAACTACATGGATAAAATAAAGCCATTGTGTATTAAATATCCAAATTTTCAGCAAGCAATTTAAATAAAGATCTTTATTGATTGCTTTGGATAATGTCTTGTTTGATCTCCCAACTCCATTATCAGGCTATCCCTTATATGAATAGAAAAATACCTTGATAATAAAATGAAATTTACACTTCCAAATGAACAGAACAACAAATCTTTCCAAGTTTACAAATATTATTATGTACAAGTTTGCATTGAGAGAGAAAAAATCAATGAAATAAAAATTGAATATGGAAACCATAACAAATCTTGATTAACAGAATAGACATATGAAAGGTTTTCAAACCACGTTCAGGTCTAATTTCTATGAATATTAGAGAAAACAAAGTATGAAAAAATTACGTAAGAAACACATGTAGTCATTCAAGGCCTGAGTGGTCCGCACAACCCCTTTCTAAGATTGTGGCACTCAAATTGAGTAAAATCATCTTGTATGAAGCCATGTATAAACCCTTTTCATTACAATATTTAAACATAAACACAGCTATATTAAGTTGTCCTCTGCTCATAGGACTAGGAACAAGAGGAACCACATAAATTTGTCAAAGAAATTACAGAAAGATGAATATATTGGCAGAATTGACAATATAAAAAGAACCCTCCAATACATGTAGCAGGCTCAATATCAATTGATCAAAAGAAATGACAGTGTGACTGTATGCACTTATTTAAAAATGAAAATTTGATGCATAGCTATGCTAGAACAGCTATGACTAGGCACAAATAAATAAAGCAAAAAGAAAGTTAATTAACAAGGCCAGGTGGAACTTTGTAGGCTTGGGTCGTTGAACTGGCTTCATAGTCAAAAGATGGCAAGTATAAACTAACAAAAAACAAATAACCCATTAAAAATTGTCCCCTTCATTAACATTAGCTTTCTAAGATGATATTTTATTTAATATACCAATCCAAATTTTGTATCTATCTTCTTGTCCATTGATGAAAGAAATCACATTGAGACATCCTATTAAAGTCAATCTCAGATACAACACCTGCGTACCCTGTAAAAAGTGCCTACCTCCCTGGCATCGAAGTGTGATATAATATACAGTCTAATAACCTAACACTCAGTAATCAAAATAAAAACTACAAACGGTATGTATTCTAGCCAAAATATGATTACCCTCCAAGTGATTCCAACCTCTTATGAAAGATAGTTCTATCATGTGTTTGAGGTATGATAACGTTGGAAATTCTATCCAATCATAGATAATCTCTATGCATACACACACACATATACATATACACACACACATATACATATACACACACACACATATATATATATATTAGGCAGCCTGATGATCTCACTCAAATGCAGATAACTGCCTAAGACAAGAGTTGTGTGCATCCCTCAGGCTCCCCATTATTTTACAGTTTAAGAGGGTAATTTAACGAATCCAACTTCTCCCATGATCGACCAATGAGTAACTTGTGTTTGATCCGAGAAAGCATTTCGGATGGCCTTGAGCTTATAGCCCAAGTTAAATCCAAAAAGGAAATAGTTTATTAGCTTTTTGAGGTGGCACTCAGCATTTGATAGAAGGAAGAAAGTTTTCCTCTGAAACATAGTGCATTAGAAGCAAAAAGAAAAAATGCAATGTTGCAGCCATGAAATAGTACTCGACCATCATCAGAATTCCGAACCAAACCACTAGCAATCAAATTAGAATAACTTCACCAAAAGTAACGCACAACTAGACTCAGCTTCCAACAATGTCGCCGGTGTTTTCCCATGAAAACCATCACACGCACATCAAACCTTACATACTAAAGAATAAAAACGGGTTAGTTGCAAAGCCAACACCAACAACAACACATGCATGAACAAAAGAAAATCCGAGACACTTATTTTGGAAGATTCACAATTTCACATATTCCAATACACCCTCTCTTGAGCATGCAGAAGGTAGCAACCTCGGCAATCCGAAAAGCAAATCAAACGCAAACCTTAAACAGAGCAAACTGTTTTATCCATTAATACAATCGAAACCCTAACCTCAACCAACAAATTCACAAAATTTCAAACCAACCCCACAACAGATCTACAACCAACACAAACAAAAATCCCAAAAGAAACACAACCCCGAAAAGAAAAAACTTAACCCAACCCCCAAGCAAATATACAATAATAATAGAACCCCAGAAGTGAACAAACTAAAATCAAGCTGTAGAGAGACCTGGAATGACGGATTGATCAAAAGGGCATTAGAGAATAAGAAAATGGATGAAATCAAAGATGGAGAGCTAAAGGTTTTGGCTTTGGTGGGTTTTGTAACAAACAGTGATAAATGGAAAACAAAAATACAATGCGCGTCTGCAAGTTGATCAAGATATTCAAATTAAAGAGAGAGGAGAGCGTAGGTGAGGATGAAGAGAGAGAGAGAGACAGAAAGTTGTGGGAAAAATACAAAAGGGAAGAAAGAAAAGGTTTAAGAAAAAGTAGGACCCACAAGTTCCTTGATTTCCTTACTTACCTTTCTCATTGTGTTTTATGTTTTAATTCTAAAATAATGTTTGAAGCTTTCACTCTTCATCTTTTTCACACCTATTTTCTTTCCCAATAATGAATAATAAGTACATGATTCAATTTATTTAAATATATATAAAAAGCAATTAGATTTATAATACAATTTTTTTTCAATAATTAATCAAGGTTACTTTTTTATAACAAATAAGTCTTCTTGTTAATAAAAGTTCTTCGAACTAAAGAAGTATATTAAATTGAGATTTGAAAATATTATTTTGTTATAAAAGAATTTTATTCACAAATTTATTTATTTATGGGTTAAATTAAAAATAATCAAAAAATCAAATTTAAATAAATAAAAATAATATATTTTTCAATAATAATTAATGGGCCATCACTTCACATCTATATAATAATTATTATTTAACACTAGTGTAAACACACGATAAGCACTATCATGTAGTTTATATTTATTAAGTTATATTTAACCGAAATTTATGTATTGTTATAAATAATTATTTAAATTTTAAAAAATTAGTAATTAAAAATGTAAAATTAAATTTTAGTTATAGATAAAATAAATTTTAGTTATTGAAACAAAAATATTATAAGTAATATTGTATAAATACTTTTTTATTATGAGTAATTATTTAAACTTTAAAAAATAGTTATTAAAATGATAAAAGGGTAAATAATTATTTTATAATGAGTAATTATTTGAATTAAAAAAATTAATTAAGATAATAAAACTGAAAATATTTTTTATTATGAATAATTATTTAAATTTTAAAAGTAGAAGTTAAAAGGGTAAAATTGAAAAAACTAAAGGAGAACACCAAAAAGTATCTCTTTATATATAGTTATATATCTATATATAAAAATGATTCTTAGTACACAATTCATATTTTTATTTTACCCCTTATAATATAATTGTTGTTAACTCAATTTTTAAGAGTAACTTGTTATTTTAAATATTTTAATAAAACTCAATTACAATTAATAATAAAATAAAATGGGAAACTAAAATATAAGTTTTAAATTAATTTATGATGTTAAATATTAGTAGTTTTTATTTTTCATAATTTTGTATTGTTTCAGTAGGGATGTGAAGGCCGAGATATAAACCTAATAAAACTGAATTGCTTCTTCTTACGTTGTCTGTCACGATGCTTCCTTCCTCTCTTTACGTTCTGTTCCTTGGGAAAAGGTGGACTGGGTACCTGCAAAGGCACTCCGACGCTCAAGTCAGAAAAGGGGTCACCTGAATCTCTTGGTTTAAAGTGATCAAGCAGAAGAATAATTTCTCTCTCTCAATTTCTCTAAGGAAAAAACGTACCTTTTTTCTGGTATGCATTGTATATTTAAAATAGCGTAATAAACCGTTTACCTGAAAATCCGGTCAGTTACTAAAGTTGACTGTTTAGAAGTTGTAACTGTCAGATCATGTGCTGATACTGAGTCAACTACTTCCGTGATTCACGACGCTGGTTATCCAATATACACAACTGCTTATCTGTAACCACTAGATCACGATATCGCGTTCTGTATGTCGATCACGCAGGGTGATCGACATAAGTGGACGACTTGTCGCACGAATGCTTCATGTCGCGACATCACTTGTTTGATTGTCGAGCATCAAGTGGTCGACAATATCAAGTGGTCGTATGTCATTACAAGCATGAGAAGGTCCTGCCTTGGTTTAACTGTCGCCAGGTCGCTCGCCAGGTTGCTCGGGTTATTGGTCGACCGTTGGAGGATTAGGCATCCTATGGTACATGCCCCCCAAAGTCCGAGTAAATGGTCATAACCTTGGCCGACAGAATTACGAAGGACTTTTGAGCGTTGTTTGAGGAAACGAGGAGACGTGGGTTGACAGCTGTCAGTAGGGTGGCGTTACAAATTTTAGGGTTTTCCCGCTTTTTTAGGGAAACGAGGGGACGCGAACTGGTAGCCGTTAGATTAAAAAGAATCCTACGGCGCCTGACGATTAAACGGTTTGCCTTCTTCAACACGATTCAGAAGGGGGTTAGTCACTTTTGCGGAAGAACAGAGCTTGACAGTGTTCACCTTAACCGAGATTGTTTCCCCTCCATCCTCACTGCTTACGCTGCTACGAGACTTTGCCAGGTAACCCTAAAATTTCCTTCATCTTAGTGTGTTTAGTGCTGACCATGGAAGGAAGGGGGCAGAACACCGGTGGCGATACGCCGGGGCCGTCATTAACGGCGGAATGCCCTGAAGTTACTACTATACCTTTTGGTGATGGGGCTTTTATATATGGAAATGTGTGTGGTGAAGGTCCAGGGGGACGTGTAATATCTCCGATTAGCGGAGATGAGTATGCCTGGGCGGCGCGTGAGGTGAAAGAACTTAGAAGTCAATTTAGGAGTAAGGCTGTAATAACCAACTGGATTGAGAATAGTTGTGTGTTGAGAACCCTAGGGTACCAAACCTGTATAAAGTTGATAGCTTGCCGGGATGATGAAAGGGTATGCTATGGTAGGGAGAATGCTTCTGATGAATTTTTTTATTGTTATGCTGCGTTGTTCTACGATTTGTATTTGAGATTGCCGTTTACCACGTTCCAAATGGATGTTTTGCGCACCCTAAACGTCGCACCAAGTCAGTTGCATCCCAACAGTTGGGGGTATGTGCAAGCTTTTGCCGTAGTGTGTCGGGCGTTAGCAATTAGGCCCACTGTAGGTTTGTTCCTATACTTCTTTAGATGTCGACCGGTGGCCACGAAGGGATGGGTATCGCTGATTTCGGAACCGGGTAATGCGCTACTAGAGCTTTACCTGCAGTCATATAGGGGGTTTAAGGAGAAGTTTTTTAAGGTGTCGATCACCGATGTTGGTCGAAGGTTCTTTTTCGATGGTGAGGGGAATCCCAGATTTCCCTTATATTGGACGCAGGATCCTCTGAGGTTCACCTCGTGGTCTGAAGATAAGATGACGATTGAAGAGTTGGAGGCTTTGAGTGTGTTGACCTCGTTGCCACGCCCCTTCTCTTCTCGTCAGATTATAGATTGCCTCGAGTTCGATGACGCGGGGGCGAGGGTGTTTGGTATGTGTCTTTGCTTATCATTTTTGTAGATTGCTTTGTTGTTGCTGACTATTTCGAACGTATTTCGGCTTTTGCAGAGATAATGGGGAGAAAAGGAAATGGGAAAAACTGGTTTCAGTCGATCGGAAACGAGAGGGCTGAAGTTAGTCGCCCGGGACCATCTGCCGGACATGCTGTTGGTCAACCACGCCTCCCAACGTCATCAACCGATCCATTACCAGTGGTAGTGTCGGCGGCGACTGACGAGACGCCAGCTGCTGAAGTGGCGCTAGTACGTAAAAGGAAAGCGAAGGCGGTCGACACCAGTCGCGAGGCCTCAAGGAAGAGGAAGGAGGTTGTCGAGGAAATCGAGCGTCCCATCCCTCTAGGGGTATGGGATCCCGCTTTCACGTTGGGTCATAAGGTGGATCTGAAGATGGACACCTCGGAGAAAAAAGTTATCGAAAACATGAGTGAGCAAGAAATTGCCGATTCCATGTTGGAGATGACAACACGGGCACAGGCATTGGCTTGGCATCTGGCCTACGCTTCTGATAGAGGTAAGGTTCGGGTTGAGTTGGAGAAGGTACGGACCCAGCTGAAAGAACTTGCCGAGGTTCATGCTGTTTGTGATGCTCAAGCAGAAGCGCTCGGAACAACTTCTGAAAGAGGCTGAGACATTGTTGGACAGAACCCGGGAAGCTGGCTTGACCCTCCGAAAGGAACGCGATCAGATGGCGAGCGAGCTGGATCAAGCCAAGAGGGCAATGGTGGTACTGGCCCGAGAGAGAAACGAGTGGAAGGCAGAGGTCGCGGAAAGAAATGAGCTGGTCGAGGAGCTAAAGGATGCGATTATGATTGAACATACCAGAGGTTTCAGGAAGGCTTTGAGGCAGGTCGATCACTTGCTCCAGGTATCGACCAAGGGAGTGGAATTCGACCTTCAGAAGGACGTGCACGAGGGTCAACTGAAACCTTTGAACGAAATTCCTGAAGATGCTGTCCTGGAGGGTGAAGAGGATGAAGAGGTGGTCGCCAACACTGAGAATGATGGAGCGGGCGACGTGGGTGAACCTGTCGCAGAAACTGGCGGAGATGTTGATGGCGACACTCGTAACATTGTAATAGATTAGGATTTGCTACGGACGTGTAAATATAAACATATTTGAACTTGAATTTGCTGAAATTTTAATGACTGTGAAAGTTGAACTGTATTGATTTGAATGTTTGACGTGAACTGTTCTTTGTATGTTGGGCGTTTAACTTTGCCGATTTTGCAATTTGTTTGCTGTAACGACTGCTAAGTATCCATGTTTGTCGAGTGTATTGATGATGCGATGTGTGACCGTCGAGAGTGATGGTCGAGTGGAGGGAATACTGGGTGTTCCAGGGAGAACATCTACCAGAGGGAGTGTATCCCAGGCGGACTGGGTGTTCAAGGGTGAACATCTACCAGTGGGAGTGTATCCCAAGCGAACTGGGTGTTCAAGGGTGAACATCTACCAGTGGGAGTGTATCCCAATTCGTTTGTGTGCAAAGGTGCCCGAGACGGTGACCCTGGGACTCGACATGGTAGAAGTAATAAATGACACTAAGTATTAATCATAATGAAACGTACTCTTATTTGGAAACGGAATTAGGAAATGTTGTAAAAATAACCAACAAGAAATGAATGCTAACTGAAGTAGTATTTAAGATGAGTGGCATTCCAGGTGTTGGGAACTGGTTGGCCATCAAGGAGCTGGAGTCGATATGCACCGTTCGACATGTCCTCTACAACTCTAAAGGGTCCTTCCCAGTTAGCTGCAAGCTTGCCGTGTGCTCGATTCTTCCTAGCCTCTCCCCGCTTTCGCCACACCAGATCTCCGCTTTTGAAGGCTCTGGGCTTGACCTTGGTGTTGTACCTTCGAGATAGCATTCGCTTCTGCGCCTCGGCACGGATGGTGGCGATCTCTCGACGTTCAGGAAGGACGTCGAGATTCGTCCGCAATTGTTCTTCATTAAGCGACATATCAGTGAGATGACGCCTCAATGAGGGCTCGCCCACCTCGACTGGGAGCATGGCATCAGTGCCGTAGGTTAAGTTGAATGGCGTGTCCCCTGTAGATCCATGGGGAGTGCATCTGTATGCCCACAGAACCTCTGGTAGCTCTTCCACCCATAAACCTTTGGCTTCACCCAGTCGCTTCTTCAACTCTGTCAGAATGGCTTTGTTTGCGGCCTCGGCTTGGCCGTTTGTTTGAGGGTGCTCGACTGACGAGGTGACATGCTTGATGCCCAAATTGCTAAGGAAATCTTCTAACTTGCGTTCGATGAATTGGCGACCGTTGTCGGTGATGATCTTCTGAGGGAGACCGAACCGACAGATGAGGTGCCAAATAAATTTCTGCACTCGTTGGGCACTGATAATGGACAACGGCTCGGCCTCTATCCATTTCGTGAAGTAGTCGACCGCCACGAGTAGGAACTTGTTTTGCGCCTTGGCGATCGGCAGTGGTCCAACTATGTCAAGACCCCACTGAGCGAACGGCCAAGGAGAGACAATATTGTGCAAATCTTCGGGAGGTGCATGGATGTCGTGACCATGGGCCTGACAGGAGATACACTTCTTGACAAATGTTTCACAATCGTGGTCTAGTGTAGGCCAGTAATATCCTGCGCGGAGAACACGTGCTCTCAGGGTCCGCTTGCCAGAGTGAAAGCCGCATATCCCGGTGTGCAGCTCGCGCAGTACATAGTCTGCCTCTTCCTCTGATATGCATTTCAACAGAGGAGTGCTATGGCCGCGACGGTATAGGTCGTCACCTATACACACAAAACGTGCAATGCGTTTGGAATCAGCCACAGTAATGCTATCGCCTTTATCCTGCTTCTCCATGAGATCTTTGACCTTCTGCCGCCAGTCTGTTACGGGTGTCGACACATTGGTGACGAAAGCTTCCACCACAGGACGGTCGAGCGTCATCCTAATGATTGAGGATAACTGTGCTCGCTCCTTAGAATGAGTTAACTTAGACAAGAGATCTGCTCTTGCGTTTTGCTCCCTGGGTACATGGATGACACTAAACTCGACGAAATGTTGGAGTAAGGTCTGAACCTTGTGGAAATAGCGCAATAGTTGATTATCCTTGACTTGATAGGTTCCGTTCACGTGGCTGACTACCAATTTTGAGTCCATCCGACACTCTAAACGATCGACCGAGAACTCTCTGGCCAGGGATAGGCCAGCAATCAAGGCTTCGTACTCGGCCTGGTTGTTGCTAGCTGGAAATTTGAATATGATGGCTTGCTCTATGACTAAACCGTCCGGTCCTTCTAGGACGACACCGGCTCCTCCCCCCTTTTGTCGGAGGAACCATCTACACTGAGTAACCACTTTGTAGTTGAGTCCTCTGGTGCAGGTATTAACTCAGCTGCAAAGTCTGCCAAATGTTGACCCTTGATGGACCCGCGTGGCTCGTAACGGAGTCCGAACTCTGACAGTTCCACGGACCAGGCAACCATCCGTCCTGCCAAGTCTGGTTTGCGGAGGATCTTGGCTATGGGGTGATCTGTGCGGACTACCACCTGATGGCTCTGGAAATATGGTCGAAGTCGACGAGAAGCTGTGAGTAGGGCCAATGCAAATTTCTCAATTCGAGAATATCGTTCCTCAGCCCCTTGCAATGTACGACTGATGAAATATATCAACTTAAGGGAGGGTGCTTCCTGTATCAGGGCAGCACTAACAGCATGTTGGGAAGCGGCAATATACAGCTGCAAGTCGGACCTATCGTCTGGTCGAGCCATAATTGGAGGACTGGTTAGGATGTGTTTGACAGTGTGGAATGCTGTCTCACAATCATCGTCCCAGTGTTGAGTGGTGCCCTTTTTCAAATTCTTCAGGATGGGCTTGATGTGGTCAGCTAGTTTTGGAATGAATCGGGATAGGGCTGTGAGCCTACCCACCAGACGTTGTACCTCCCGTAGGGTTTTTGGAGCAGTCATGTCGAGCACCGCTTTGCACTTGTCTGGATTAGCTTCAATACCTCGACGTGTAAGCATGAAGCCTAAGAACTTTCCTGCGGGGACACCGAAAGTACACTTGGAAGGATTAAGGCGCATGTTGTACCGTCGGAGTTGGCCAAAAACTTCCTTCAAATCCTGCAGGTGTTGTTCCACAGAATTGCTGCGAATAACCATGTCGTCGACATACACATCCATGCATCGTCCTATCTGATGATGGAAGACTTTATCCATGAGGCGTTGATAAGTGGCCCCGACATTCTTCAATCCAAACGGCATTACTTCATAACAGTAATTAGCGCGTTCGGTGATGAAGGCGGTCTTGCTTTGATCGGGCTCGTACATGGGGATCTGGTTGTATCCCGAATAAGCGTCGAGAAAGCTCAGTATCACATGACCCGAAGCTCCATCTACCAAGCGATCAATGCTAGGTAGGGGATACGAATCTTTGGGACATGCCTTGTTGAGATCTGTGAAGTCAACACACATTCTCCACTGGTCGTTTGACTTCTTAACCATGACCACGTTCGACAGCCACGTAGTGTAAGTTAACTCCCGGATGAACTGGGCGTTCATCAACTTCTCGACCTCAACTTGAATGGCCTTGCGCTTCTCCTCCCCGAATCGTCGCTTCTTCTGGGCGACAGGTCGTGCCTCCCGGAAGATGGACAATTTGTGGGCCATGACCCCGGGATGAATTCCTGGCATGTCGGCGGCCGTCCATGCGAATAAATCTGCGTTGTTCCGCAGTATGTGCCCCAGATCGTGCTCTTCGCTAGAGGTGAGGTTTCCGCCAATGCTGGTGGTTTTAGACGCGTCATTCGTCAAGGAAAGGAGTTTGACCTCGCCTTGCGGATGCAGACGCTCGTCGACATTGGTTCGGGGGTCCAAGTCGACTGCCGCTGCCTCGGCTCCCTTCGCCCTTCTAGTTGGAACAAAGGGGGTGACTTTTAGCCCGGCCACATAACACTGTCGGGCTGTTCGTTGATCTGCTCTCACGGTACAAATGGTACCATGCTCTGTCGGGAACTTCATGGCGAGGTGGGGAGTAGAGACGATTGCCCCAAACGCATTCAGACAAGGTCGTCCTAGCAGGGCGTTGTACGACGTATTTGCCTCGACCAACAGGAATCGAACTCTAAGTTCCGGTGCCTCCCGGCTTGTTCCGAGCCGAGTTCGCAGGTCGATGTATCCCCTGGTATCTACTCTTTCTCCTGAGAATCCTACAATTTGTTCGTTAAATGGGGCGATGAGATCCTCAGATAGGTCCATTTTCTGAAAGGTGGACCAATACAAAATGTTGACCGAACTCCCCTGATCGACGAGGACTTTGCTGACATCATATCGAGCTATATTAGCTGTGATGACCATAGGATCATCATGATCAGGGTCGGGTACATGGAAGTCTGCGTTCGTGAATGTGATGTCGGGGATCGACCGAGATTGTCGCTCGACCATATGAACCGACTTCAACTGTCTCAAATGTCGCTTCCTTGCTGAAGCTGACACACCTCCACCGGCGAAACCGCCCGATATGGTGTCGATACGGCCTCGGACCGAGCGTTCTCTCTCTGTCCGTCGAGGCGGACTGCGCGTTCGCCTGCGGTGTCGATCATCTCCAGGGGGTGATCGTTGGGGGCTTCGCCTAGAAGGATCTCTTCGGCGAGGAGTCGCGGCTCTAGTGGAAACTCTATCCTTGATGTAGTTCTGAAGGTAACCCGCACGGATAAGTCGCTCCAGTTCGTCTTTTACCATGTTGCATTCCTCGGTGTCGTGCCCATGGTTCATATGGAAGCGGCATGTTTTGCTGTTGTCTGCGTTTTTTGGGGTGGCCTTTCGCCGCACTGTCAAGAGTTCGGCGTGCAAGGCCTCTTCAAGCACCCTCGCCCTGGGTGCGTTGAGGGTTGTGTAACGATCGTACTTAGGCGTCCACCCTGACTCTTTTCGGGGCGGTCGATCTGATTTATAGTCGTTGGTCGATCGCTTTGCGGTTTTCTTGACGTCGTGACTGGAGGTATCTTGTTGCTGCTTCTTCCGACAATTTCGGAGATCCTCGATGCGGATGAATTTTGCAATTGTGGATTGCAATTCTTCCATAGATGCTGGAGGGTCAGCATATAGTTGTTCTGCAAAATATCCTGGCCTTAAGCATGAAGGTAGATTGCTGATAATGAAGGTGTGATTGATATCTTTCACACGCCGGGCCGTCTCGTTGTATCGTTGCATGAACGCTTTCAGTGTTTCATCCTTTTCCTGCTTGGTATTTACCAACTCAGCGGCCGTCATCTCCGGTTTTCTGTTGGTTGCGTACTGTTTTCTGAATAGAGTTTCAATTGTCGCAAAACAGTCTACAGAATTCCGTGGTAGAGTGTGGAACCACTCCAAGGCCTCATCCTTGAGGGATAAGGAGAAAGCTCTGCAGATGACAGGGTCGTTATCTGTGTAGAATGCCATGGCGTCTACAAAGTTGCGCAGGTGATTGTCGGGATCGGCGGAGCCATCATAACGTTCCAACGTTGGGGGAGGTTTGTCCGGCATGTGCGCTTGCATGATGGCCTCTGTGAACGGAAGTAGATTGGTGAGGCGCATGGAAGTAGGCCCTTTCCTCCCCCCAGCAGAAGGGTGAGATGGTCCTCCATGGTGACTCGATTCATTATTATCCTGCCGATTAGAGGCAGATACTTCTGGCGGTGGGCGTTGCGCCCTCAGTGTCGCCAGCTCCTCCGCCTGCTTGCGCTGGAGTTCCTGCTGCTCCCGTATAGTTTGTGCTTGTGCCTCGATCTGGGTTTGTAGTTGCTGGATTAAATCACGAGTGTTGAAGTCTTCCATAGCTCCGGTGGTCGTAGTTGGGATGTTAAATCTCGGTCCCACGGTGGGCGCCAAAATGTTTCAGTAGGGATGTGGAGGCCGAGATACAAACCTAATAAAACTGAACTGCTTCTTCTTACGTTGTCTGTCACGATGCTTCCTTCCTCTCTTTACGTTCTGTTCCTTGGGAAAAGGTGGGCTGGGTACCTGCAAAGGCACTCCGACGCTCAAGTCAGAAAAGGGGTCACCTGAATCTCTTGGTTTAAAGTGATCAAGCAGAAGAATAATTTCTCTCTCTCAATTTCTCTAAGGAAAAAACATACCTTTTTTCTGGTATGCATTGTATATTTAAAATAGCGTAATAAACCGTTTACCTGAAAATCCGGTCACTTACTGAAGTTGACTGTTTAGAAGTTGTAACTGCCAGATCATGTGCTGATACTGAGTCAACTACTTCCGTGATTCACGGCGCTGGTTATCCAATATACACAACTGCTTATCTGTAACCACTAGATCACGATATCGCGTTCTGTATGTCGATCACGCAGGGTGATCGACATAAGTGGACGACTTGTCGCACGAATGCTTCATGTCGCGACATCACTTGTTTGATTGTCGAGCATCAAGTGGTCGACAATACCAAGTGGTCGTATGTCATTACGAGCATGAGAAGGTCCTGCCTTGGTTTAACTGTCGCCAAGTCGCTCGCCAGGTTGCTCGGGTTATTGGTCGACCGTTGGAGGATTAGGCATCCTATGGTACATGTATAATTCATTTATACAAATTAAAGTAATTAATATAATTTTTATTGTTTTGTTGAGTCCTAATACAACATTTGATGAAAACAAAAATAAAAAATAGGTAAGCTAAAATCATCTATAATAATTTATTATATTAGATAAACATATTTTTAAAATATCTCCTCACTTTAAATATAACATAGTAACGATGGTGAAAAGAAAATATATATCAAAGGGTACATAAACATTAAGGATTCAATTACTATAGTAGAAAATGCTTTTTATATAGGTTAAAAAAAACTTTTTATACTGATTTTTGAATCTGTATAAAAGTAGAGGCATAAAAAATATTCAATTTTTTGGTTCACTAATCAACAGATATAAAAAGTATGACATTTTGTACCGTTTGAAGAGTTAACCAATATAGAATCACTTTTTATATTATACCAGTTTTAGCATTAACTGATGTAAAAAGTCCTTTTTTTCAATGATAGATCTGTGATGCCTACCACATACAAACCTACATAATATTCACACAAATAGGTTATTATCCAAAACGTAATCATCTTTGCAACTTCTAGAAAAATACTTACTCCATTCTCATACTCATTTGTTGTGCATAAATAATTTATTCAACTACGATCCATTGTTCTATTTATAAACCAACATCTTTACTTTTAGGTGTAGCTAAGAAACAACCACACACGCAGTCCAATCTATGAACTCAACCCTACCATCAAACCACATCAAAAATTATTAATCAATGTATTGGCCATTTACACCTAAATGCAAAATATTTTTTTTTAACTATGTGTCTCACAAGTTAACAGTCATAAGACTTCAAAAGATGAATATCTCCTTAGTCACTTCATAATGGTTGAAAAATATCTTCCTATATATCCTCTAAGAAGATGAATATTTTTTTAGACTTTATGAGAACAAAAATAGATACTAGGTTCATTAACAACAATGCCAAAATAATGGCATCAACGCCAAAACATCCAAAACAAAGATAACAATGCCAAAACAATGTAGATACTAGGTTCATATGCTAACCTTTTTTAGTGAAGAAAATGCAAAGGTAATGGACAACAAAGGCAACACCACAAGACCACACCACGACACCTGTGGAGTACACGAGAACGAGAAGAATGGAAAAGGGGTGAATGTCGTTGAGAAGACGACCTATGGAGTTGAGTGACGACAGTGTGACAATGGTGTTGGAAGATAACAATGGCACTACGATGATGGTGTTGGAGGATCACGACGATGGTTTTGAAGGACAATAACGACAACACAACGATGGCATTGCAGGAAAACAACGATAGTGTTACCTTGAACGATGAAAGGGGAGGCCAAGTCGAGAACGAGATGAAAGTTGGGAGGCTAAGGTGGAGACAAATGGGAGAAGGAGAAGCAGAGGTGAAGACTGTGACAAAGAGGTGTAAATAAGAGGTGCTGAAGCGAATGATGAAGCACAAAAGTGTAGAAGAAGGAAATTAAACATTTTATACCGGTTATAGTGACTAACCGGTATAAAAGGTCATTTTCTATACCAGCTTTAGGTTTAATTAGTACAAAAAATCTTTATAAGTTATTATAGTTTTGTCACCGCAGTACATTCTACATTTAATCTAAGTCCAACCAGTATAGAAAAACTTTGTAATTTATTTCAAATTTGACACTATGCCATTTTCCATACAGGTTGAATCTACATTTGGTGTAGAAAGACTTACAATATGTATAATTATATTATTATGCCACTTTTTATACCACTTTGGGAGTAGTGTGTCAATTTGGTTTCCACTTTTAAAAAGGTTTCAATTTCGTCCCCAAATTTGTTAATATGCATCAATCATGTCCTTGTCGTTGGTTTTCCATAAACAACGTTAAGAGTGTGGTAATGTGGCTAAGGACACACATACATGTACAAATTTTTAAATGTAGAGAGGAAATGATGTTGTTGTCGTGTCCTTTTAACGGAGAAGTTTGAAGTTTTTCCTAACGATTGAAGTTTGCCCAAATCTCCATTGTGTTATTCTTTCCTTGCGAGTTGGTTCATGAAGTCTGGTCCCAAATAGGTGATCCTTGATGAAGTGTGCAATGTCTCACAATTAGGGTTGTTCATCTTGCTCGTGGGGGATACAAAACCACAACGTGTACTTTCGTGGTGGTTGATCCAATGGAGTGCGTGGAACACCAATTTGTTATTATGGGGAGGTTGTAGTGTTAAGAGTGACTAAAACTATTAAGAATGGTGGGAAATAAGTTGTTCGCATATCCCAAGTTGCCTTGGGGAAATAGCTATCAAATTTTTAAAGGCATTTACATTAAATTCTTTAATGTCTCTCATGATTGTCTCTCATGCTTAAGGGTGTGTGGATGATGCTACCTTCCATAAAAGATGTTTCAGATTTTTGCCAAAAAATTTATTCCTAAAATTTCATATATGTGCCGCACATAGAACCTCTGATCCACCCTAGGTAAAAGTTCTTGTAATGTTGAAAAAAGTTCTTGTGCAAGTAATTATAAAGAACATCATGGTTAAAGTATAACAAGTGAGACAACAAATGTACACCTACGAATGGCAACCTAGCCCGCTAAGCTCGACCAAGGTCTGATATAGCCTGACCAAGGTCCGCTACAAGCGTGTCAACGTATGATACAACTCAACCAAGGTGTCATAAATCTTGGCAAAGGTCTGATACAACTCGACAACAGACTGATAAAGGTCTCATACAGCCTGCATAATTCTTACTAGCCCAAATTCCACATAAGAAAATCCTTATGTGTGACATTTTCATAAATTGTCATGAAATCATGCCTAATCAGTCAACATTAATGATTTAAATTGCATTAATAAAAAAGGACTTGATTGATGCACATTAACAAATTTGGAGGCGAAAAAATTGAAACTGTTTTAAAAGTGGGGACCATGTTGATGCAATACCCCCAAAGTGGGGACCATCTGAGTAATTAAACTTATTATGTTCTATTAAATATACTATAGCACATTAGCAAAAACATATGGGGGTGAGAGTTTGAATGTGGTGTAGGTATGCGTGTGTGATTAGATGTTTGTGTGGGTGCATGTGTGTTTAGGTGTTTAGGTGTGTAGGTGCATGTGTGTTTAGGTGTTTAGGTGTGTAGGTGCATGCGTATCTGCGAGTGTGTGGGTGCGTTTGTGTCTGCGTGCATGTGTGTTGTTAAAAAGAAAAAATTGAACTAAGTATCATAGATTTACTTTATCAAATTTTTCATAAATTGGAAGATCAAATAATGATTGATGTTGAGGATGTGTTTCAACTTTCCCATCATGTATAGGAAGTAAATACTTTTGTTAATATATTTAAATATAAAAAATAATATATAACAATCGGGTTTAAGTAGATGTAATAAATAAAAATGATAATTTAAAAGAGTCTATTTAATTCTTTTTAGAACACATGGATCATAATTTGTTGAGTTCTAAAAAACTACAAATAAAAATTTAATATTGTGATTTACATATGAAATGTTGGTATAAAATATTAAATAAATAATAATAACCTCATTCATGCATATATTTTTATGTAAACAAACATTATTGTTACAGCGAGTAGGAATTGATAATGAATTTTGTTGTGTTATGATTGGAAAGAAGAAAATAGAAGTATATAGATTTTGTTCGTTAAACATGTTATTATAAAAAACATTAAACCATTCCCCTTCTTTTCTCTCTAATGTTGTGTTCACTTGAGGTGATTCCCTGTTCAAGCATAACAGCGAGTGACGATTATAAGAGAAAGTCGTGTTCACTTGGAGACAATTGCGCGGAAGGAAAAGTGAATTGCGGGATTCACTACTTTTTAGTCACCCGCTAGGAAGACGCGATTTGGAGGGATCACAACGCAAAAGTCAGATGTGCCCTCTGCATTTTTTGTAATTCCACTTCCAGTTTTGCATCTTTATTATAATTGATTCTAACTACTAAGCATTAAGTCCAAGCATTATTAATTCGAACTTGGGTACACTGTGCACTCACGAGTTTACTGAAAGGAAAGTTATAGAGGGATTCCTGAGCCTTTTGCTTCATATAGGCATTGAACAGGAGAGATTCCCGCATGCATTGTCACATATACACAATATTATTTTGAATAGCTTTTGACCATGTCGAAAACCATTAATATGTGCTTGGTTTGTGGTTGTTGTTGTCTTAATTGAGCCAGAAGAGAATTGTCTTGTGCAAGTGAACGAAGGAGCATTGTCTGCAAGTGTGTTTATGCAAGTATTGTTTGTTGCGTTCAGTGCGGGTGAAGAGAGAAAGCCAAGGTCAGGTATGATTGTAGTTGTTTACACAAGTTTTTGTTATTTGTTGACGTTGTAGGGTTGGTGGTTGATGAAGAAGAAAAGCTTGATGGCTGAAGGAGATGAAGAAGAAAGTGATTGATGAAGAAGACGACTCTGAGAAGCTGGAGAAGATGAAGAACGTGATACCGTATTCGGTTCCTCCACGCTGTATTCGGTTACACGGTTCTAAAGAAAAACATGGGAACTGTATGCGGTTCCCATGCTGCGTATTCGGTTACACCATATGTTTTTGGATTGGAGCAACTATATTCGGTTAGGAGGTGCTGTGTTGGGGACATTATCGGGCGGATCTGGTTCCAGAGGGCTTATTCGGTTCCCTTGGAGGACGAAGCTTGATGGTTGCAACTTGTTGTGGTGTGTTGATGGTTGAAGAAGGTGAACATTGCAGTACCCATGCGACGAAGGTGGTGGTTATAAGGCATGCATTTGGTCCGGACGTTAGTGGTGGAAGCGACATGATCCGTGATGGTGAAGGATGCATCGTGCATCCCATGGTGGTTGTAATAGTAGACAAAGGTGTCCGTGGAGGATGAAGCGAGCATGTGATGGTCGTTGAAGCAGCTATGGGGGTGTCTGTCATGGTGGAGGATGAAGCGAGCATGTGATGGTCGTTGAAGCAGCTATGGGGGTGTCTGTCATGGTGGAGGATGCACCGAGGAAGGCATGGCCATTGAAGAAGTGGACGAAGGTGGAGGATGCCCACTCAAGAGGATGTAGAGAAGAGTGTAGGACCTGGCGGAGGTGGTTCAAATATGAGCACCCTTTAACCATTTGTTTGTAATGCAGGTGTTCAGTGGAGCTGTTGGAGGTGTTCTGAAAGTGGTGAACGTCAAGCGTGAAGGTTGATTATGAAGGTCGTGCGTGGGTGAAGATAGTTTGTGGTTATTTGTGCATGTTTTTGGGCCAGCAAAGATTATGCAGTTTTTTAGTTGAAGCTAGAATATTTGATCTTGTTTCTCTGCATTACGAAACCTATGGCGAAGGCTTGAAAAGGGTAGCACAAAAATAGTTTTATTTCTTGCCTTCAATTTGGGTTGTAGGTTTCGTTTTGTGATTTGTGTGTTCGGTTTGGTGGAAGTTGGGTGCTTACTTCACTATGATATGAGCCTTTAGTTGTGTGGAAATTGGTTGGACAGGGTATGAGCAGAAAATTGGTGCACATATTGTCTGGCTTTCTTTTTCTGGTTTCTTGGCCTAATTTCAGGTATTTCATTTATGTGTTTCAGATCGTGGTTTTGCATCTTTCGTACGAGGAAGGTGTGAGTTGTATGTAATGCTGGTTTTTTTTTAATGTTTTGATTTTAATGTTAGGATAGCAACTCCCCAAAGGCTCGGTACTCTGCCATCAGTTTTCGTATCATTGTCTTCTAATGAGGGACTCATCTAATCATTGAGCAAAGAAGGAGATCCACGGTATTGAATGTTTTTGTCACTAGTTTTTTGTTTTATACGCTAATGGGGTTGATGACAAACTACAAATTTGGTGTAGGCAAACCATTAAATGTTAATCTTTGCATGTAGAGAATTGTTAAGGGGCATCTTTATTATGTTCTGATGTTGATCTTTTGTGCTGTTATGTTGTGGCATGAGTCTCCAATTGGTGTGGTGTCGTTGGGATTGATGTGTGGACTTGGTTGTTTTTTTCTTTCCACGTTGTTGAAGGTTGATTATCATAAATGTGTTTTTTCTCAAGTCTTCTTCTACCTTGGTTGTGTGGTTGTGTCCATAACCTGATTACAACTTGGAAGATCAAACTTAGAAGAACTTTTTGAAAAAGGAATATTCATGCAAAATATAATTCATAATTGTGGCTATAAATCTCCTTCAAAATAGATGTCAATCATGAATATTTTGTCATAAATTTTGTTTTAAAGCAATGTTTTTTATAAACTTAGTCACTGAAAATACATGTCCCAAATAACTTTCCATATGATCGGGATATGACATTAGCTACTATGGTTAGACCAGAAATGCAGGGTCAACGAGTTAAAATAGTTGGTTGTTTGAATATTAATGATAGACTTCTGCATTATGTTGTTGCGCACATGTTGACTCCATGACCTGGAAATTTTGCAAAGTTATTGCAGGAGGATATCTTCATGTTGTGGGAGCTTACAAATAATATAGCTATCAATTGACCTCATCACATAATGCAGCATATGCTTAAATGCAAGGCCGGTGACACACCCCTACCATACGGTGTCCTTATCACCCAAATCATGCAATATTGTGGAGTACATGTTGATGTCGATGCCATCACTCATATTGGGACCAAACATCATTTTTCAATTAATTATTTGAAGAGGTTGAATATTATTAATGTCAACAGTGTTTGGCAACACGATGTCGGCGATGACGAAGAAGAAGAGCAACCACACCATCATGACAACCTTGTGCAACCTCCTCCACATCTTTCAAATCCTAATATGATGACTCAAATGTGGAAGGGGGTACAAGACTTGCAACACAGAATGCAGGGTATGGAACAAATGCAGGTGCGGATTCAGCATATTGAAGATAACTTAGCAAACCTAGCTCACTTGAATCAAAATGTTAACTTAATTCTTCACCATTTAGATGATTAAGTTCCTTACTATTCCGTCACTGTGTTACATGACTTTTTTTCCTATACTTGACTTATGTGATTGATTTCTTACATTACCTATTTTTGAATTGTACTTTCTTTCACATCACTTTGCATACTTCTATTTATGTCAACTAAATTAACTGCAAATCAGATGGATTAACGAATAATTGATGAATTGGAAGAAACAATTACTCAAAGTACAAGACTATATGCGGCTCTTGAACGCCAATTATAGGCCATGGAGCGTCGAAATTCACTGGTAACGGCTAGGAATCAATCATCTAATTCAACTTCGGAAGAAATTCATAACTTATTACGGGCTATGAACATTCAAGATGACAATTTATTGAGACAGTGCTTCGACTTTCTATCTTCACATCCATCTCATACAAGACGTCTAATAGGGATGTCGACAAAATATTGTTTCAATAGATTGCTTACATACCTCACTGAAACAACTTCATCATGATCTATTACAAATATATTTGTATGTTATTATGTTTTCAGTTTTTATATTACATCATGTAATATTATTACTTCGTTTAATTATCAGCTGTATTCAAAATTAATAAATCTCACTTCCATAACAAATAAACTCATACTACTTGGAACTAAATTATATTACAAACAAATACTACATTTTCAAATAAATTCATTTTACTAAATTATAATGTAATTACTTTTTAAAAATTATTTTTAATAATTATTTTTAATTTTTTACTCTTAATAAACATTTTTACAATTAAATATAACATTAACAAATATCATTTTATATTACTTTAATACCTAAAGACATTTTAGTAATCTTTAATTTCTACCAATTAAACAAATTTTTTAAAATTATCACATCAATCAAATCCTACACTAATTCTTATAAACTTTACCTCTAAATCCACTCTCAATTACTTTCAAATCCACTCAAATAAACACAAAAAAAAAATTACACTCAAATGTACTCAATTAATCTCCCTAAATCATCTCCCCCAATCACCCCAAGTGAACACACCCTAAGTCCTAGAATCAATGCAACACATAATAGGAAAACCCTAAAATATCAACAGACCCATTCATCCAACATAAAGAAAGCTCACTTTTCCTAAAAAGACTTGCAAATCCACTAGGTTCAGTAATAAGTCTTTTGAGGATTATTTTGTAAAAATGAACCATTAAAAGATGAAAACAATGTTTGTCATAGCAAAATACTATGATAGTGAACAAGTAACTGAAAATTCCAATAGAAAAAAAAGGTTATATGTTTACCAAATGATTGGGTTTGTAATGATAATCAACCATTATATTATAACAATATTAGAAGCTTTTATTTTTAATAATTTAGTATATTTCTCTTAAGGTTAGGTGTAACATGTTGGACATTTGACTTGTGATGATTGAATTGAGAATTGAGAATGACATATTTGAATGATGTAATTTATATTCTTTTAAAAAATAGATTATTTATAAATTACTATAGCTTATCCTTTATATTGTGATTGTAGTATCACCTAGGTCATGTATTTTCACCGATGCAAATTCAGGAAGATGAAGATTACTTAGGCTACACATGGATAGAAATGGATGTTTAGTTTAAGTTTTAAATATGTAAATATATTTTGTATGTAGCTAGTCCTATGTAATTATTTTAAAAACTTAATTTGAAATACTTTGTTTTATGAATTTATTAGACTATACAATTTATAATTTCACATGTTTAAACTTTTGCTGTGTTTTAATATTAATCTTGTCATAACCTAGTAAGTAGATTTTATCTACTATATTTGCGTTGTTACACAACTAAATTAATACTAAGTTTAATAAATATTAATAGCATTTACATTAACTTAACCTAACCATTAAGTAGGTTAATGCATTTAATTTTATTAATTTTTTATTATAATATTTGCTTAGGTCAACCTACTAACCAATTGTATTTATCTCGGTCATTTAACTGACTCTGTCAAACACCTAATTACCAATATTTTGTTGGGCCGAATCTCTATTGTAGAGATTTATGAACTATTTAGAAAAAAAAATATAGCCATTTCAATGAAGTTGGCAATATTAAAAAATTCTTATACACACATGGTTGTTTACGAAAAAGAAAGACTTTTTATTTTTTAATATATGGTAAATAAAAGAGTGACAATTTTTTGACTACTTTTAAACACAGTATAAATAATTAAATATATATATATATATATATATATATATATATATATATATATATTTAAAATATATTTGATCAAATTAAGTCCTTTTATTGCACGTATACTTTTAAATGATAATGAATATGTTATAGTAATAGTAAAGAAAGGTTTGAAATTTCTGTCCCAAAGTTATAGTATTATATTTTTAAAGAAAATATCAAACTTATGTACCTGTCCAATACGGCTATATATATATATATATATATATATATATAGTGATTATTAAATAGATATATAGGTGTGTGATGCAAAAGACAAATTGACTTCCAATGTGCAAAAGTAAATAATGACAGATTTAATGAGAGAAGGGAAAATGATATATAATTATTAGTTTATTGATATCTCTTAAAACGCATTGACCTTTCTTTTGTGTTGTATGAGATTTAATGAATAGAAATATACAAGTGTAAAGAGCATCACTATTGCATGTATTTTGGCGCGTTAGAATATGAAGAACTTTGATCTTAGAATTAGATAGAAAAAAAACTTGGTGTGATGAAAGTGGAAGAAGATAAATTATAAATATAGAAAATATGGTTTAAGGAAATTGAACTGTGTGCAATAATTAATCAAGCATAATGCTTTTAATGGATTGAACATTAATTGTGTAAAAAATTAATCAAACTTTTATTTTCAGAAAAAAATCAATTTTAAATTCAAAAGTTTTGATTTCATCGAAAAATAATTAAAAACTTCGAGGATCAATAAATTGGGTTGGTCCTACCCTTATGAATTGGACAGTGTGCATGATGTCATTTATAAATTGGGTTTGTCATGCCCTTGTTAACGGCAGAAGGGCGGAATTTCATTTATCTTGAGGGAGGGAGTTTGGAGGATTGGAGGGAGACTCATGCCATGAATTTGAGGTAAAATTTTTTGTGTTTATTTGAATGAATTTGGAAGTAATTGAGAATGAATTTAGAAGTAAAGTTTTGAGAATTAGTGTGGGATTTGATTGATGTGATATTTTTAAAAAATTTGTTTAATTGGTAGAAATTAAATATTACCAAAATGTCCCTAGTTATTAAAATAATATAAAATTATAATTGTTAATGTTATGTTTAATTGTAAAAATGTTTATAAAGAATAAAAAATTAAAAATAATTTTTAAAATTAATTTTTAAAAATAATTATTAAAATTAATTTTTAAAAACAATTTTTAAAAATAATTATTAAAATTAATTTTTAAAAATAATTATTAAAATTAATTTTTAAAAATAATTATTAAAATTATTTTTTAAAAATAATTATTAAAATTAAAAATGTTTATAAGATTAAGGAAGTGTATAAACAACTAGGTATCGGTAATAAACATAAAAGGACCAGCTAATATGGAGGTGCAAAGCATTAGTTGGGATGTGTAAAAATCAAATACGGCTCAGGCCTAAATACACCAAGCTCATTCTTCATCCAGGTGTGAGAGAGAACCGCCCCCCTCTCTTCTCCATTTATTGGTTTCCACACATCTCCATCTCTTCGGTAGCCGCTTACCAGTTCTTCTAAGCATCTCCTCCACTTGGTCGTTTCCACGCCATTGATCGAAGCTCGCCATGTTGTCGCAAGAGGCATCACACACCTCCAATTCCATCTCCTTTGGCCTCATGAAAGCCCAACACCAGCTTCCAGGGGCAACCATTGTGCCTTACCCAGTTCGCTAGAGTCATCGACGGCGACACCAGTCGTCTCCGAAAAACCTTGTTGGCGTCATCACCGCACCTCTTTCTTCTTTCAGATATGCAAATCATGAAAACATGGCTCTGCATCCTCCATTGCTTCTTTTAGATCTTCGTCCATTGCTTCAACCAGCATGGGATCGCTGCATCCTCCACCACCACAGAGAGCTTCGTTCTCCCCCAAACGCATGCCTCTACAACCACCACCTTCGTCGCATGGGTACTACAACGTCCACCTTCTTCAACCATGAAGGCGCCATAATGAGTTGCAAGGATGAAGCAAATACGCACGAATTGCAGGGAACCGAATACGCCCTCTGGAAATGGATTTGCGCTGCAACGTCCCCAACACAGTAGCTCGTAACTGAATACACCCGATGCTACCCGAGTACACCTCTAGGGAACCGAATATGCTGGACGGAACCGAATACGGTTTCGCATGCTTTTCTTCAGACGCTTGTAACTTGATAGGTCGTCTTCGAACCGAATACGGTTTTAGCGTTCTTCGTCTTCTCCAGCTTCACAGAGTCCTCTTCTTCATCAACCACTTTCTTCTTCATCTCCTCTAGCCATCCACCTTATCTTCTTCATCTACCACCAACCCTGCAACGTAAAATAAAACAAATATGGTCTAAACAACTACAATCATACCTGACCTTAGCTTTGTCTCTTCGTCCGCAGTGAAACACACTTGCAGCTCCTTCGTTCACTTGCACAAGACAATTACACATGCTTATGATGTAGAATCAATTATATTAAACATGCAAAACTAGACGTGGAATTATGAAATTGTATAGGGGCATATCAGACTTTTACACTATGATCCCTCCAAATTGCCTCTACTTAGCGGGTGACGAAAAAGCAGTGAATCCCGCAATTCAATCGCATTCCTTTCGCTTAATTCCCTTCAAGCAAACACGAGTTTCTCTTGTATTTTTCGCTCGATGTTATGTGTAAACAATAAATCAACCCCAAGTGAACACAAGGAATGATAAATAAATTTATTTTATGGATATTGATTAAATTTATCTTGCTCGATATTACATGAATAAGATTATGTGCATATTATTAAAATTTATCCTAATTTGATAAAAAAAAGTTTTTATTTGTTGGATATGAATATATGTTTATAAGTAATATCTAATTTTTTAAATTAAATAATATATATATATATATATATATATATATTATTGTTTTTAATTATTAAAATATATTTATTTTCATACTTCAATGAACTCAATTTATAATGTATCCAAATATTCAAGGAATATTTATGTAACTAAAGTTATTTTTAACATGTTTTTGTATTTCATGTTAAATAAACATAATTATAGTAAATCCTAATTAAAATATCCTATTAAAGCAAAAAAACAATTAAGAATCCAATATTAAAGACTAAATGATGGCATAAATATACATTCGTCACTAATTTATCTTTATTATTATAAATAAATAAATACATGTTGAAAAATGATGTATGATTACAACACATATCACATCTTTTCATTAATTCGTGAGTCACCAAAGTCATTGGGACCACAAGGTTTTCCAATGATGTACTTGGTATTTTCTGAGACTCTGGAACATATATGATGGTGATAGAGAGTACATGTTTGATAATGATGATGATACATAGTTATGTGATAGCTTGATGGAGATAAGGGGTCACAATCATCTCTAAAAGATAAGTTGTTGGAGGTAAAGTACAAAAGCACAAAAATGCAAAAGTATAACATGCATATGAGATTGTGGACCTACGAGATTGTGTCGACACTTACAAGAGACAATGGAATTAGGATAATGTAAATCATTAACAAACCTCGAGGATTTTATATCATTCTAGATCACGAAATAAACATAAAAATACATATCTAGATGTCCATTGTTAAGAAGTGGATTTTTTAAGCCTAATTCAACCTCACAAAACTGGCTTGTTAGGTGAGGTTTGCATTCACTTATATATTATAAATTGGCCTTATCTTTAGTCGATGTGGACCTTCCAACAAATCCCCTTCACGTCGAGGTATATACATCTCGAGCGTGAGACTAGACATTAAGGGGTGGTTCGATAACGGCCCGAGAGCGGATGAAATAATATGCCTAACAAAAAACAAATATCGCTAGGATAGGCTCTGATTAGGCTTTGATACCATGTTAAGAAGTGGACTTTAAGCCTAACACAACCCCACAAAACTGGCTTCTAAGGTGAGGTTTACACTCACTTATATATTGTAAATTGGCCTAATCTCTAATCGATGTGAGACTTGCAACATCCATATTATACAAAAATGTTTAAATTTAGCCACAAGTGGTCGTTAAAGGTTATAGTCCATGTGCAATAAAATTAATAAACACAAAATCAAAACAAAAAATAAAATAAAAATAAAATAATACATCGTAGTCTCCTCAAAGAGACTATTGATCAAGAAAGGGGGGTCTTAGGGAAAGCTCTATTAAAGGAGCTTTTCACACCGAAGGACATAGGGAGAGTGACCTCTTTTTAATTGTGTATAGTAGGAATCTGAAAAAAGTCCAAAGTCACAAGTGTGGGAGCAGGTAGAGCTACCCAAGCAAGATCTCTAGTTGTACATTAGGGAGAAACATGAATTAGAAAATAAAAAAAAAACAAAAGGAGCTTACCATTCATAAAAAGTGGTAGGAGAGGACATGGAAAGGCGGCAATGCTACCTTACTTCAGACGTCGTTGCCTTTCTCGATATCCATAGTTCTTGAGCGATCAATAGATAATGTACCCTCCAATTTCTCTATGATTCCTAAGTTTTGCTACAATCTCATGTATCTATTCTCGACTAGGATTTCTTATCCCGTGGTTGAAGAGAGCCTCTAGAATAACAATTTTCTCCTTGGTGGGCTTCCACTGTTTATATCCCGTCTCATCTTCAACCTCCAGATCTTTCAAAATTTTTTCATTTTTTTCTATAAAAGAAAAATAAAAGGAGACCAAAGTGAAAGAGTTATTATGTTCATGTCAAGTGTGTTATACAATTAGTTTTATTTAAGTTAGTTTTTGTCCATAGTCCAGTTTTTAAGTCTAGTCTTGATGTCTAGGGATAAATATGTTTCACGTTCCTCACAATGGATCTTACTAGATTTAAGTCCAACACGTTCATGTCCATAATTTGTTCAAGTTAAAATAAACTTTCTTCTTCTTTTTTTTCTTAATTAGGGTATGTGGCGTTGTTCTTACCTAAATTCCTCTCTCATACCTAAAAATGAAGGGAGGTAAACAATGAGTTTCCAACCTATATACCCAACATAGTAACAATCCAAAAATAAAACTCAAAAAAAAAAAGAAAGGGGAGGGTGGAAGTAAGATGAGAGCAAGAAGAGAAGAAAAGAGCGAAAAAGGAACATAAAGCAATACCAAAATAAAGAAAGCAAAAGCAAAGAAAACAAAGAATAAAAGGGAAAACATTGAGAGAAAAGAAGTGTCAATCCAAAAGTAAAACTAAAAAAGGGAAGGAGAGGGGGGAAGTAAGATAAGAGCAAAAAGAGAAGAAAAGAGCAAAAAAGGAACATAAAGTAATAATAAAATAAAGAAAGCAAAAGCAAAGAAAACAAAGAATAAAAGGGAAAACATTGAGAGAAAAGAAGGCTCACAAATACAAATGCAGAGGTATGGAATGCTTAGAAGCTCGCTCACTCAAATGCTCTCAAGAATGCCCAAAGGAAGGCTCACATGCTCAGATCTAAAATCTCGCAAGAACTCAAAGTGTCGCTCCTCATGGTCTAGTGTTCCTTTTATAGCCAAAATCTTCATTGTGTTAGCAGTTCCGGTCACTGCTACTAGCTACTTTGATAGTATCAGTTAAAAAAATAAATAAACAAAAAAAAAAGATAAAATAGAGAGTTAAGGTGCAAATTTAAAGAAGAGTTTTTGCATGACTGACAATGGGTGTGGGAAGTGATGGTGTTTAAGTCAGAGAAGATTTATCTTTAGAAGTTAGACTTGTACAAATTTTGGATCACCAGACTGAACAACTTAGCGGAGAGAGCATTCACTAGATGAAAGGGTTGTGGGATGATATGGCTTAAGAGATGACTTGAGAATTGGAGGAAGATATGAGGAATGCTTAGCCACATTTATTCTCTTGACAGGATCAATTTTCGAGGTCAAAATTTTTTGTTGTTGGAGAGAATGTAACACCCATGAAAATATTTACCTTAGTAGTAATAATTTTCTCTTATTATTACTAGTAATAAATTTGTATGGGTAGAAACGTGATTATTTGGATTTATATCAAAGAAAAGTGGTAAGTAAAATAAGAAATTATGGTAGCTTAGATGGTGGCTATCTGTGTGATAATAGGGGCATGGGTTCAAACCTTCTTGGATACTTTCTACACGATTTATGATCATCACTTTAATTTTAAAGTTGTCTCATTTGGATGGAACTGAAAACTACTCGAATTTTTAATTCGATGTCTTATTTAGAGAAATTAGTTTTCCACATAACATTCCAATTGCTTAGGTTATTAATAACCTTTGATCATATTGGGTGAAATCTTGAGTGATGGTATTATTGATTTGTATGTATGATTATATCATTGATTGAAACATTATTCTAAGTTAAGCTAAGAACATGAATTTGGACCAAATATGTTTTGCATGATGAGTTTGTTGATGAATATGGATATTATATGAGTTTGATCAAGGATCTTGAGGAGAAATTATGTGTTTGTAGTTGATTAGTGTGTATACATTGATTTTGGGAGTCTTGACGTTGGAGATTATCTTGATACTCTAATACTAATCTAGTCTCAAGTAGAGAATGATGAGTAATGTGGTGAGAGTGGCAGGAGGTCCTAGTCTGTGTCAGTTTTGGGCATTGGTGTTGACAAGCTAATCTTGCGGATGACATGGTGTATTGAATTGGTAATGACTCTGTAAGAGTAGTGGAGGCTCCCACAAGTGTACATCCCCAAGATTTTGCATTAACATTTTATTTGGATGGTCGAGCCTGGTATGATTATCGTATGATGAGATGATTGTTATTATAAATGAATCATATGTAGTAATAGACTGATGATTGTTTTATGTATGCTCTTTTGCATGTTAACTCACCCCTACTTGTTTGTGTTTGTGTGATGATTGTATAATGTGTTATACGAGATCAGATTTTGACACAAATATATTTGAAGATATATAAATATGAAGAGACGTGCTAGGAAACTTTCGAAAATTTTTAGAAAGTATTTGGAAAAATGTTTTAAGTTGTAATATTTAAAATTCGCCATAAATTTTGGAAAAAAATAATATTTCGTATAAGATTTCTATTCTTAAATTTCATATTTTTTTATTAAAATAAATTACTAATAACATTAAAGAAAAAATTGAAATACCATTGTTCAATTTTTTTAACTTTACAATAATTTGTCATAGAGTATAAAAATGTATTCTATGAAAACTTACCGTCTCATAAAGGAGGTTCCCGTGTGGCAGAAAAATATGAGAATGTAAAAAAAAAGGAAAAACGAAAAGAGGCAAGGTGTGAGCTTTTACACTAGTGTAGTCAGGGAAAACGACATCGGTTATTTTCACCCATAGGCAGCGGTTCCTAAACTAAGGTATATACAGACGAGACAAAAAGTCTACCCTTTTATGCCTCGGTTCTGAACTGAGGCATAACAGGGTAGGATTCTGCCTCGGTTCAAAGGTAACTGAAGCACTGAGATTTTTTTTTTGTTTTTTTTTTCGTAGGACTTTGCGCCTCGGTTCCTTCTAAACCTAGGTAGTATGTCGACCTCTACTGCCTCAGTTAGAACCTAAACCGAGGTAGTAGAGTGTTTTTTTTTTGTTTTTTCGTCAGACTTTCTGTCTCAGTTGTGACCTTAACTGATGCTATAGAGGGTCTTTTTGCCTCTGTTATGGTCACAACTGAGGCGTATTCCCCTGCTTTTTTTAAGATCAGGTCTATTTCTACAACATTCCTAACTGCATAAACAGACTTGCACATAATTTTACAGCCAGAACAATCCAAAAACATATATTTTCAATAAAAATTATATTAACATAAATGCATTCAATGATCATAAATCAATTTCTTAGAAGCATAAATCAATTCAATGTAATCATAAATAAACTTTGAAGCATAAATCAATCCAATGTACAAAGTTAAACTAATAATAATGTACAAAAGCATAAAACAACTTAGAAGCATAAACTTAGAACTTACTATATCCTAATATCTACTACATATTATATAGTTGAATTAGATATTTAGTCAGTTCTTTCCTCACGAGTTTAAGTGACTTCTCTAGAATTGGAGTAGTCATATTGAATCTTTGCATAAAATACAATGATTTCAATTAGTGTATATGAAATCTAAGCTATAGACAAAATAAAATTCAAACCTAAATATTACCGTTTCCCATCCACTGGTGTAATGTGCACGAATAGTGGTCATCATCCAATACATAATGTAGTAACCACATTCATATGACCCGTTTTGTCTATTACACTACAATATATCATCATAATTATAAAATGTTAAGTAACATCATTGAAATGGTACAAAATGTAACAAAGTATGGACTAAAATACCAAACCTTAAGGGTCATCCATGCAAGCTTTTTAGTTATAGCAGTAGATCTCCCAGACAACATCATATGTGCTGCAAGGGAACTATTAAAAAAATTTGCTTTAGCATACATTTATATAATAAAGAAAGTTGAAACATTGAGGTTTTTACCAATCTACTACTTGTTTAAGAGGGCTAGGAGGAGACTTGTGTAATGAACAAAACCAGACAACAGTGTTCTCCGGTATGGAGATCACAAGTAGCTGCAATGACGCCTGAAATTGGTAATAACTTAATTGTCATATACCAAAATTCATAAATGAAACTTTAAATTTAATAAACTTCACTTACCCAAGTATATAAGGGAGAAAATATATGTCATTCCCCATTGCAAAACAGGTGTGGTGATGTATGCTTGAATTTCATCAAATTTATTTTTCATAAGTCATATAGGGTTAATGAACACATATATATCATTGAACCTCATCTTGTTACTAACACCAAATATATACCTGAATTGAAGAAATGATCTGATAGAAGTAACGTGATAAATTAATTTTATATAAAAAAGTTCTCAAACTTACATCATACCAGTAAGATTTTAATTTACATTTATATAGTTCCGCATTGTAAGAGTTCTGTCCTTATTTAATTACTTTTATTAAATAAGACCACTAATTCTATTTTTAAAGCATAAAAATGGATATGGAATCATAATGGTAGAATATAAAGAATATATGAACAGCGTTATAAAATCAAAACTGATATACTTAAAATTTGTAAAGTCTCTATAACTTTGATTTTACATCATAACTTAAAGGAAAATGATACTTGAACAACCTCTTTTGACAACATTTAGACACGGGACAGGTGTCTAAATGGGATTGGTCCACGTGGAAAATCAAAATGAAAATGAAATCTGACGTGGAAAGGGGGTGTGCAGGGTTTTCAAGATCTGCGTTTCAAATTTGAAATTGATTTTGGAAGAATTGTAGACAGAGAAGCGCGAAGGTTGAGAGGGAGACTGTGACCTAGAGAGAGAGGCCGAGAGAGTTGGAGAAAGGGAGTTCGAGAGAGAGAATGGTCCGACGGAGTGCTTACCGGAGTGCCCGCCGGACAACGTTGAAGGGTACCGATTCACGGTCGCCGGTACCGATTCACGATCGTTATCGATTCACGGCCGCCGCAGCTCCGACGTTGGCCAACGAAGCGAAGACGGAATCGTGTTCCGTCCGGCCCAGCAAAGTAGGGGCGCGTTCAAGGTCTCGCTTCCTCCCACCTCCTACTGTCCCTGTGTCGGAGTGCCGTCGGAGCATCGCCGGAGTGTGGACTGTTCGGTGGACGAAAAAGAGGGGTTGAAAATCCATGTTATTTTGTTGTTTTTCAAGTTCAGCCTCTTAACCCTGTTTAAGAAAAATCGTAATGAAACAACTTACTCCAAAGTCTAATAGTTTCTGTTTTCTTTTTCTTTCTCAAGGTCGTCATAGGATACAGGAGAGGTGGTTCTGTAAAATGGGTTGTCCTGAAGAAAGGACAAGCAACTCCAAGCCTTATCAGCTTCACTTGATTAGCTTTTGGGGCCTATATCTTTCATGTGGTGTTGTCTCTCTTGTTGCACTCGTTCTGTTTCTGCTGCGAAAGATTCGGCAATACTCCCGCTTCAAAAAAAGGCAAAAGGATATTGCTTCTTCATCCTCAAAACAACCATGAGGCAGTCAGTGTTACCATGTTGTTGTTAACTTGTTTAAATTTATTAGTCAGTCACTGATCCCAGGATATTTGGCTTTGTTTGTTCACTTGGCTTATTATTTAATTTATTTAATTTTTCTCTGAATTGTACCAATAAATCAAGTTTGGAACTCAAGTCCTATCGAATTTATTAATGTTTTGTATTGACGTTGGCCCTCATGCTTAGTAAGTAGTTTTATTGTGAACTTTTTGTAAGGAACTCTACCAATATTGTGTGCTCAATTTCTTATATTTCCATAAAAATTTCTTTTGTTATTGATGATTTGAATTATTGCTCTCTGAATATCATATTATTGATCAGAGTTTTGAAAACTACACCTACCATTTAAAAAGTTGTTCAAAGTGCTTCAAAATAGGCTGAAAAAAACTGAGCCAGTGCTAGTTGATTAATGATTGTCAGGCACTCTTTGAATTCTTTGTTTCATGGATCAACACTCGTATTATAGTCCTGTTGCAGCAAAAATTAATCTAATAAATGAGGTCTTAGAATCATTTTTGTAGCAGAAATTTTCAACTATAGATATACCATGATGTTTTCCTGGTATCCACTATGCATTCACATTTTATTATTGGGGAGCCAGGGTGTCGAAGGTGAGTGGGAAGCAGAGGTGAGTGGGAGGCAGGGTGTTGAACGTGAGTGGGAGCCAGGTGAATGGGAGGCAGACTCAGGTGAAGTCCAGCAACTTGATTCTCTTCTTTCCCCCTTTTTTTTTTGAAAACTCTGCCAGAAACCCATACTATGAGTGGCTCTTTAGATGGCTAATGGCGGACAGTGGCAGGAAAGCTCGGACCGATTTTAAAAGCCACCACTACTTTTTGGACGCTCGGTCAAATACGGGAGTGCCACACGAACGACCGTTCTCGAAGATGAACGAACGCTCATACCGAACGTTCACAAGGTAAAACAAACTGGTCCAGGTCGAACGCTAACAGTCCCCCAAACGCCAAAACCGAACGCTCAAAAATCACTATCACACAGACTGAACGCTCGAGATTGACTCTGTTTTGATGAGCGCCTCAACACACAATCTGCCGAACGCTATACTGGACCGATCGCTCAAAACCAAACGCTGCAAGGCTGAACGGTAGAACGCTTAAGCACATGGGCCAAGGATGACCGAACGGCGAAGTCGGGTGATCGAGTGCAGGAACGCTTGAGTCTAATGATTGCCGAACGTCATTGATATTGGTGAAGAAGAACGAACGGTTGCACCTAGTGGGAGAAACCGAACGTCAATAATGATTGGACGATCGTTGAGGACCAGCGGCCGAGCGGTTGAGGCTTACAAATGCCGACCGTCCTAAAGGTTTGGAGAATAAGGATGCACAGCAGCGGACGATCGGTTGGTGAGGATGATAGGTCAGGACGAGCGGTAGAAGCCGAGAATTGCCGAACGTCCTAACGGCTCACAGTTGAGGACGAACGGTCACAGTAATAGTCAAAAGCCGAACGTCCTTGCTTCCTTCTTTTTTTATTAATTTTTTTTTATTTTATTTTATTTTATTTTTATTTTATTTTTTCTTTATGATGAAAGTAAATTTATTAATCAACCCGGACGAAATTGAGTGTTGACAATGCCCAAGGAACCATTCTTTGTAAAAATCGTTGTATAGAAACAACATTGGTAGCAAAGACCAAATAAGTGGGGAATTCAGGCAAAGTTTTTGCAGAGATAGTTCAACTTTCAAAATGACATTGATTTTTTAATGAATTTTTTTAACACTTATTGGACATGCAAATGATCTTCAACCATTGATTATGTCATTTATTGAACATTTCTTTGATGATTTGTAACAAAAAATATGTACATTCAAACCTAATCATCACAATTTCAAATAGTGATAAGAAATCCATAAATGACATTCGTACTATCCATTTTGTAACAACCCTAAATGTTGCAACACTTCATTCCTCCAAACAATGTCAACATCCAAAATCCAATCACACACATACTTCTCCCTAACCTCTTGTAGTTCCTCCTACAAAGAAAAAAATGCACACAATATCAATATAATGCCAATGTTCAATCAAAGGGACACACCATGAAAATGTTGATAACTTACACTAGTGTAATTGGATATTGTTTTGCCTTCATATTTCTCAACAACATCCGACAACTCCATAAATTTCAAAAAAATAACTCCACAATCATATCTACATAAAAAAAAGTCCAAAATACAAATAATGAAATGCTACTTATATGAAACAAACAAATATTATAATTAAAAAAAAAACAAAGATTAAAAACTTACGAGTTCGGTTGGATTGAAGTATGCACGTGTTGAACCTACAAGAACGGTTTGTTGTCTTTGTAACGATTAAACAAATGTCCAAAAAACAATTCAAGATTATGGACCTGCAAAAAGCCAAAATCAACTTTACTTTCCAAACTACTAAATCAATTTATAAATACAAAGTACACATCAATTCCAAGACTTACAATTACAGTGTCAATGAGATTTAGAACACCTTACAATAATTTTTCTCTCTCTCTAAGATAGTTAAAAGCAACAAATAGATCATTCTCTCTAACAATAAACAATTACCATATTCAGAGTTTGAACTGATACCATGATATCAAAATATAATATTGGTTAAGAAATAAGGCATTAAAATTGAGAAATATTGAAATTGTGCACCGAAGATAAACTTGTAGGTTACCTCATGGACCAGGGATCCAATAAATGCAATGAAGCAGCTTTTCGATCAGCAGTAGCATAGTGATACTCTAATGTTTTCCAACATTCATTGACTGCATCTCTATTAGACAGTAAAATCGTGTATGACTCTTGGTCGAAGATCAAGAGACATAAAGTTTAAAGATGCTGCATCATTTGAAATGGGTTCCTCAATATAAGGCCTAAGCTCCATGGTGTGAGTATGAGGGGTTTTGATTCCATCTCTAGATAAGCAAACAGAAAAGTATGGGTGAGTTAACGTTTACCACCTATACACAAAGCATATACCATATCAAAATACAATAATTAAAGCATTAAAATTAATATCATTCATCTAAAATTTAAACATGATATCATCATTTAGTTAAGAACACTTGAATATTCTTATCCTTATAATATTAAATAAAGACCCTGTTTTACTTCTTAACAATTACTTTTCGATCAGACACTTATACATATAGCACTACTTAAAGTGATACATACATTAAAGGTCTTACCACCATAAGCTTAATTTATTTATTTTAAATAAATCATTTTCCGTGAGGGACCTTTCGTTAACCTTTAAATCTTTTATTAGCTTTTAAATATAATAACAGTGGTGACATCAAACAATTTTTTCCTTATTTCCAATGTATACCATCAAAATCCAGTAGCTCCAAACTCTATTAATGTGTACCCATAGTAATTGATAAGTACTGCAGTTGATCAAGACATTTCACTTGCACCTTCTATTTACGTAAGATAAATTGTTACTACTAACACTGCATCTAAAATAAGACAAATCTCCCTCCAACTAAAGTTAACCCCTCATGAAATAATAGATGCAACCAAGACTGTCTATCAATCTTTTAATTTAAAGAAAACTTACAAAAGTCTATTCCATAAATTTTCCCACTTTGGAGACACATTTTCAGTATCGTCAAAGGAAGAATGTTTATGTTCTCATGTCCATAGTATCAATCACCACACATTTAATTTATCCAACAAATACTATTAACAAACCACCTCCATCATACATAAACAACATTCCACCGCCATTCAACAAGTCATATTTTTACAGCTTACAAACAACATCATGCATATATTATATTAAAGCTTCAATCCACTCGAATAAAAAAAACGAACATTGAGTGAACACAAGGTATGCCGGTTTGAACACAGACGAAGAAAAATTGTGTGGGTTGGACTAACAACCCGGAAAACCCCTCTTTTTCGTCCACCGAACAGTCCACACTCCGGCGATTCTCCGGCGATGCTCCGGCGGCACTCCGGCACAGGGACGGAAGGAGGTGGGAGGAAGCGAGACCTTGAACGCGCCCCTACTTCGCTTGGCCGGACGGAACACGATTCCGTCTTCGCTTCGTTGGCCAACGTCGGAGCTGCGGCGGCTGTGAATCGATAACGATCGTGAATCGGTACCGGCGACAGTGAATCGGTACCCTTCAACGTTGTCCGGCGGGCACTTCGGCAAGCACTCCGTCGGACCATTCTCTCTCTCGAACTCCCTTTCTCCAACTCTCTCGGCCTCTCTCTCTAGGTCATAGTCTCCCTCTCAACCTTCGCGCTTCTCTCTCTACAATTCTTCCAAAATCAATTTCAAATTTGAAACGCAGATCTTGAAAACCCTGCACACCCCCTTTCCACGTCAGATTTCATTTTCATTTTGATTTTCCACGTGGACCAATCCCATTTAGACACCTGTCCCGTGTCTAAATGTTGTCAAAAGAGGTTATTCGAGTATCATTTTCCTAACTTAAAACATTTACAAAATAAAGACACATAACTTTATTCAAATCTGTTACATTTTAATTGATATATAACACTAAAATATAGAAAACAAAATTTTCTGTGAATATATTTAGAATGATAATATAGATGGGTTCACTTTGTTTGAACTTTGTTTGAACGTATTCTGTATAAGAAATTTAGAATGATAATGTAAGTGGGTTCACTTTGTTTTAACGTATTAATAAGAAATGAGAGTTAATTTTTTAGATCATTCTATGTAATATTTGATTTGTGGGTCTTTGAACTAGTCCACATAAAAATTTATTTGTTATATAATTTTCTCTCTCAATAGTATGTAAAATACTAAGATATGTATGACTTTAGTAAAGTTATTTTTATTAAATTAATCTAAAAGAAATAATATATTTTATAAGTCTCTATTTTTTTAAATAAATAATATTTACACTTTTATAATTTTTTATTTTTTAATTACAAACTTTGATAAAAAAATGTATATAATTAAAACAATAATGAAAATTAATTTTTAATTAACTAAAGTTGTTAACGAGAAGTGAGAATTATTTGTTGATAAGAAAATTATATTATTGGCTGATAAGATATATACATGTGGGTTGGTCCTAGTTCAAGTAATATTATGATTATGTGGAGGTGATAATTGAGAGTCATAGTACCAAAGAGATGATGTTTGCAACAAATACCATGAAATTATAAGTTATAACATAATTGCAACAAGCTAAATACTAACTATGTTGTTTGCTTACACATTTAATAAAACTATGCACAATAACATGGAATAAAGCTAAATATAACTTTATTAAGCTTTATGTTTTAGTGAGGGAAGTATGAATTAATTGTTGTTGCTGGTGTAATTAACTAGAACTTACTCGTTTAGTATACTGCAATAATCGTCTTAGATGCAACCGTTTGATGTTAACAAAAAATAATTTAAGGGCTAATTATGTTTTTAGTCTCTAAACTATTGGTCGTTTCTGATTTTCGTTCCTCTTTCAAAGTAAGGTACAATTTGGTCCTCATTCTTTTCGAAACGTTCATTTTAGTCCTCGGAATTTTGGTTTTAGTCCTCATTTGTTGCTAAATGAGGACCAAATTTTTAAACAGTGTTTAGTTTTCGAGGACTAAAACGAACGTTTTCGAAAAGGATGAGGACCAAATTGTACCTTACTTTGAAATAGGGACGAAAACCAGAAACGACCAATAGTTTAGAGACTAAAAACATATTTAACCCATAATTTAAATAAAGTTAAGCTATAACCTAAATCGTCTTTTAATAAATCCATCTAAGAACTCCACTTAACCCTTATTTAAATTTGAGAAATGGTTAGAAGTATAGGTAAAAGAAGAAAGGGAGTTTAAAAACACATCTTACGATGTAAAAAGACTTAGGGTGTATTCACTTGGATAGATGAATTTAAGGGACAACTAAATGGATTTGAGGAGATTTAAAGGTAAATTGAGTATTGTTTTCTTTAAGGGGTTTAGAAGTGATTCAGAATGAATTTAGAGGTAAAGTTTCTGAAAAATTTGATGTGTCAGATAAAAAAATGTTTAATTAATAGAAAATAAAGATTACCAAAATAATAATATAAATTATATTTATTAATAATATATTTATTGGTAAAAATATTATAAAGAAGAAAAAAAATTAAAATTAATTTTGAAAATAAAATAAATTTGCATTTAAGTAAAATCAAATAATAATGTTTAAAATTTATATTTTTAAACATAGTTCATAGCTAATAAAAAAATATTTTGCTTTAAATACTATTTGAAACATAGAAAATATCAAAATATAAACAATTAAAAATAAAAATTGAAATGTTAAGATTTAAAATTGTTATTTTATTATTTATGATTATTTTTATCCAATAATAAACTGAATTTGAATACAAACTGATTATAATATTTTATACATTATATGAAAATTAAAATTACTAAAATTATAAAAGAGTAAAAATGATATTTATTTAAATCAGTTCAAATCTTTTATTATCATCTATGATTGAAAGCTTGTAAATCATTACAAATCGTCGTCTTCTATTTCTTCCAAATTCTTCGAAACAAAAATGGTGAATCCATCCTCGCTATTTAAATATATAATACCGATAATTATTTGGAAAGATATTGGGAGAACTACACTCTCTATGTAATAATAGACTATGGTTGAAAAAGTAGTTCAAAAAGCTTATTTTATATTGTGGCCCAATAAACTAAGGTTTGATAACAATCCAGTAAACCCTAAAAATAACTTCAGCTTATGAACCTGTTTTGCTAGTCGTGGCGTTAAATAAAATTTATTTTTAATCTTAAAGTAATTTGTATAATGTATTCATCTTCAAAAAATAAAATAGAAAAAAAGTGTATAATGTTATTGTAAATAAGATGTAATGTTGTTTTGTATTACAAATACTTATAAATTATTAACAATAATAGAAATGTAGCTAAGAAAATAATACAATTAATTAATAATGTTTCTTGGGAATTTATATATATATATATATATATATATATTTAACAAATAATATTATTAATTGATATAATATTAACACGACAAATATATCAATTGAATGATGGTTCTTCAATTGTTTTTTTAAAAAAAATGTAGAATAGTATGAGGTTAAGGAAAATATATCTCTCACTGGTCTCTTTTATAATTAGGTTTTTACTTTGAACTAAATAGATCACATCTCGTTACACTATATATAGAAGAAATTAGCACAGTTAGCAAAATGAGATATTGATCAGAGTAAACATTCACTTTGAAAATCATTATCTAAGATGGGAAAAGTAATGCATGGTTGGAAAAAGAAATCCATGCTTTAACTCGTAAAAGTTACTAAATGCATGCTTTGTGAATGCACGCGTGAAAATGAAATATTTGTGAGTTTGATTGGTATATATAACGTTGAATAGAGCACAACCAAGTTTTGGAAACATCTAAGGTTTTATACATAAATGACAAATTGCATATTGTCAGATTCAACTATGATTTGTGTATCTTAGTTGAATGCATTTAAAATTGACGCATAATCTCTCTTATCAGAACACATTCAATTGTGTGCCGTATGGATATCCATTGAATTTACCGATACAACTTATTCAAACATGCATTTACTTTCCTCACCAAATAAAGTTGATAACAGATTTTGTAAGTCGAATAATTGAAGTGTAATCTGATATATAGAAATGTATCAATGTAGGGAAGGGAATCCCAACAAGTGTTTGTGAAAATGAAAGAAAGAAACATTCACAAAAGCGAAAGAAGCATAAACTAAGAGCAAACCTCTGCGATTGAAAATGTTTATCTGTTAAAAGAAAATATGAATAAGGATGAAAATTCTAAGTGTTTTGACTGTGTTAGGTGAATATTGGATGTATTTATAACCACATAAAACTTTTGAAAATCACAGAGAAATAATTGCAATAAGCGAAGAAATATAGATTTTAAGATAATTAAAGTTATTTACAGCTGTTGTATCTCAGTCTCTACTTTGGCTTTTATGTATAAAACGTTAGAAAGCTGTAACGCACAGTGTGAATTTAAATCTCAACATTGCATGCCTGCCATTTCTATTCACTCACTATAGAAAAGGACAATATTTTTTAATTATTTCCTGAAATAACAACCGAATACATTGAAATTGTTAGATACATATAAATACATTGTACTAACTACACAGAAAAACTTAATCAATTCACAATATTAAACAAAGTTTCTCATATATACTAAGCAATGTTAAAAAACAACTTCGGTGAATCATATGATGATAATGCTTTTATATATTATAATCACAAATACACTTATCTCTTTTTAAGTGACATTTGTCTAATGACATTTGCTTAATATTTCTTACAAAAGCAATGCTTTTATATATTTTCTTACATAGATTATTGCGTTGCATTAAACTTAGATGCTAATATGATGTGTTTTTCTACATTATCCGAATATTCACTTGATTAGCAGTATAATTCTTTGATTTTAGATATAATATAAATCTTATATAGAAGATTGACATAATGTTCTTAATCATTTTAATGTTTTTTCTTGATATTTTTCATTCATTTATGGTATCAGTTGAAATATTTTAATTTATAAAATCTCATATATTAATCAGATATATTTAAATTTAATTTTATATAAACATGTGACTAATGGCTTGTACTCATAGTTTTATAAAATATATTATGAAATGATGAAACTTTAACTTTTATATTAGTTATAATAGATTTTCATCCTTTCATTCAAATAATACAAAGACAATCCATTAGTTACATATTTTGAGTCAATTAATTATCAATCCTTAAATTTGATTAATAATAGAATTTAATCAATACGTGTGATACATTAATATTAATATCAAAATATCTCTAGCAATACATCAAATATACTAGTATAAAAAAAATATTAAATAAATTAAAATAACTATCAAATCTCAACCATGCATGTAAACATAGTTAATAGATTTGAATAACAAGAGAAAATGTTAAAAAATAATTATGATAAACAAAATGCTAAATAGTACCTAATATAGGCATCTCCTTTGTACCTAATGTACACATCTCCTTTCCTTCACAATGGTGTTGCATTCATTATCTGTCTGAAAAATATAATGGTTTAAAGGATGAGATAACAGTAAATAAATATCATATAATTTAAAGTGAGTTTCAAAATGATCGGTAACTTAATGAGAGTAAATCAATAAGATGGGTAAATAATATTCTAATTACCTATAAGCTTGAATGATTGTTAAATGTCAAAGTAACCTCCAACATTTAGATTTCTACATCACTAATACACTAATAAAACACGTCACCATAGAATTTTTTTAAGAAATTCTAGGAATTATACCCTTTGTTCCTTCAATGGATTTGGAGAGAGTGATTGAATGAATTTGAGAGAATTTGAAGGTAAATATTTTTGTTGTTTATTTGAGTGATTTTGGAGGTAACTGAGAGTGAATTTGGAAGTATAGTTTGTGAGAATTAGTATAAGATTTAATTGATGTAGCAAATTAAAAAAATTTACTTTGAAATCCATTTTCACTTATCTCCAAATCCACTCAAATAAACTACAACAAAATTTACTTTCAAATCCTCTCAAATTCATTCAATTATTTTTTTCCAAATTCATTCAAGTGAACAAAGTGATAAAGACAAATTATTTATTATATCATAATTAAGCTTATATTTTTTTTATCATTATATATATCGTATTTTATTAATGAATATTCTATGAAACATTTATTTGACTACATTAATAATTTTCTTATTGAGTAAAATTTAATTTATACTAATTTTATAAGGTTGTTCATATATTATGATGTATATTCTACAAGATTATGATTTTATATCTATTTTCATGTTTCAAGAAATTAAATAATTGATTTTATTTAACAAAAAATAATAATAATTAAGTAATGATAAAACTTTTAAAACTACAGACATAATTGAAGAGATAGTGGGCCTCATGTTCGGCTATATAAAGGTCACCAAAAACCCTAAAGTTTCACGCCTCATTCCCTCCGCCGCTTCCTTCTGTCTTTCATATTTTGGTTGGAAACCTAAATGCAGAAGCTCATCTCTCAGACAGTAAGTTTTCATAAAATAAGTTTTCATAAAATAGGAGTATGAGCATGTTCTTATTATTAAAGTACTTGTATATTCTGAATATATTTTTACATATAGTTTATGTACTTGTATAAGATATATATAATATATTTTTTTTCATTTACAAGTAAGTTTTTACATCTACTTCATTATGTCTTTCCTTTCTCACTCTCATGCCGGAAGCTCTTATGTCGGTAAGTTTTCATAAATTAAATTTATATTAATATATTGGTATCTGTTTGAAAAACATGGATCTAGCTTACGTACTTCTATATTTTGAATATATTTTTACATCTAGTTTATGTACTTGTATAAGATTTTCTTTTTCTTTTCATTTAGTAATAAGCATTATGTTTATTTTTAACCATTTCTTTTAACATATGTATCTAACTACATTTATTCATCTCACAAAAGTAAAAAAGAAAGTAAAATAGTCTATCTATCTCAGAATTTAGAACTTCAATTTTTTTAGACATTATGTTTGTTTATACAATCTTATTCACAAATTATATTTTCTATTGTTTAATATTCTGTGATTTTGTTATCAGGTACGAAGAGATCCAGCAAATGCATGCATCAAAAATCAATGGCGGCTGCTGATCAAATAAAGATTTTATCTTTCACAGCAAAAACATTACATAATCATCAGGTTAGCATATAAAAACTACATTCCTCTTCAGATCTACATGTTTTAAAACTTGCAACACTTTAACTTATTAAATTAAGTTAAATATAATTTTTATCTCTTAATTATATATATGATTTTCTTTTTTAAATTTTAGATTAATTTAGTTTCTCATTTTTAAAATTTAACTTTTTTAACCAAATTTTATTAATTTTGTTTGAAGTTTCAAATGTATTTAACAACTAACATTAATAAAAAAAAGTTAAACATTATAAATAATATCTTATATGAATTAAATTTAAAGAAATTTTGCGTATATATTTTTGACAATTTTGTAATCATATCATAAAATTTTGACATTTTTGAGATATTTTTTTATTTTTATTATTAGCAGATAAATAATATTTTAGCTTTAAATAATTTGAATTTCTATGTAATATTATTTCTTATTGGTGTGCTTTCTCATCCAAAGTCAGCCATTCTTATATGATATTTTTATATGATAGATAATATATGTTTGTACAAATGAGTTTATTATATATAGATGTAAATGTTATAATTGTTTATAGTATATATGTACGTCATTGAAAAGGTTTTTTAATTTTGTAAAGGAATAATTGAATAATTAAATAATTAAATTATTACCTAATAATTTAATAAAAAAAAAGGTACTGTCATTGTTAATATTAAGTAATGAGAATAATGAATGTTGTTTTATATTACTTCAAATTAGAAGTAATAATCCTTAGCTAACAAGGAATCAATTTAATAGAATAAATGGAAATTTATGATTAAAATTTAAGTTGATATGCTATTAAGTTACATAATTTTAGCTTTAACTATAGTAAAAGCTCACATTCATCTGATAAATGTATTATATTTGTAATTTTTAAAATTTCAATGTTAATAAAAAAGTTTACTGCAGATTTGAATATATATAGTAATGAGTGCATTTACTTTCCAACTCACATGCCATGTATATGTATAAAAAATGCTACTGAATTTTTTCTCGCTTAGAATATGCTTTTATTTGCTACACGGGAATGGGAGAATTAGTAATGTATAACATTAATAAAATGTTGTAATATTCTTTTTTATTATCAATACACTACTACAAAATTCATTATAGATAGCTTATTTAAAAAATCATGGTTCATAAGATGTATTAAATGTATTTTTATTTCGATAGCAAGTTTTTTTAAATATTCTATTTATTATTCTGACGTTCTCTCTTGATTAAGCATAAATTCTTCATTTTTTTTAAGCAGAAAATGAGTAGTTCAATTAAACATCGTGAAAAATCGATGTGAAAGTTGAAGATCCCATTGTAACTTTGATGAGTCAGACGAGGAAGATCAAATTATTTTCCATAAAGAACATGACGAATCTACAGAAAACGATGTGAAAGTTGAAGGAAATGATAATGTAAGTTAGTTCACGTTTTTGTGCTAGATATTTTAATATGATTTAAGGCATTGTGGGAATCACTCAATCAGTAAGTGAATGATAGTTAATGATATTTGCTGTAAAAGATGTTTAGAATTATTTGGTATAATATTTTACGTTCTTAACTTATTTTCTTGGTATTATATATTGTGTTATATATTTCTGCATGCTTATGACAAAATTCTATCTTATTCAGTTATTCTCCCTAAGGAAACGAGGAGACCTAGAAAAAGCATTGCGAAAAGTGATTCAACTGATACTGTAAGTTGCTTCATCCTTGATTGATAGAGAAAGTTTTCTGGTATTGTTTGTGTTTGCTTATGAGAAAATTCTATCATAACAGAATGTGAATAGTTTTGCTGATGGGCTTCGTGAAAGATCCGGTATAAAGATCCGGTAGAAAGATTTAGATATCTTCCCCAGCAAGCAAACATGGGAACCCTACAGAAAACATAGTCAAAATTGAAAGAAGTCACACTGTAAGATTATTCTTTTTTTCTTTTTGGTTGACAATTTGAATGTTATTTAAGTTTTACTTTTTCTTTGATATTATTAACAATTAAAATTTGAGATCTCGTGATTATGCTTATTCTATGTAAAATAGCTGAACGGAAACTATCTGAGAAATTTAATACTTAAATTATTAGATTTTATACAACAAGAGAACTGTGTCAGAGATATCTTATTTACAGATAATATTTTCTATTATTCCATCTTTTAAATCATGTCTTTTTTTTATGCAATTAGGAAAGAAAAGATCCAAATACAAGTATGTTATCTTAATGCATAAAGAATCAAGGGACGCTGATGCTAATCAAATGAACATTATCTTTCACAGCAAAAACATTACAGTGTCATCAGGTTAGTATGTAAAAACTACTCTATGTGTTGAAAACTTTGATCTTACATGTGTTGAAAATTTTGATGTGAAAGATGAGAACGGGCATACCTTATAACTGTGGGCAATGGGATAATGTTGAAAAAGATTTTATTAGTTTGAGGTTACATTTTTTATTTTACTGTTAACAATAGGTTATAGTAATATTTAACAACTGTAAATAACATGAATTTAAAGAAAATAAACAATTTTTTCTTTTATTTTTTAGATAACGTAAGTTGTTTTTTTATGATGTTTTCTGTAAAGCAGTACTCTGGAAGAGTTGTACAGTGTAAAAAGGTTGATAATACGTAAATACATAATGGAGAAAGCAAGTGAGTAATAGGTTGTTCATTGTTGTGATTATCTACATTTATCTTTGTTTCTTATGCTAATGTTAATGCTAATTAATTCTCTTTTCAGAAAACACGTTGAGGCTGCTCCTTTTCAATAAGTGTCTATGACTTTTATGTATTTTTTACTAAATTTTTCATATGTTTTTGTTTCATTTTAATATGTATAAAGAGAACAAATGATAGTATTTGAGAGTAAATGCAAAAGTTTCTTTGACTCATAAAAGTAATGCATGGTTGTAAAAAGAAAAGAAAACTTTATTTGACTCATAAAAGTTATTGTGGATGCACATGAAAATGAAATATATGTGATTTTGATTGGTATACAACGTTGAAAAATGGAGACATATACAGTTTTATGTTGTGTTGTCTGATTCAACCATGCGTGTATATCAGCTCAATGCATACGAAATTCACCTATAGATTAATAATATTAAATAGATTAACATGAAAACATTAATGTAGTATTGAGATGCTGAACTAAGTAACAAAACACATTATTTACCATTCTATTAAGTTGGTTTTTTCTATAAAAAGGGATTAGTTTATTCTTATTATAAAGTTCTTACTTTTCTTTCGAAACATTTACTTACAATTACTATCTTTTAATATAAAATAAATAATAATAATGTTTTGCAACTATGGTGGATGATGATATTTGTGTATATCAGTTAATCTAATTGGCTAAAAGTTTTACATTCTCTTTAGCGTCTCCTTTCTTTATATTTTGGTGAAAACTCTGTTATTCATTGAGAATGAATGAGTTGAAGATTTCTTACCGTTCCATGACAATTGAAGATGGCTATGATGTACCAACTGTCATTGGCTATGAAAAAAACACGAAGCTCAGTTTAAAATCATGGTGTTTATTCAGATATTCAGCCGTGCATGGAAATAACTGTGTAGCTCTTTTTTTAAGGTGATGCTCTTCTTATCTTCTGCACAATGGCAGAACGCATGTATGGAAACAGCAAAAATATTAAAGCAGCAGCATCTTTGCATTCTTCATACTCTGTCAGATAAAAGACATGCATTGGTTTCCATTTGACGAGGTTAAACTTTATTGGAAGTATCTGAGGTAGAGACAGCATTCCAAGGCACACATTTCAAAGTATTTTGATAAGAGAGATTATCGTTGACTTTTAAATATCTTTTATGGCATGACAGTAGAAGATAAATAACTTATTTACAGCTGTTGTATCTCAGAAAGTTGTAATGCACAGTAATGAATTTGAATGTGAACATTGCATGGCTGCCATTTGTATCCAAACACCATGAATCAGTTTCTGTCCTAACAGTCCCTAAGGTTATAACATTTTCTTGTGTCTGCATGTATCAGTTCTGCACACCTTAAAAAAAAAAAGTGTCATATTTGCTTGTGCTGTTGAATCGAACCATCAATTTGGCATTTATTGATAAAATGACAATAATCTGTTGTACCAATCAAACTCACTGTAATTAGAACAGCTTTAATCTTTTGTACTGTTACAGTCTTCGACTAATAACCTAATTGAGTATCTCAATGCTACAATATGTTAGTTTATTTAAAATAAATTATTAATTACTGTATGAGTTCATTGTTTACATTTAATAATTTAAAATATGCGTGTAAAGACAAAAGAAAGGTCACACTTCAGTATTTCTTTAAAGTGTTGGATTTATAGACTTTTTTTTTTAAACTTAAGTAACATATATATTTTAATATCTCTTTTTAACAATATATGTCCATTATTTTCATTAGACGAGATATATATGGCACATTGTTTACGTTTAAGTATTAGTTTCAACAATATACATGCCTCTCATTTCAATCCAAACACCAACAATCACTGTCATTATAAGTCTTCAAATCTAAATTAAATGGTTTAACAATTAAACAAGCATCACATATTTAATCAACTAGAAAAGTTAATTAAAAAATATATATACCAAAGAGTCTTCACAGTTATCCAAACCATTAATATAACTATAAATCAAATTATATATATATATATATATGTGAATGTCAAACTATGATAAATTGTATACTCGTAATGGTAAAATAGTTGTCTCCTATTCCTTAATACCACACAAAATTAGTTTGTTAACGACTTATGATCATAAACTAGGATCTTCAGCTACTCACCACATAATCTCCTTCCTTTACTTAAGATAGAGTGATCATTAAAGGTTTAGGATCACTTCCAATGATGAGTCCTTACATCAATTAAATTACTCTACTTGAAATAATCATCATGAATATCACCTTAAAAACTCTTTTTAAACCATACTTTCATACATATATCTATTTTCCTATTTTAAGAACTTAAGTTATTAATTTTATTAAACAAAAATAATTAAATAATAATAAAACTTTTACAACTACACATAATCGAACCGATTGTAAGCGTCATGTTCGGCTATATAAAGGTAGCCTAAAACCCTAAAAACGCACGTCTCATTCCCTCCGCTTCCATCTGTCTTTCCTTTTTCACTCATATTTTTGTTGGAAGCCTAACCACCCAAAGCTCTTTCTGTCAGATGGTAAGTTCTCATAAAATACTGGCATCTTCTTATTTTTTTTAAAGATAATTAAAAAATAATGTTAAATTTATATGAAACCTTAATTTATATTAATATTTTATGTCATATTATTGGGATCTGTTTGAAAAACATGACCTAGTTTATGTTCTTGTATATTCTTAATATATTTTTACATCTAGTTTATGTGCTTGTATTCACAAATTATATTTCCTATTATTTGATTTTGATATCAGGTAAGAAGAGATCAAAAATCAATGGCGGCTGCTAATCAAATAAAGGATTTTATCTTTCACAGCAAAAACATTACTGTATCACGGGTTAGCATATAACAACTACAACACTGCTCAGATTTACTGTGCACAGTCACAAAAATAATATATTAAATTAAGTTAAATATATTTGTCAAAAACAAATTTACCGGAGATTTGAAAAAAATATGATTACTTTTTATTGTATTTAATCTGTAACCCATGTCTACTGGTTTTTCTTAAATAAATAATATAATTAGCATTCTCATTTTACAAGTATGATCTTAATTCTCATATGAAGACAAAACATACTCTCGTATTCTCTGATCAAATCACGAGCATTAATAAATTAAAAAAAAGTTTATCTTTCAACTGTTGAATTTTGCGTCAGTGGAGAAAATAATTTAGAATTTTTGCAGAAAGAGCTTCCATACGATGAGTTTTTGTAGGAAGAATTTTTGCAATATGAAAGCAGCCCCGAGTATCTTTCAAGGGGTATGTATTTTGATTCTTCCAACAATACTATGCATCTTATTATTTATTCAGATTTGAACTAACTTAATCACTTCCTTTCATATTTATGCATAAATGAAGGTTGTTCAATAAGAGACTCTTCAACATTACAGAAGAAAATGCGAGCTTTTGTATGTGCATCAAAGAGGCTACTGAATTTTACTCACGCTTAGAATGTGTTTTTATTTGCTACACTAGTAGAAATAGTAATGGTCCAAGTTTTAAAGACGAAAGTTTTGCCTATATGTTGGCTGGATAATAATATTTAATTATAATTTTTTAATAGTGATTCCCTAATTGGTATTTAAAACTTAATTTAATTAAATTGCTTATATCTCTATTCTACCCTTTTTCCATATCTAAGGGTAGAATATACATAATATATTTAGAATGATAATGCATAAAACCTGCGAGTTAAGTTTTCTAAATCATTCTATGTAATATTTGATTTTTGGGTCATTGCCTCGCATAAAAAAAATATTTATTTTATAATTTTCTCTCAATAGGATTTAAAATACTAGGATGTAACGTTATTTTCATTGAATTAATCTATTAGAAATAATAAATTTTATAAATTTTTATTTCTTAAAATATATAATAATTAACTTTTATAATTTTTTTTATTTTAAGCATAAACTTTAGCAAATATATATGAAATAAAAGTAATAACAAAAATTAAATTTCAATTTAACTAAAATTGTTAATGAGAAAGATTTAATGGAAGACCTTTCCGAAAACAAACTTAGTTAATGACAAATTAACAAAATACTTATTAATGGACAAATTAATAGCTATAGACAAATTGAGCCATTATCTCTCTTATCAGAATACATTGAATTATGTGACATATGGTTATATCCAATGAATTTACCTATACAAAGTATTCAAACATGCATTTACTTTCCTCACCAAAGACTAACATGAACACATTAATGTAGCATTGAGATGCTAAATTCCGTCACTATCTTAACATTTTTAGCGTTGCCATACATGAGTTTTGTCTTGCAGAAGGTCAAGTGCTACAGATACTTCCATGCACGAGCTTCGTAATATCTGATTTGACATTTAGGCATAAAATGATAAAACTTCTTGTAATGTCTTTACGGTGAAAGATCAGATGGTTGATTTGATTAGCAGCGTCATCCCTTGATTATGATGCATTGAGATAACATATGCATCCATTTCTTGAAACTGAAAAAAAAATACAATAGAAAATAAAGAAAAAACACATGAATCGTCTATGGATGACATATGTTGATCTTTGATGATGTGACCGTTAAGGATGAAAAACTCATTGTCTGAAAATGAAACATGTGAAGTAAATGATTCAACTTACAATGCAAAGAAGTCTGCACCCAAAAACAAAGGAAGCTTTTTTGGAAGAAAAAAGGAGAAAGATGTCACCAAAATCATTCATCAATCTAGCTACTTTATGAATATAGCAGTGTTAGAATTACCTAACTATTAAGTGATTCATGTGTAAATAAATTAGGGTCAAAATGTGATTTAATATAATTGAGGGACTTAATGACAATTACAACTTGATGGAAGTTGTATAAGAATGGTGAAGGGTTCTGTCCCTGATGCACACAATTCTGAAGAAGCTCTCTCTTCCATTAAACCATCAAGAAAGTCTTGAGAGAATTAAGTTAGCATCAAGGGATAGATTGGGTAAGGAGTTGAAGCAAATCAAGAATCAATTAGCATGAATCAAGGTTAGTAAAATTTCTTATCATGCTTATGTAATTATGTTTAATCTAGTGAGAATCATAAATTCTTAAGATCCTAATGTCATGTAATCAAGATCATGAAAACTTACATGTGGTATCAGAGCTTAGGTTGTTAGATTTATGATTCTCCTAGAATGAAAAAATTTGATTCATGTTTTTTTTTTCCTAACAAGTGATGAAATTATGTGCTGGAATAAATCCTTCAAGTTGTATATATAAAAAGCTGCATATTGAAATGAATAGTGTTTTGGGGTAGAAGATGATGAATAGTTGTTGGATGATAAAGCTTACGGGAATGGGAATGCAAATGGTAGAAGTGATGCCCAATTGTTAATTATTAAAGTTAAGTTTAACTTTATGAATGTTGACTGCCGTGAATGGTGAAGGTGTTGAAAACTTTTCCAAAGTTTTGTTTTTAATGAATAGTATTAAAAATCAAAATCAAGTTGGACATGGTCTGCCACACACGTACATGAAAGGCTACTTTCCTTGTTTTATATGGAAAATAATGCAAACTTTGAAAGATGAAAGTTTCCAGTAGCATAAGTTAATTGTGCAAATGAAGGAGAATTAAAGTTTATGTATGTTCTCCATTACGAAAAGTTTTACCCACCGAAATTGGAATTAGGTTTTTTCAATTTTAATTATGACACATAATAAATTTTATGTGAATAAATGTATATTGTTAAATTAAATTTAACAAGGATGTTATGTATGGTGAATAACAAATTATGATTATTATTATCATTATTATTTGAAATTAATTATGGTAAATTTTGTTAGTCACCAAAGTGACCAAAATTTTAAAGTTAATTTAATTTCAAATTATTAATGATTTTATTTCAATTACTCATTGTATGGATGCTAAATTATGAATAATTAATTTATGGGTTAATTGAAAATTCATTATTATAAGATATTTTGTATCATCCAAAGATGATTATTTGTTCTTATAATTAATGAGTATAATTGTAGATAATTTTGTATGCTCGCTAGATTTATTTATATACCCAAAGGTAGTAGATGATTCTAGTTGATGCATATTTTAATTATCAGTAAAGATTTACAATTATTAGCATCATTATGCTTATGTTTGTGTATTAATGGATCTCCCAAAGGAGAACACTAATATGCATAGAATGATGATTAAAGTCTGAATCTGTATTTATGACTCAAAGCATTAATGATTAGCATGTATTAATTACAGTCCCCGTTCCGGTATCTTTACACTCGCTCGCTACGTCTGTTCCGGTCTTTAATGGATTGAATTTCCCTGATTGGAGTGAACAAGTTCAATTTCACTTAGGTGTATTGGATCTTGACTTGGCTCTTCAAGTTGAGAAACCGGCTGCTATCACTGATATTAGTAGCATTGAAGAGAAAACTCATTACAAAGCTTGGGAAAGATCAAACAGACTTAGTCTAATGTTTATGAGAATGAGCATTGCAAGTAACATCAAATCAGCTATTCCGAAAACTGAAAATGCAAAAGAATTTATGAAATTAGTGGAAGAGCGCTCCCAAACTGCTGATAAGTCCCTTGCTGGGACATTGATGAGTACGTTGACCACCATGAAGTTTGACGGTTCACGTACTATGCATGAACATGTGATCGAGATGACAAATATTGCAGCAAGACTTAAGTCTTTGGGAATGAAAGTGGATGAAATGTTTCTCGTGCAGTTCATTTTGAACTCGCTACCGTCTGAGTATGGTTCATTTCAGATGAACTATAACACCCTAAAAGACAAATGGAATGTGCATGAATTGCACAGTAGGTTAGTTCAAGAAGAGACCAGACTTAAGAACTTAAGAAGCCACTCTGTTCATTATCTGAAAAATCAAGGAGCTGGAAAGAAATTTAAGAAACATATAAAGGGTAAAGGACCATTAAAGATTGACGAGTCCTCAACCAAAATCCAGAAGAAAAATGATAAATGTCATTTCTGCAAGAAGTCTGGACATTTTCAGAAAGATTGCTTAAAGCGTAAAGCTTGGTTCGAAAAGAAAGGTGAGCGTAATGCTTACGTATGTTTTGAATCAAACTTAACTGAAGTTCCCCATAATACTTGGTGGATTGATTCTGGATGTACGACTCATGTTTCTAATGTGATGCAGGGATTCCTTACAATCCGAACTATAAACCCAACTGAAAAGTTCGTCTTCATGGGAAATAGAGTGAAAGTTCCAGTGGAAGCCGTCGGGACTTATCGATTAATTCTTGACACTGGATATCACTTAGACCTGATGGATACTTTTTATGTACCTAGTATCACTAGAAATCTAATTTCTTTGTCTAAGCTTGATATTGCTGGATACTCTTTTAAATTTGGGAATGGTTGTTTCAGTTTGTTTAAGCGTGCCTGTATGATTGGATCTGGTACACTTTATGATGGTTTATATAAATTGAATTTGGATAATTTATATGCTGAAACTCTTATGACCTTGCATCACAATGTTAGCACTAAACGCAGTTTAGTGGATGAACGATCTGCTTATTTGTGGCATAAACGTTTGGGACACATTTCCAAAGAAAGGATACAAAGATTAGTAAAGAATGAAATCCTTCCGGATTTAGATTTTACTGATCTGAATGTATGTGTGGATTGTATTAAAGGCAAACAAACAAAACACACAAAGAAAGGAGCCACAAGAAGTACACAACTTCTTGAAATTATACACACTGATATATGTGGTCCGTTTGATGTGAATACCTTCAATAAAGAGAAATACTTCATCACCTTCATTGATGATTTTTCGCGTTATGGATATGTCTATCTACTGCATGAGAAATCTCAAGCAGTGAATGTCTTGGAAGTTTACGTAAATGAAGTAGAAAGACAATTAGACAGAAAGGTGAAAATTGTCAGGTCTGATAGAGGTGGTGAGTATTATGGAAGATATGATGAAAGTGGACAACATCCTGGTCCATTTGCTAAATTTCTTGAGAAACGTGGTATTTGTGCTCAATACACAATGCCAGGCACACCACAACAAAATGGTGTATCAGAAAGGCGTAATCGAACCTTAATGGATATGGTTAGGAGTATGTTAAGTAATTCATGTTTACCTGTATCATTGTGGATGTATTCCTTAAAAACTGCCATGTATTTGTTAAACAGGGTTCCCAGTAAGGCTGTTCAAAAGACTCCTTTTGAGTTATGGACAAATAGGAAACCCAGTTTGAGACACCTGCATGTTTGGGGTTGTCAGGCAGAAATAAGAATTTATAATCCGCAAGAAAAGAAACTGGATGCAAGAACAATCAGTGGATATTTCATTGGTTATCCAGAAAAATCAAAAGGGTATATATTTTACTGTCCTAACCATAGTACAAGAATTGTTGAAACTGGAAATGCTCGGTTCATTGAAAATGGTGAAACTAGTGGGAGTGTAGATTCACGAAAAGGTTGAAATTACAGAAATTAAAGTACAAGTTCCTGTAATTGGTACCTCTTCTTCAAGAGTTGTTGTTCCTCATGTTGTAGAAACACACAACAATCAAGAAGAACAACACATTATTACTCCCATGATCAACAATGAACCAGTAGTAGAACAATCACAAGAAATAGTATTAAGAAGATCTCAAAGAGAAAGAAAGTCTGCTATTTCGAATGATTATGTGGTTTATTTACAAGAGTCAGAAAATGACTTGAGTATTGATAACGATCCGGTTTCATTTTCAGAAGCCATTAATGGTGATAATTCTGATAAGTGGTTAAATGCTATGAAAGATGAGCTTAAATCGATGGTACAAAATGATGTATGGGATCTTGTGGAATTACCAGAAGGATGCAAGAGAGTTGGATGTAAATGGGTCTTTAAGACTAAGCATGACTCTCATGGTAATATCGAACGCTACAAGGCCCGACTTGTTGCCAAAGGTTTTACTCAGAAAGATGGCATTGACTATAAGGAAACATTTTCACGTGTTTCTAAGAAAGATTCTTTCCGAATTATCATGGCATTAGTAGCTCATTATGATCTTGAGTTGCATCAAATGGATGTCAAAACTGCTTTTCTGAATGGAGATTTAGAAGAAGATGTCTATATGGATCAACCGATGGGGTTCACTGAAAAAAGAAAGGAACACATGGTGTATAAACTAAAGAAATCAATATATGGACTTAAACAAGCTTCCCGACAATGGTATCTCAAGTTCAATGATACTATTATATCCTTTGGATTTAAGGAAAACACTGTTGATCGGTGTATATATCTAAAGGTCAGTGGGAGCAAGTTTATATTTTTGATTCTATATGTTGATGATATCTTGCTTGCAACTAATGACCTTGGTCTGTTAAGTGAGACTAAGAAATTTCTCTCTAACAACTTTGAAATGAAAGATATGAATGAGGCATATTATGTGATAGGAATAGAAATATTCCGTGATAGATCACAAGGATTGTTAGGTTTGTCTCAGAAAGCATATATTAATAAAGTTTTAGAGAGATTTAAGATGGATAAATGTTCAGCATCTCCCGTTCCAATACATAAAGGAGACAAGTTTAGTCTCATGCAATGTCCAAAGAATGATTTGGAACGGAAAGAGATGGAAAATATCCCTTATGCATCTGTTGTTGGGAGTTTGATGTATGCTCAAACATGTACAAGACCAGATATTAGTTTTGCAGTTGGTATGCTTGGTAGATATCAGAGTAATCCAGGAATGGATCATTGGAAAGCTGCAAAGAAAGTTTTAAGATACCTACAAGGAACAAAGAATCACATGCTTACTTACAAAAAATCTAATCATCTTGAAGTGATTGGATATACGGATTCAGACTTTGCTGGCTGTATAGATACAAGAAAATCTACATATGGTTATCTGTATCTTTTAGCCGGAGGAGCAATCTCATGGAAAAGTGCGAAGCAGTCCGTCATTGCTACATCCACTATGGAAGCTGAATTTGTGGCATGCTTTGAGGCCACTATTCAGGCTAATTGGTTGCGGAACTTTATTTTAGGACTTGGAATAGTTGACAGTATTGTCAAGCCGCTGAAAATTTATTGTGATAATTCCGCAGCAGTCTTCTTTTCTAAGAACGACAAGTATTCCAAAGGTGCTAAACATATGGAATTGAAATACTTTGTCGTTAAAGAAGAAATTCAGAAACATAAAGTGTCAATTGAACATATTAGCACTAATTGTATGATTTCTGACCTTTTAACAAAAGGGTTACCGCCCAAATTATTTGTTGATCATGTAAAGAATATGGGCATTATGTCTACCATTGAAAGTTGAATGTTAATGTTATTAATGCTTATGTGACACTTGAATTCTTTAATGTATAAGTTTCTGAAATTTGTATTTGTATTTTCTTCTGTATGGTTATGTATACAATTTATGATGAAGAAAAAGAAACAAATGATATTATTGTTATTGAAATGACATTATGTTTGAACCCATTATGTATTTAAGTTTTCTAACGTCATATTAAAGAGAAGGAGATGATACAGTAGTACATGGAAGGAGACATATCGATTGAATGATGTGCGACCGCCATGACTCTTATTATTTCTATATCTTTAATTATGAATAATGATGAAGCCAATTATGTAAAGTCCTCAAATGCGCATTATGATTATTTATTAAATCACAGAATGTTTTGACATCACAAGAGTCAAGTGGGAGAATGTTAGAATTACCTAACTATTAAGTGACTCATGTGTAAATAAATTAGGGTCAAAATGTGATTTAATATAATTGAGGGACTTAATGGCAATTACAACTTGATGGAAGTTGTATAAGAATGGTGAAGGGTTCTGTCCCTGATGCACACAATTCTGAAGAAGCTCTCTCTTCCATTAAACCATCAAGAAAGTCTTGAGAGAATTAAGTTAGCATCAAGGGATAGATTGGGTAAGGAGTTGAAGCAAATCAAGAATCAATTAGCATGGATCAAGGTTAGTAAAATTTCTTATCATGCTTATGTAATTATGTTTAATCTAGTGAGAATCATAAATTCTTAAGATCCTAATGTCATGTAATCAAGATCATGAAAACTTACAAGCAGTTGATAACAGATTTTGTAAGTCGAATGATTGAAGTTTTTGAAAATGTGTCAATGTAGGGAAGGGAATAACAAAATGTGATTTTGAAAATGAAAGAAAGAAACATTCACAAAAGCAAAAGAAGCATAAACTAAAGGGATCAGAAATAAATTCACTCGTCTAAGATCGAAGAGCAAACCTCTGGGATTGAACTTCAACAAAATGTTTATCGGTTGAAAGAAAATATGAATAAGGATGAAAATTTTAAGAGTTTTAATTGTGTTAGGTAAATGTTGGATGTATTTATATAGTGCACCAAGTAACCACATAACACTTTTGAAAACACAGAGAAATAATTACATTAAACCAAGAAATAACAGTGTATAGATTTTAAGATAATTAAAGTTATTTACAGCTGTTGTATCTCAGAGTGTCCACTTTGGCTTTTATGTATAAAACGTTAAAAGGCTGTAACGCACAGTAATCAATTTGAATCTGAACATTGCATGGCTGCCATTTGTATTCACTCACTATAATTCATTATAGAAAAGGACAATATTTTTTAACTATTTCCAGAAGACAGTGTCTGATGAGATAGCAATGCATTGATGCTTTTGTCAATAAAACATAATTTGAATAATTTGAGTAATAAGAACAAAGAAATGAGATTTTAATGAAAAATGTGAACAAAGAAATAACAATGGTATAGATTTTAATATAATTTGCTTTAAATTTAAGTTATTTACAGCTGTTGTATCTCATAAGTGAATTTGAATGTGAAGATTGCATGGCTGCCATTTGTATCCAAACACCATGAATCAGTTTCTGTCCTAACAGTCCCTAACCTTATAACATTTTCTTGTGTCTGCATGTATCAGTTCTGCACACATTAAAAAAAGTGTCATATTTGTTTGTAATTTAAATATTGAAGCTAACCATCAATTTGGCATTTATTGATAAAATGACACTGAATCTGTCCAATCAAACTCACTGTAATTTAAACAGCTTTAGTAGTGTAATCTTATATGGATATGATTTAGTTTGTAAGTCGAATATTGAAGTGTAATCTGATATATAGAAATGTATCAATGTAGGGAAGGGAATCCCAACAAGAGTTTTTGAAAATGAAAGGAAGAAACCTTCACAAAAGCTAGAGAAACATAAAATAAAAAGGCATCAGAAATAAATTTACACATCTAAGATGGAAGAGCGGCATTGAACTTCAACAAAATATGTTTTCTTGAGAGAAAATATGAATAACGATGAAAATTTTAAGAGTTTTTAAAATTTTATCATTATATATGTTATTTGAAAAAAAATAATAAATTCAAGTAAATTTTTTATAAAATAGTAAATGTAAGAACTAAAAAATAGAATATTAGAGTTGATTGATATTTTAAAATAACGAGATCGAGTATTTTAAAATTAAAATAATTTACTAATATAAATAGAATTTTTTAAACTTGTCTCTTTAATTAAAACACAAACTATCTTTCTAAAACTATTCCTCTTAGTTTTATCTTCTTTCTCTCTAAAAAATTTTATTCCTCGATCATTTGTTTGACCATCAGGAAGTTTCTTTGAGATCACAGCTTAGTAATTTCTACTTCTATCCGATCAGTTCTATGTTTAGAGCAAGTAAGTTTTTACCATTTTTTCTTTTATTTTTATCTATGATCATGTAGAGAAATATGTTTTTGCATGTATCAAAAGTGCTTATTTCTTGCTTTTTGGTCCATTTGAGATTCTAAGTGTTGATTTCGATCACCGATCGGTGAGATGTAAGCTTTTCTAGAGTTTTTTTTTTTTGGTGAAAAATATGGTTGGGAGTTCTTAGAGCTGTAAAAGTTCTTTTTAGGGTAAGGGAAGCTAGTGACCTTTCTTGATGTTATTTTAATTCATGATTTTAATTAGGTTGTGTTGAATTGGTTAAAAATAAAATTTTATCTACCTTTGTATGAATTAAGATTTGAATGCTTTAAAATAGTTAATTGATGCTTGATGCGATGATGAATGTTTTAGAATGTGATGAATCTGTTCGGATGTGTTGAATTTTGTGTTTCTGAAGTTAGTTATGTTAATTGAATTGGAATTAGTGAGAAGGAAAGGTTAGTCTGGGTTGTAGGTCATTCTGGTCTAAAATTGAAGGTTATAATAAGTGAATTTTAGGCAAACTGGTCTAAGTGGAAAAAACTAATGTTTTAGTCTCTATGGTATAATGAATTGAAACTTAATTGTGTTGTGATTTAGTAGAAAAAATGGTTTAGAAATGTATAATATACAATTGGTGATGTTTTTGGATGGTTTTTAGTCGTAAATTGAGGGTTTTGAGTAGTGAAATTTTTATGTCAATGTTTTGAGGCAATTTGAAGTAGTTGGGGTCTGTCTTTGAGTCTTTTGTGACTTGTTCATACACCTAAGTTGCTCAAATATGAGCTAGAGCTTGTGGAATTCAAGTTTAGTATCTAAAGTGAGGTTTTTGTGATTTTTGGATTGGAATCTTGTGGTAGAACAATTTAAAATGAGTTTAGGTTGGTTTATATACTTTTGGTTAAGTCCATTTTAGTTTAGAATATAATCTAGGAGTATTAGAAGTTGGGAAATATGCATAGGATAGGTCATGGGTGGTTGAAGGGTGCAAATTCTGCAATTTTGGTGTTGTAGAATTATGTAGTCTCGTTGAGCGAGTGTATCCACTAAGCGAGTAGAACACTTATAGTTGAGCGAGTGTAGTCACTGTGTGAGCAAAACTCATTGATTCTATATTTGCAGATAGAGTCATGCTGATTGAGCGAGTGGGTTGGCAGGCACTTTTAGTTGAGCGAGCAGACCTCGTGATTGAGGGAAAATACCAGAATTTCAACTAAGTTTTTGTATACTTCTTCAGGTATGTTCAATGTATGTGATTATTTGAATGATTGGCTTATAATGCTTATTGTGAACTATGAATTGTTTTATAATATGAAATGGAAACAAGATTATGTATGATATATGATGATGATGAGTTTTGTATTTCTCTCTTATTTTGTTTTATGAAGGATAATTACATTGATAATTTAAGGTGTGTTTGGTATATATTATGGAATGTTTGGTATGGTTTGGAACATGTGGTTAAATGGTTTCAAAGTTGTGAAAATGAGTTCCAAGATATTGGTATACTATGTGAATGTGAAGTGATATCAACTGTTTGAAAATTGTGAAAATAAGTTCCAATGAGAAACTTCTTGTTGGTGGTTTCAAGTGTTGTTAGTATGAATGATCGGAGTTAAGCTAGCGTTTATCTTGACATTGTAATGATCATCCACGCTCAAGTAGAGAGTGATGAGTCATATCGTGAGAATAGTAGGAGGTCTGAGCTTGAGGGGTCTTTCTCCATTTGGCAAAAGGGCATTTTAAGGACTAACCTAGTGTGGTAGCTTGAGGTAGTCCAGCTCTTCCACCACACTAGTGCAGGAACCTTTGCAACTCAACATTCCATATAATATTCGGATAGACAGTCTAGGTCCTTGCATGTTAAGATGTTTAGGTTGATGTATGTTATATATATGATTCATGTATGCTATGTTATAAATGTTATATGACTTGTCTTGTAACTAGCTTACCCTTGCTTTTCTTCTTGTCTATCTATGTATTGGTTTCTCTTTTGTGATGATCACCTTAACGGTGTGAGCTTAGACAGACAGTATTTTCGGTTGTTCCAACGAGAGGTGAGAGCGAAATAGATGAGTCGTTAAATAGGTTTACAAATGTAGATTTATTGTCTTCTTGTAGGTTTGTTTTCATCTAAGTGGTTCTATTATCATATATTTAACTTAATATTTTAGTAGTTTTATACTATTAAAATAGGATGTTACAATAAATGCAAGACATTTTAAAATCTATGTTAATTTGAAAATTGTTTTTGTACTTAGTTATATATCTCAAAAATTTGTGTATGAGTAGAGTGTGAACAAAATCACTTACTAAAAAAAATATTTAGTTTTATAGTCCAACAAATAAGAGTGAAAGAGTGAAGAAGAAAGGAAATGCTAAAACTTTTAACCAATTAGGGTAGCTTACATATACAAATATCATAATCCACCATAGTTGGAAAAAAATTATAATTATTTGTGTTATTCTAAAACATAGTAATTACAAGTAAATGTTTTATAAAATAGCAAACGCAAAACACTTTAATCTAAAAAATGTTTTCTTAATATTAAAAATGTTGAACGATAGACGTTGAAAGTCTATTTTGCATTGTGAGAAATGCAGAATGTTCTAATATAGGGGATTTTACCTTGATTAAAGATAATAATGGACTAATCTTGTGTATGGCAATGATTCTCTAAAGCAGTAGAGACCACCACAAGTGAAAGGTTCCTGAGATTTCACATCAATGTTTATATTTGGATAATTGAGTCTAGTGTCAACTGTTTGTGTGTATTTATTTGATTTATTGTATTTAATCAATGTATTTTAGTTGAGCGAGCAAAACATTTGTAGCTGAGCGAGTGTAGTGGCTGAGTGAATAGAACCCATTGTTTTCATCTTCGCATAGCGAACCTGTGCATTGAGCTACTAGTCTAGAACCTATTTTGATTATTTCTTTTTTTGTTTTCTGATAACTTTGAGTTATGCTTTAACTTTGAGGATGATGTAGAAGTATCTATTGTATTATGTGATGGTTTAAGTATGTATGATGCTTGATGTATGAATATGTTGGTGTATTATATGAATTGTTTCAATATCTAACTTACCATTTTTCTTGTGATTGTGTTTGTATGTATTTTTACTTCCTTTCTTTGCTATGATAATTCGGTGGATATGAGTAGAGAGTGATGAGGTTTCTCTGGAGTAGGCACTAAATGGGGGAACTGCTAATGTTTAGTAGCATTAGTTAGTTACCTTGTATATAATTTTGATTAGTTAATGTGTATATAAAATTACTTCATGATTATTTTGGATGACTATTAGAATTTTATAGTTCCTATGTGGACTAATCTTGTTATTATTAAAAATTGTGATAAGTATTATATAGTTTTATATTATATTTTGGGATGTTAGACAAAAAATTTTATTGTAGAAGCCATACATTTATTCATTAATATATTTTGTCTAAATTATTATTAAATACTACATATTTAGCTTTAGTACAAATAAATATATAATATTGATATTTATGACTTTAAGTAACAATAATTAGAATTTATTTTATTACATATTTTTTAAAACTAAATACTTATTTCATTATAAAAACTTTTAAAAAGTTATTAATTTTATAGACAAAAAATAATTGATTAATTTAAATATTAATTTATAAACTATTAATTAATAGTCTTTAAAATAGTCACTATTATAAATAAAAAATTACAATTAATGAAAAATGTAGATACTAATTCTTTTGTACTCAACCTTGATAATTAATGTTGTGATAGAATATAATTAGTTATTAATTATAATTTTTTATTTATTATAAAGGCTATTATATAAACAAATTATTTATAATTTATAAACTAATATTTAAATTCTTTTGGTATTTTTTTACAAACACTAAAATTATTTTCATAGAGATTTAGATAGTTAATTTATTAATAATGATAAATAATCTCTTGAAGTTATCATATTATTTTAATTAAACTGATTATAGTTTCTTTTCGATCATATTATATATATATATATATATATATATATATATATATATTATGAATGAATATTCAATTAAGTATGAAACGTTTATTTGACTAAATTAATAATTTTCTTATTGAGTAAAATTTTATTTAAAACTTTTAGAACTACAAACAGAGTGAAGAGATAGTGGGCCTCGGCTATAAAGCTAACCTAAAACCCTAAGTTTCACGCCTCATTCCTCTTCTTCGCTTACGCCGCTTCCTTTTGTCTTTCATATTTTGGTTTGGTTGGAAGTCTAAATGCAGAAGCTCTTCAGTAAGTTTAATTATGTTTATTTTTAACCATTTCTTTTAACATATGCATCTAATTACATTAACAAATCACTTCATTTATTCATCTCACAAAAAAAAAAAGTTATACAATCTTATTCACAAATTATATTTTCTAATGTTTAATATTCTGTGATTTTATTATCAGGTAAGAAGAGATCCAGCAAATGCATGCATCAATGGCGGCTGCTGATCAAATAAAGATTTTATCTTTCACAGCAAAAACATTACATAATCATCAAGTTAGTATATCAAAACTACATTCCTCTTCAGATCTACATGTTTTAAAACTTTGCAATAACTTATTAAATTAAGTTAAATATATTTTTTATCTCTTAATTATATATTTGATTTTCTTTTTTAAATTTTAGATTAATTTAGTTTCTCATTTTTAAAATTTAATTTTTTTAACCAAATTTTATTAAATTTATTTGAGGTTTCAAATATATTTAACAGCTAACATGGAAAAGTTAAACATTATAAATAATATCTTATATGAATTAAATTTAAAGAAATTTTGAGTATATATTTTTGACAATTTTGTAATCATATCATAAAATTTTGACATTTTTGAGATATTTTTTTTATATTTTTATTATTAGCAGATAAATAATATTTTAACTTTAAATAATTTGAATTTCATGTAATATTATTTCTTATTGGTGTGCTTTCTCATCCAAAAGTCAGCCATTCTTATATGATAATTTTTATATGATAGATAATATATTTTTGTACAAATGAGTTTATTATATATAGATGTAAATGTTATAATTGTTTATACTATATATGTACGTCATTGAAAAGGTTTTTTTAATTTTTTAAAGGAATAATTAAATAATTAAATTATTACCTAATAATTTAATAAAAAAAAGGTACTGTCATTAATATTAAATAATGGGAATAATGAATGTTGTTTTATATTTGGAGCTAATAATCCTTAGCTAACAAGGAATCAATTTAATAGAATAAATGGAAATTTATGATTAAAATTTAAGTTGATATGCTATTAAGTTACATAATTTTAGCTTTAACTATAATAAAAGCTCACATTCATCTGATAAATGTATTATATTTGTAATTTTTAAAATTTCAATGTTAATAAAAAAATTTACTGCAGATTTGAAAAAAGTATTTAGTAACGAGGGCATTTACTTTCGAACTCACATGCCATGTATATATATGTATAAAAAATGGTACTGAATTTTATTGTCGCTTAGAATATGCTTTTATTTGCTACAGGGGAATGGGAGAATTAGTAATGTATAACATTAATAAAATGTTCTTTTTTATTATCAATACACTACTACAAAATTGATTATAGCTTATTTAAAAAGTCATAGGTTATGGTATGATAGATGTATTAAATGTATTTTTGTTTCGATAGCAAGTTGTTTTAAATATTTTATTAATTATTCTGACGTTCTCTCTTTATTAAGCATAAATTCTACATTTTTTAAGCAGAAAATGAAGGACTTCCTAGAAGCTCCCGTCAAAGGAAGCGAACAAATATTATTGATGATTCTAACGATTCAGTTATTCTCCCTAGGAAACCAGGGAGACCTAAAAAAAGAAAAGTGATTCAATTGATAATGTAAGTTGCTTCTTCCCTAAAATTTCAATTTATTTCCTTGATTGATACAAAAAGTTTTCTGGTGTTGTTTCTGCTTTTCTATCATAACATAATGTGAATGACTTGCTTATGAGAAATTTCTATCGTACAGAATGTGAATAGTTTTGCTGATCGGCTTCGTGAAAGATCGAGTATAAAGAAGCCAACTTATATTCTTGATGAGTTAGAAGAAGATTTAGATATCATCACAGCAAACATGGGAACCCTACAGAAAATACTTCAAAATTGAAAGAAGTAACACTGTAAGATGATTCTTTTTCTTTTTGGGTTCACAATTCTAATCTTATTTAAGTTTTACTTTTACTTTGATATGAGAAAATATTATGTAACTATGAAATGCCAACTGATAATATGAAGAGTGAGATAACTTGTAATGTTTTTGGCAAGAAAACAATGGTAGAACTCATCACAAGTTTAGTAGGATTGCTAAGTGATACAGAAAGCTTAGTTTTTTTCTTTCTGAACACCAGTTTGCCATGATTTTCTTACCATGTTTTTAAAAATGTGTCAGAGATATCTTATTCACAGATAATATTTTCTATTATTCCATCTTTTAAATCATGTCTTTTTTTATTAATTAGAAAAGAAGAGATCTGGGAAATGTATACAAATATGTTATCTCAATGCACAAAAAATCGAGGGATGCTGATGCTAATCAAATGAACGATGTCATCTTTCACAGCAAAAACATTACACTGTCACGAGGTTAGTATGTAAAAAGTACTGTATGTGTTGAAAATTTTGATGTGAAAGATGAGTAGTGTGATACCTTATAACTGTGGGTAATGGATGATGTTGAAAAAGATTTTATTAGTTTGAGGTTACATTTTTTTTATGATGTTTTCTGTAATGCAGTACTCTCGAAGAGTTATACAACTTAAAAAAGTTAAAGAATATGTAAATACATCATCGAGAGATCAGGTGTGTAATAGATTGTTCATTGTTGTGATTATCTACATTTATCTTTGTTTCTTATACTAATACTCATTAATTTTCTTTTCAGAAAACATGTTCAAGCTGCTCTTTTTTAATAGTTCGAGTGTCTATTACTTTTATGTAATTTTTTACTAAATTTTTCTTATGTTTTTGTTTCATTTTAATATGTTTGAAGAGAACAAATGATATTATTTGAGAGTACATGCAAATTTAACTAAATCATGTTAAATGTATTCCGATTTTATGGCTTTTAATCTCAAGATATATTTTTTTATCATGTTAATGATATTTCTTTTCATACTCTATTTTTACTATATCATTTAAAAGCATGGGTAATAAAAGAACTTAATTTGATTATATATATTATTAATTAATTATTATGAAATGGTTTAATATATTCATTATCATTTACTTTTCTCATCAAAGCTTCATTTCAACATACAAGTGGTTTATAATGTTAAATAGATTAACATGAAAACATTAATGTAGTATTGAGATGCTGAACTAAGTAACAGAACACAAGACTTCTGCAAAACAGTATAAGGATTCCACCGATAATGCTGTTCATGATTCCCAATTAACATTTTTGCATGCATTAAGTAAAGATAAAAAAAGATACAAAAGATAAAAATAATAAAAATAATAATCTTGTCTCACCAGGTCAGATTTGAAATTTTCTCTATAAAAAGTTATTAGTTATTCTTATTATAAAGCATTGGTTTTACTAATAAGTTGACAAACACCAAAGTTATTACTTTTCTTTGGAAACATTTTCTTTAACAATCTTAATTTAATTATTTCTTCAAGTGTGTAGATACAAAAATCAGTAATTAATACCGCATTTGTTTTGTTATGTGCCAGTCTCAATGCTACATAATGCTTCAATGTTAAATTGTTTAAAAATAAATTATTAACTAATGTATCATATCATTTATTGTTTGCATTAAAAATTTAAGTAATTGAAAAGATTTTGTGGAATAAACACAAAAGTTTTGATAAAAATACCACCACTATTTATAAAGTTTTCCAAAAATTTCTGAAACTAATTGAGGTGTTGCAAAAAACTTCTAGAATCCACAGGAGTTTACGAAACTGCTGGAATCTATTATTCCATGTGATTTTGCAAATAAGCAAGAAGAGATCCAAAAAATGCATGCAAGTATATTATCTGAATGCATCAAAAATCAAGGGATGACACTGTTAATCAAATCAACCATTTGATATTAGAATATGGCAAAGGTAAAAAGTTTTATCATTTTACACAAAAATGCCAATTCAAATACTCAGCCGTGCATGGAAATAACTGTGTAGCTTTATTTTAAGATGATGTTCTTCTTATCTTCTGCACAATGGCAGAACACATGTATGGAAACAGCAAAAATATTAAAGCAGCAGCATCTTTGCATTCTTCATACAGTGTCAGATTAAAGACATGCATTGGTTTCCATTTAACGAGGTAACACTTTAATGCAAGCATCTGAGGTAGATATAGGATTACAAGACAGGACGCATTATTGGAAAGGAAAAACAAACTTGACCGAAAGTTTGACCAGTGTTTTACTTATTGGCTTTTTATTTTTAGATTTTCTCTGCTTTCTCAAGAAACTTAGTAGAGCCAGCTATCTTAAAAACTAGTTGAGAATTTTTTTAAATTTTAGAATTTTAAAACAATTGGACAACCTAAGTTTAGTTTTTTTGATTTTGATTTTGGAATGAATTGGATTGTTGTTTTGGTTTAGAAATGAAAGAAAATTTGATGAAAAAAAAAACTGAGGAAATAGAAGAAGGAGAAAGAGTAAGAAGATGAATCAGATCGAGATATTTATCGACGGACTTACCGACGACTTTTTCCTTTGATAATTACCGACAGATTTTTGTGGCAATTACTATTAACTTTTTTTCTTCGATTTAGAATTTGTCCTTCGACAATTATCGACGACCATAATAATCCGTTGATAGATATTACCGATAACGTTATTACCGACAGACTTAACTCCATTAAAAAATATCATTACCAACAGATTTTCTATATTTTTGACGAATATTGACCGTTAGTAATAATTGTTTTCTATCACTAAATTAATTTGATATATTTCAATGTTTTTTTTCTTTATTATTATTTATTTATTAGAAGAGACATTTTCTTAAATACACCAAACATACATTCAATAACTTTTATGGACATAACCGTATACTACTACTTTTTTTTAGACTTTTTTTTTTAAATTTTAGTTAATCTGCTCCCAATAATTGATATTACCATGTTTTTATTAGGTTTATTTTTTATTAATATTTTTAGTATTATCTTTTTAAATAATTAGGAATTTATTAAATAATTGTGAAAAACATAAATATTTTGTTTTTATTGGTATTTTTATTATTATACTTTTTAAATAATTAAAATTTTATTAAATAATTTTAGAAAAAATAAATATTTTATCTTTTATTAGTATTTTTATTATTATCCTTTTAAATTGTATATTTGTCTAAATCTTTTTATATTGTCTAATGTGTTTTTAAAACCTTTTTTTATGTTTCAAATTATTTATGGAAATTTAAATAAGTGTTAAGGGAAATTCTTAGACAAATTTGTTGAAAGTGGACTTTATTTAGCTTAACTTTATCTAAATTTACTTTGTATTAATTATTAGTGCATTAAACCATTGCATAAGAGGATTACTGAAGAAGTGTATTAAATGAGTGAGTTCTAATTGATTGCACATAGACAACAAACTACATATTCCTCTCTCCAAAATATAAAGTTTAAGAAAATCATATCTAGTTTTACTAAAAAAAATCATTCCTTTCGACTTTACAATATATTTTCCTTTTAAAACATTATAAAACAGTTTAGGTATCTCAATACTATTTTTTTAATATCAAATTTCTCAACACACATGCGAGAACAAAAATTGTCTGTAATATTCTACAATATTATTTAGTTATTCTTATTAGTATTTACGGGTAAGTAAATATCATTAAGAAACACAAAACCTTTTTTTCCAATTTCTTTTAGCTAATATAATAAGTAAAACAGATAGATCTGAGCAGCATTTATATGTGAAAGATGAAATCTTTTATTAGATGAAATCTTTTGAGATGCTAACCTGATTATATTAGTTTAGCAGCAACATTTCTTGATTTTTGATACATTGAGATAACATATACTTACATGCATTTGTTGGAATGGTTTACAAGATGGAATAAGAGAAAATATAATTTCTCAATATCCTTTCTCTACCTTAGGAGACTGTCAGAGTAGGTCTAATTAATAGCATTAAACCAGTTAAAAAGTAAAAAACCAGTTTTTAATGAAAAATGAGAACAAATAAATAAAGTGGCATCTCAGAAGGTTGTAATGCACAGTAATGAATTTGAATCTGAGCATTGCATGACTGCCATTTGTAATGTCTTTACTGTGAAAGATCAGATAGCTGATTTGATTAGCAGCTTCATCTCTTGATTTTGATGCATTGAGATAACATACTTGAACCCATTTCTTGGATTTTTTCTTACCTGTTTGTAAAATCAATCACAAATATAGGAAATATTATTTCTGAATAACATCTATCTGTGCAACAGTTTTTTAACACGTTATCAATTTTACATCCAGATAATGAAAATTGTGTTTGTTTAATTCTATCACAATAAGCAACAACTTATTAATATTATTAACTTAGGAACACGATAAACATATCTTGAAACTGAACAAAAAATACAATAGAAAATAAAGAAAAAAACACATGAAATTCACACTCTATATATATTCAGAGAATTGCCTAGATGTTTTCCATGATATCCCAAACCATATTGCTTGGTGTGTGGTTATATTCTTGAATAAACGCCATCATTTCAAACTGCACACGAGCTTCGTATTTTTTTGCATAACCAATCACAGAAACAAATGTTGAAGTCATTCATTCTGACTGGATAACGGTAACACAAATCAAGTTGATAACAGATTTTGTAAGTTGAATAATTGAAGTTTAATCTGATATATGGAAATGTTGTTATTAAACTTAAATTAGAAATTTATTTCTGATTGGTTAGTATTCCTAGAATAGCATTAATTGTTTTAGGTGGCAGACATCATAATTTATTTCTAGTATTTGAAAAGACAAAAAAAACTTTTGAGTTGTCTCTGGCATGCAAAGAGGCAAACCTTTTCCCATAAATAATTGTATCAGATCATTTGAAAGATGCAGAGAAATACTAAGAGTTTTATTTCATACGCTGCCAACCTTTTGCCTTCCTGTTGCCAACAAATTGGTATCAGAGCGTGTGTGTGACTGAGAGAGAACGCGGCAGTGTGCGCAGGCAGAGAGAGAGCAGCAACTAAGAGTTTTGTGAGGTGTGTGAGTTGAGTGTAAACACAGAGAGAAATGGCAGGACTAACCAATGGTATCCCGCTACCTAAGTTGACGAAAGACGTTAACTATGACAACTGGAAGGTGCAGATAAAGGCTCTTCTCGGCTCCCAAGATAACTGGGACGTGGTCGAGACTGGATTTGAGGAACCGGCAAACACAGACGGATATTCAAATGCTCAGTTGAATGCGTTGAAGGCCGTTCGAGCTAAAGACAAGGCAGCTTTGTATCTGCTATATCGAGCTGTTGACGAATCCGACTTTGAGAAGATAGCAAATGCAAAATCTTCCAAAGTAGCATGGGATACACTCGAAAAGGCAAACAAAGGAGACGAACGAGTGAAGCAGGTTCGACTTCAAACCCTTAGGGGCGAACTGGAAAACATGAGGATGAAAGAGTCTGAAAGTGTATCCGAGTTTATTACTCGGGTGGAGACAGTGGTGAACAAACTGAATCAGAATGGTGAGAGTCTTTCATCAAACCGAGTTGTTGAAAAGATCCTAAGATCATTGACAGATGATTTCGAGAATATCGTATGTGCAATAGAGGAGTCCAAGGATTTATCAACTCTCACCATTGAAGAGCTTGCTGGGTCCCTGGAAGCACATGAGCAGAGACGGAAAAACAAGAGGGGGGAGTCCCTTGAACAGGCTCTCCAAGCGAAGGCGACGATAAAAAAGGATAATGTGTTTTATGCTCAAAGTACCAGAGGCCAAGGAAGAGGCAGAAGCCAAGGTGGTGGTAGAGGAAGAGGAGAACGAAGAAATGAGCAAGTCGGCCAACAAAACTGGCGTGGCCGAAATCAAGCCCGAGGCGGTCGAGGTCAGACTCGGGGTGATCGGACAAACACAAACAACATTGAATGTTATAACTATGGGAGGTATGGGCATGTTGCCAAGGATTGCTACTCGATAAAATGCTACAACTGTGGAAAAATAGGCCATATTTCCAAAGATTGTAGGTTCGTGAAGGAAAAGGAGGAGCCAACAAACTTCCTTGCCGAGAAAGAAGAAGAAGGATTGCTACTAGTGACAAACATTCCAGAAACCGAGGTCAAACCGAGTTGTTCTAATAACTCAGTTTGGTACTTGGACACCGGCGCAAGTAACCATATGTGTGGCGACGAGAGTTTATTCAAAGTACTTTCAAAGGTGGAATTCGGATCTGTTTTGTTCGGCGATGCTTCAAAAGTAACCGTCAAAGGTCGAGGAACGATATGGTATGAACAGAAAAATGGGCAAATCGGAGAGATCAAAGATGTATACTATGTACCTGATCTCAAAAGCAACATACTGAGCATGGGATAGATAATGGAGAAGGGGTACTCAGTTCTGATGAAGGACCGAGAATTACAACTAAGGGATAAATTCGGGAGGCTCATCACCCAAGTAGAAATGAAGAAAAATCGCATGTACAAACTTGAGTTGAAAATAGTTCAAGATAAATACATGCAACTTGAAATGGAGGATGAGGCCATGAAGTGGCATTTGCGGTTCGGTCATCTTCACTTTGGAGGGTTGACCGAGTTGGTGAAAAAGGAGATGGTGCTCGGACTGCCTAAAATAGAATTTGAAAAGAAGTTTTGTGAAGAATGTGTGATCGGAAAGCAGGCAAGGACTTCTTTCCCTCGGAGCTCTGAATACCGAGCAAAGGAGCAACTTGAATTGATCCATACCGACTTGTGTGGGCCAATAACTCCAGAATCATTTAGTCGTAAGAGATACTTCGTCTCTTTCATTGATGATTTCTCAAGGAAGACATGGGTTTATTTTTTGAAGGAGAAGTTAGAAGTGTTTGAGACTTTCAAGAAATTCAAAGTGATGGTTGAAAAAGAAACAAACAAAGTCATCAAAACAGTCCGATCTGACAGAGGAGGCGAGTTCATTTCTGCCGAGTTCAATAAATACTGCGAGGAACATGGAATAAAGCGTTTCTTGACGGCTCCATATTCTCCACAGCAAAACGGTGTAGCAGAACGAAAGAACCGAACCATTCTCGACATGGTTCGATCCATGTTGAAAGGGAAGAATATGCCGAAGAAGTTTTGGGCGGAGGCGGTGCAATGCGCAGTTTATGTGCAAAATAGATGTCCACATGCAAAGTTGGGTGAGAAGACGCCTTAGGAGATTTGGAGTGGTGTGAAGCCGAGTGTCTCTCATCTAAAGGTGTTCGGCAGTGTGGCCTATGGGCAAGTACCAAGTCAGCACAGGACAAAATTAGAAGATCGGAGCAAGAAGTACATATTTATCGGGTATGATAAAAATTCTAAGGCATATAAATTGTTTGATCCTGTTAACAATAAAGTAGTGGTGAGCCGAGATGTTCACGTGGAGGAAACGAAGGAGTGGTGTTGGAGTAACCTGGTCGAAAAAGAAACTAGCTCGGAGATTGTTGTACCTTCAGCAACAACAACCACCGAGTCCTCAGATGAAGAAACCGAGCCACAACAGCCCAGGATGAGAAGTCTACAAGAAATATACGACACTACAAATGAAGTCCATGTTGTATGTCTTTTGGCCGACTCTGATGAGTTGAGTTTTGAGAAAGCTGTCCAAGATGAAAAGTGGAGAACAGCCATGGATGAGGAGATCGGAGCGATTGAACGCAACAAAACTTGGGAACTGACTGACCGTCCTGAAGGAGCTCGACCCATTGGAGTAAAATGGGTGTACAAAAAGAAGATGAATGTTGAGGGAGAGGTTGAGCGTTATAAGGCTCGACTTGTGGTAAAGGGATATAGACAAAAGGAGGGGATAGACTATGATGAAGTATTTGCTCCTGTCACAAGAATGGAGTCAATCCGACTCTTGATCTCGTTAGCTGCTCAGAACCAATGGCCAATTCAACAGATGGATGTGAAGTCGGCATTTCTAAATGGCGTGCTGAAAGAGGAGGTGTATGTTGAGCAACCACTCGGGTACATGAAGAGAGGGGATGAGAAGAAAGTGTTGAGATTGAGAAAAGCCCTCTATGGACTGAAGCAGGCTCCTCGTGCTTGGAATGAGAGAATTGACGGGTACTTCAAGAAAACCGGGTATGAGCAATGTCCGTACGAACATGCTTTGTACACAAAGAAATCAGAAAAGGATATGATGATAGTTGCTCTCTATGTCGACGACCTCATATTCACCGGAAGCAACACGAAGCTGATTAAGGAGTTTAAGGAGGCAATGGAAAAAGAGTTCGAGATGACAAACTTAGGCTTGATGAAATATTTTCTTGGCCTGGAAGTAAAGCAATCGGAGGAAGGGATTTTTATATCCCAAGAAAGGTACGCACTTGAAATTTTAAAGAAGTTTAAAATGGAGGATTGCAACCCGGTTTCTACTCCAATGGAACCAGGCACTAAACTCTCGAAGTTTGATGGAGGAGAACGAGCTGATTCTGGGAGATATCGAAGTTTAATCGGAAGTCTGAGGTACCTTACAAGCACGAGACCCGACTTAATGTTGAGTGTTGGGATAATGAGCAGATTCATGGAGGATCCAAGCTATACACATTGGAAGGCCTTGAAGAGAATTTTGAGATATATTCGAGGAACCATATCACTTGGTCTTTTCTATTCAAAATCAGATGACTATCGACTAGTGGGTTACTCAGATAGCGATTGGTGTGGAGATGTTAATGACCGGAAAAGTACTTCAGGTTACGTATTCCTACTTGGAAATACAGCTTTTACTTGGCTGTCTAAAAAGCAACCCATAGTAACCCTATCTACCTGCGAGGCAGAGTATGTGGCGGCTTCTTGGAGCGTGTGTCATGCAGTTTGGCTTTTAAATCTATTAAAGCATTTGGGAGTGATCCAAGATGAAGGGACTGTGATCCGAGTTGATAACAAGTCGGCAATCGAGTTGGCAAAGAATCCAGTTAATCACGGAAGGAGCAAGCACATCGACGTTCGTTTTCATTTCATCCGAGAACAAGTCAAAGAAGGAAAGGTCAAGCTGGAACATGTTGAAAGCCGAGCTCAAGCCGCAGACATATTCACGAAGCCACTGCCAACCACATTGCTCGAAAATTGCAAAAGGCTTATTGGAATGAGAGATGGGAAAAGTATTTAAGTTTAAGAGAGAGATTTGTTATTAAACTTAAATTAGAAATTTATTTCTGATTGGTTAGTATTCCTAGAATAGCATTAATTGTTTTAGGTGGCAGACATCATAATTTATTTCTAGTATTTGAAAAGACAAAAAAAACTTTTGAGTTGTCTCTGGCATGCAAAGAGGCAAACCTTTTCCCATAAATAATTGTATCAGGTCATTTGAAAGATGCAGAGAAATACTAAGAGTTTTATTTCATACGCTGCCAACCTTTTGCCTTCCTGTTGCCAACAAATGTATCGATGTAGGGAAGGGAATCCCAACAAGTATTTTTGAAAATGAAAGGAAGAAGCATTCACAAAAGCAAAAGAAGCATAAACTAAAGGCATCAGAAATAAATTCACTCGTGTAAGATGAAAGAGCAAACCTCAGGGATTGAACTTCAACAAAATGTTTATCTGTTGAAAGAAAATATGAATAAGGATGAAAATTCTAAGTGTTTTGATTGTGTTGGGTGAATGTTGGATGTATTTATAGTGCACTAAGTAACCACAGAAAACTTTTGAAAACCAGAGAGAAATAATTGCAATAAGCGAAGAAATAGCAGTGGTATAGATTTTAAGATAATTAATAATTTAATCAAATATAAACTATTACACGTCATTCTCCAAACAAATAAGAACCGTATACATTGAAATTGTTAGATACATATAAATACATTGTAAGTTCTTTGAATGAACATCTAAACCACATAATTGTTGAAGCTGAAGGCACCATCTTGAAGGAGAGTGTGCTCTTAGATCATGTTTCCATAAAATTGCTGTCATAATTTACATTCTAACTCACCTTGTTAATTACATTGTAATATCAGTGCATTAAAGGACATTCATACATTAACCCATTTGAGAGTGTAATATATCATTATTTCAAGTTTTGTTATTCTTGAAACCTACTCTATTCATGGCTACATCTATTATGTTTATTCATCTACTATCTTATGCTGTTTACAATAATTTCAATCCAAACATCTGACTAATGGGTATTGCTTCTAATTTTGTAAAATATATTATTAAATTACAAATAATAGATATTCATCCTTTCATATAGGATTTTCAAAATTACAAATACAATTCATTAGTCAGGTAAATGGATCCAATTAATTATTGAATAAATTCAATTAATAAGGAATTTTAACCAATATATCTAACAAAATCCATAATATTAATATAAAAAAGTATTAAATTGATTAAAATAATTATCAAATTTCATTAATACAAGCAGCTGTAAAGAATAGGTTGCAAGAACAACAAAACATAAAATAACAACAAATTACACTCTCAAATTAATTAACACATTCATGGAACTTAATGTACTAACTACACAGAAAAACTTAATCAATTCACAATATTAAACAAAGTGAGTTTCTCATATATACTATGCACCGTTAAAAAATAACTTGGTGAATCATATGATGAAAATGCAACTAAGTTGCTATCTCCTCCACAATATTGCATCTCTTCTTATCTGTTTGCACAATAACTATTTATAAGTACATGAAATTAGCTCTTTTATGAATAAATAAGATAATGCCAAATTTGATATACATCAAATAAATTTGGAATATTCTTATATGATATTATGCTGCTAATAAAATATACATTTGATCTTTCACAGCAAAGACATTACATATTATACAAAATCTCACTACCTTATTATATTAGCATCCAAGTCACTGCAACAGATAATCAAATGTTTATTTTATAACGGTTATAAGTTTTAATTCATTGAATAACTTATTAATATTATTATGACAAATACACTTTTATCTTTTTAAGTGATATTTGTTTAATGACATTGTTTAATATTTCTTACAAAAGCAATGGTTTTATATATTTTCTTACTTAGATTATTGTGTTGCATTAAACTTGGATGCTACCATGATGAGTTTTTCTACATTATGTATTGTCTTTAATGTGAAAGATCGAATATTCACTTTATTAGCAGCATAATTCTTTGATTTTAGATATAATATAAATTTTTATCTATAATAGTGAAGATTGATAATGTTCTTAATTATTTTAATACTTTTTCTTGATATTTCATTAATTTATGGTATCAGTTGAAATATTTTAATTTATAAAATATCATATATTAATCAGATATATTAAAATTTAATTATATAAAACATGTGACTAATGGCTTGTACTCATAGTTTATAAAATATATTATGAAATGATGAAACTTTAACTTTTATATTAGTTATAATAGATTTTCATCCTTTCACAATAGGATTTCAAATACTACAAAGATAATCCATTAGTTACATATTTTGATTTCATTAATTATTAATCCTTAAATTTGATTAATAATAAAATCTAATCAATACATGTGATAATAAATGAAAATATTTCACCAAATACATTAATATAAAAAAAACTATTAAATAAATTAAAATAACCATCAAATCTCAACAATGCATGTAAACATAGTTAATATATTTGAATAACAAGAAAATGTTAAAAAATAATTTTGATAAAGAAAATGCTGATAATACCTAATATAACCATCTCCTTTCCTCACAGTGGTGTTGCATCCATTATCTTGCTGCAAAATAGCATGGTTTAAAGGATGGGATAACAGTAAAGAAATATGACTTGTAAATAAATATTATATAATTTAAAGTGAGTTTCAAAATGATACTTATAACTTAATGAGAGTAAATAAATATGATTTGTAAATAATATACTTGTATGCATTTGTTGGATTTCTTTATCCCTTGCAAAATCACATGGTTTAGAAGATCCAATAATAAGAAATATAATCTGTGAATGAGGATCTTTCTGCCACAGTTCGTGGTTGTAGAAACTAACGTAATGTCTTAAATTTCTGAGATAGATAGACTATTTTACTTTCTTTTATGAAATGAATAAATGAAGTGATTTGTTAAGGTAACTAAATATATATATTCAAAGAAATTGTTAAAAATAAACATAATGCTTACCACTAAATGAAAAAGAACAAGATGGTATATGTAAAAATATATTAAAAATATAGAAATACATAAACCAGATCTTAACAGTTTAAAGCATGTTTTGCAAACAAGTAACCTGTTATTATGACATAATATATTAATATAAATTAAGGTTTCATGTATTTATAAATTTAAAAATATGAAGATCTACTCTATGAAAACTTATCAGTAAGAAAGCAGAAACAAGAATATGGATAAGTAGAAAGTAAAAGAAAGGGAAGAAAAAAAAGGAAGAATATGAAAAAAAGAAAAAGATGAAAAGGAAGCGGTGAGAAAGAAAGGAAAGATGAGAGAAAACTGTGACAGTCGTGTGTGAGTTTTAGGGTTTTAGGTGGAGTTTATATAGAGGAATAAGAGGCCCACTGTCTACTATTTATTATTCGTGTGGTGTCTATTCAATTATATGTGTGGTTGTAAAAATTCTATCATTATTTAATTACTTTTATTAAATAAAACCAATAATTAAATTTCTTAAAACATTAAAATAGACATAAAATCATAATATTGTAGAATATGCATCATAATATATGAAAAATTTGGTAAAATTGGTATAAATTAAATAAAATTTTATTTAATGAAAAAAATTATCGCTTTTATGACAAATACACTTTTATCTTTTTAAGTGATATTTGTTTAATGACATTGTTTAATATTTCTTGCTTAACGCTTTTATATATTTTCTTACTTAGATGTGTTGCATTAAACTTGGATGCTAACATGATGAGTTTTTCAACATTATGTATTGTCTTTAATGTGAAAGATCGAATATTCACTTGATTAGCAGCATAATTCTTTGATTTTAGATATAATATAAATTTTTATATATAATAGTGAAGATTGATAATGTTCTTAATTATCTTAATACTTTTTCTTGATATTTCATTAATTTATGGTATCGGTTGAAATATTTTAATTTATAAAATATCATATATTAATCACATATATTAAAATTTAATTATATTAAACATGTGACTAATGGCTTGTACTCATAGTTTATAAAATATATTATGAAATGATGAAACTTTAACTTTTATATTAGTTATAATAGATTTTCATCCTTTCACAATAGGATTTCAAATACTACAAAGACAATCCATTAGTTACATATTTTGATTTCATTAATTATTAATCCTTAAATTTGATTAATAATAAAATCTAATCAATACATGTGATAATAAATCAAAATATTTCACCAAATACATTAATATAAAAAAAACTATTAAATAAATTAAAATAACACAAATCTCAACAATGTAAACATAGTTAATATATTTGAATAACAAGTGAAAATGTTAAAAAATAATTTTGATAAAAAAAATGCTGATAATACCTGATATAACCATTTCCTTTCCTCACAATGGTGTTCCATCCATTATCTTGCTGCAAAATAGCATGGTTTAAAGGATGAGATAACAGTAAATAAATATGACTTGTAAATAAATATTATATAATTTAAATTGAGTTTCAAAATGATATTTATAACTTAATGAGAGTAAATAAATATGATTTGTAAATAATATACTTGTATGCATTTGTTGGATTTCTTTATCCCTTGCAAAATCACATTGTTTAGAAGATCCAATAATAAGAAATATAATCTGTGAATGAGGATTTCTGCCACAGTTCGTGGTTGTAGAAATTAACATAATGTCTAAAAAAATTTAAGCATTAAATTTCTGAGATAGATAGACTATTTTACTTTCTTTTATGAAAGAAATGAATAAATGAAGTGATTTGTTAATGTAACTAAATATATATATTGAAAGAAATTGTTAAAAATAAACAGCTTACCACTGAATGAAAAAGAACAAAATTGTATATGTAAAAATATATTCAAAATATAGAAATACATAAACCAGATCTTAACAGTTTAAAGCATGTTTTTCAAACATAATATATTAATATAAATTAAGGTTTCATGTATTTATAAATTTAAAAATATGAAAGATCTACTCTATGAAAACTTATCAGAAAGCAGAAACAAGAATATGGATAAGTAGAAAGTAAAAGAAAGGGAAGAAAAAAAGAAAGGATATGAAAAAAAGAAAAAGATGAAAAGGAAGCGGCGAGAAAGAAAGGAAAGATGAGAGAAAACTGTGAGAGTCGTGTGTGAATTTTAGGGTTTTAGGTGGAGTTTATATAGAGGAATAAGAGGCCCACTGTCTACTATTTAATTATTCGTGTGGTGTCTATTCAATTATATGTGTGGTTGTAAAAATTCTATCATTATTTAATTACTTTTATTAAATAAAACCAATAATTTAATTTCTTAAAACATTAAAATAGACATAAAATCATAATATTGTAGAATATGCATCATAATATATGAACAACTTGGTAAAATTGGTATAAATGAAATACAATTTTATTTAATGAAAAAATTATCAATTAGTCAAATATTATAAATGTTTCATACTAAGTTATATATTAATAAGATATATAAATTGAGGGAGACGAGTATAATTACTAAGTAAAGCTAGCTTTAAAGACAATTAAAATTAGAGAATATGAAATATTTGAATCTAAAAACAATTAAAAATCAAATCGATAATTATTTTTTAAGGATTTATTATTATTTTAATTACTGATTTTGTTCAATTTTATTAAATAAAGCTGTTATATTTAATATAATCCAAACTAAAAATACTAAATAATAAAAGTATGTCTTTTACAATAAAAAATCCTTTATCACTATTAATGATATTTTTTTTCCTAAGAAGTCATTTGATGTTAAGTTTTTTTTTTAAATTTAAGAGAAGTTAGTAATAATGTAGAATTGTAACTTGTGAACAAAATATTAAAACATCCTAACAAAATTAAGAAAGAAATCTATAAACACATTTTGCTGTCTAGATACTTTTCTATTTGATAAATTGGTCAATGGATTGACATCTTCGGTATCATATTGAGTATAAAAATGCATTCGGGATCCATTAGACGTTACCTAGTTAGGGCGTCCAACGTATAATGATATATGATTTCGGTCAGACAATGTGTCTAATGTCTAATAGTGTTATATAACTTAAAAGATTTGTGTAAGTATGTGCATTTGGCTTACTATTTCTATGCACTCATTATCATAGATTTTCGAACACAGTTGACAACTTCAGCTACCCAAAATATAATTTCAACTTCTTTTAACACAAAAGTTTAATCATTGGATGTTTTAGATATAATTTTTTTTTTCATTTGACCAATTATTTTCTTACATGGACACATTTTAGCTATTGTTTCTACAACCTCATTGATGCTTTCAAACAAAGTTTGGGGACAACTTTGACTACAACCACATGTAATTTATGCTTCATTTAACACAAATGTTCGTTCATTGAATGATTTGAGTATGAAATTCTTTCATTTGATTGATTATTTTCGTGCATAAACACAGTTTAGATTACTATTTTTGCGTGATTATTGAAGCTTTCGAACATAGTTAGATGACAACTTCGATGACTACCATAGGTAATTTCTTCTTCCTTTAACACGAATGTATATGTTAATTGGATTTTTTGGATATGATTTTCTTTCATTTGATCGATTGTTTTATGACATAGGATAAGTTTTTTAATGACAAGTTCTCTTTTCTCCCTCGTCAAACGTCAATTTCCTCTCTGTCCATTGTCAATGAACATCAATTTTGTTCAAGGTAATTTGACGTTTTTTGTTACTCCAATGTCAAAGGTCAAAAATAACCAAGGTCAAAACTCGTTTTTGTATTAGTGTCAACATGTATTTCATTCTACTTACCTAAATTTGAATGATTATTAAACCGCAAAATAACCTCCAACATCTAGACTTCTACATCAATATATACATTAAAGAAACATCACCACAAGAATTTCTTTAAGAAATTCAAGGAAAACAAATTATTTATTATATCATATTATTTTAATTAAGCTGATTATATTTTTTTTGTCATTGTATATATCTTATTTTATTAATGAATATTCAATTTAGTATGAAACATTTATTTGACTAAATTAATCATTTTCTTATTGAATAAAATTTAATTTATACTAATTTTATAAGTTGTTCATATATTATGATGTATATTCTACAAGATTATGATTTTATATCTATTTTCATGTTTACAGAAATTAAATAATTGCTTTTATTTAACCAAAATAATAATAATTAAATAATGATAAAACTTTTAGAACTACAGACATAATTGAGGAGATAGTGGGCCTCATGTTCGGCTATATAAAGGTAACCTAAAACCTTAAAGTCTCACGCCGGGTCTCCTTTCCTTTATTATGTCTTCATTTTCATATTTTGGAATTGGAAGCCCAAAAGCTGAAAACTCCTCTGTAGACTGTAAGTTTTCATAAAATACATACTTATTTTTTGAGTGTTCTTGTATATTCTGAATAAATTTTTACATATAGTTTGTGTTCTTGTATAAGATTTTCTTTTTTCTTTTTCGTTCTGAAGTAATAAGCATTATGTTTTTAACCATTTCTTTTAACATATATATCTAATTACATTAACAAATCACTTCATTTATTCATCTCACAAAAGAAAGTAAAATAGTCTATCTATCTCAGAATTTAGAACTTCAAATTTTTTAGACATTATGTTAGTTTATACAATCTTATTCACAAATTATATTTTCTATTGTTTAATCTTCTGTGATTTTGCTATCAGGTAAGAAGAGATCCAACAAATGCATGCATCAAAAATCAACGGGACTGATTTTATCTTTCACACCAAAAACATTACATAATCATCGGGTTAGCATGTAAAAACTACATTCCTCTTCAGATCTATCTGTTTTAAAACTTGCAATATTGTAATGTATTAAGTTAAATATATTTTTAATCTCTTAATTATATAAATAATTTTTTTTTAATTTTAGATTAATATAATCTCTTTCTTTAAAATTTAATTCTTTTATTCAAATTTTATTAATTTTATTTGAGGTTTCAAATGTATTTAACAAGTAAATTGATGAAAAAAGTTAAATATTATAAATAACTCAAATGTTATTATAAAAATAATTAAAAAATAATACTTATTATATAGTAATTAATTATCAATAAATTCTATTAGTAATAATTAAATAGTACAAACAAATTTTATTCTGTATGTGTATTGAGAAATTGATATGAAAAAGATAAATGTTGTGATACCTAAACTGTAGGTAAAGGGGCAACTTGAGCCGATATACTTTTAATCCTATCTTGTATGATTTAAATTTAAAGAAATTTTTAGTATATATTTTTGACTTTTTTGTAATCATATCATAACATTTTGACATTTTTGAGATATGTTTTTTATTATTTTTATTATTAGCAGATAACTTGTAATAATATTTTAGCTTTAAATAATTTGAATTTCATGTAATATTATTTCTTGTTGTTGTGCTTTCTCTTCCAAAGTCAGCTATTCTTATATGATATTTTTTATCTGATAGATAATATATATTTGTACAAATGAGTTTATTATATATAGATGTAAATGTTATAATTGTTTATAGTATATATGTACGTTATTGAAAAGGTTTTTTAATTTTGTAAAGGAATAATTAAATTCAACTCATACTGTAAGTTGCTTCTTCCCTAAAATTTTCAATTTATTTCCTTGATTGATGATAAATGTAGAAGAAGTTTAACAGTTTTTGATATACTATATTTTTGGGACCGAGAGACTAACCTGCTGACGTGTCTGGGCCGCTCGCTCGCTTCCAAACTTCTGCTATTGGTCGATCGGTATTGGCACAAACCGATTGGTCTCCTTCTTGACGTGGGAGGATGTACCTGCAAAAGGTACTCCGACGCCCAAGTTAGGCGTGTGATTTGAAGAGCCTCGACTCTTGGTTGAATATTTAGTGAATGATTATCACTATTGAATATTTGAGAGTAGCGTAGAGTGAATAATGCGTAAGTGAAACGTATCTGGCTTTTGGTCCTGACTTTGTATTTATCATTTACCTCATGGATCTTGAGCTGATATAAGCCCAATAAAATATAAACAGAATAAGATATAAACAGATTACCTAAATATCCGGTTGGTTGTTTGTAACCGCTCGGTTAATATTTCATACTATACATTATGCCCCCCAAGTCCGAGTTAAGCGTTTGGCTTTAGCCGTGGTTAACTATAGGACTTATGAGTTTGAGGGAGGGTGTGTTTGTTGTATTAGCGAGCTTCTGCCGCTCTTGTCGGTGGTTGAAGAGAGTTCTTTTTAGAACTTTTTCCATGTAAAGACAAACCGAGGACGTTTTACCGCTCGTCCTTCAACATGAACCGAGAGGGATTTACCTCTCGCCCTTCAAAATTATCCAAGAGGGATTTATCGCTCGTCCTTCAACATTAACCGAGCGGGATTTACCGCTCGCCCTTTCAACAGGAACCGAGAGGAGTTTACCTCTCGGTCTTCGACAATAAGCGAGCGGGTTTTACCACTCGACGATCGACGCTCGATGATCGACACTAACCGAGCTGGATTTACAGCTCGTCCTTCAACAGGAACCGAGAGGAATTTACCTCTCGGTCTTCGACAATAAGCGAGCGGGTTTTACCGCTCGACGATCGACGCTCGACGATCGACACTAACCGAGCTGGATTTACAACTCGTCCTTCAACAGGAACCGAGAGGAGTTTACCTCTCGGTCTTCGACAATAAGCGAGCGGGTTTTACCGCTCGACGATCGACGCTCGACGATCGACACTAACTGAGCTGGATTTACAGCTCGTCCTTCAACAGGAACCGAGAGGAGTTTACCTCTCGGTCTTCGACAATAAGCGAGCGGGTTTTATCGCTCGACGATCGACGCTCGACGATCGACACTAACCGAGCTGGATTTACAGCTCGTCCTTCAACAGGAACCGAGAGGAGTTTACCTCTCGGTCTTCGACAATAAGCGAGCGGGTTTTACCGCTCGACGATCGACACTAACCGAGCGGGTTTTACCGCTCGTCCTTCAATTTTGCTCTAGGAGTGCTTCCTAGTGAACGGACTTTACCGTTCGGTTTTTGAGAGGGCTTTACCTCTGCTTTGATCTAGGATTGCTTCCTAGTGAACGGACTTTACCGTTCGGTTTTTGAGAGGGCTTTACCTCTGCTTTGATCTAGGATTGTTTCCTAGTGAACGGACTTTACCGTCTGGTTTTTGAGAGGGCTTTACCTCTGCTTTGATCTAGGATTGCTTCCTAGTGAACGAGATTTACCGTTCGTCTTTGAGAGGGCTTTACCTCCCTCCCGAGGGGGATTTATCGCTCGGTCTTCGACCTAGGAGTGCTTCCTAGGGAACGGGCTTTACCGTTCGGCTTTGAGAGGGTTTTACCTCTGTTTTGAGCTAGGATTGTTTCCTAGTGAACGGGATTTACCGTTCGTTTTTGAGAGGGTTTTACCTCTGCTTTGAGCTAGGAGTGCTTCCTAGTGGACGGGCTTTACCGTTCGGCTTTGAGAGGGCTTTACCCCTCTCCCGAGAGGGATTTATCGCTCGGTCTTGGACTTGATCGTTAATTATGAACTTTGCTGACAAAATTGGCAATCAGTGTTTGCAATAGGAGACTTCCCCTTCGTTAATTGAATTCCATGATACTTTAAGCATGAAGTTCGTTTATGACTAGATCTTAGTCTGCACTTGCATAGTTGATGGCGTGGATTTCGATATATATTTGTTCAAGATGCTCATTGCTGAAATTCTCATGATGATATATATTATGGTATATAACCGTATAATAAATGATTCGGTTACCAGATATTATGAATTGCACCGAATAAATCACATAGATAATAAACAAGGTATTAAACCGTCTTGAGATTTTATAATATTGCTGTTGATAGTTATCTCTCACACAACAATTTCTTTGACTATCATGCCAGAAAATGTTTCGGTTATAATAATTAGATAACTATATTTATAGTTATATACTATATTATATATAATATATCATATATCATATAATATATTATGGATTATACTATATATATTTAAAATATCTATAAAATAGTTGTTATAATATCTATTAGCAATTAGATATTTTATGAAATATTCATATTTCAAAAAATACTTATCTTGTTGATGACATCTCACGTAAAATAGTTTTCACTTTGTCGAAAGTTTCTGGTGTTGATCTGAAATAGTGATGTCGAGATCGAACGCTCGTCTTGGTTTCTTGTAGTTTCTAATCATCTTTCTGGTGCTCTGTTCTTCCTCCATGCTCCTCGTGGTCACCATTGGGTTTGACGCTCGGCCCCACGGTGGGCGCCAAAATGTTTCGGTGGATATTTTTGGGACCGAGAGACTAACCTGCTGACGTGTCTAGGCCGCTCGCTCGCTTCCAAACTCCTGCTATTGGCCGATCGGTGTTGGCACAAACCGATCGGTCTCCTTCTTGACGTGGGAGGATGTACCTGCAAAAGGTACTCCGACGCCCAAGTTAGGCGTGTGATTTGAAGAGCCTCGGCTCTTGGTTGAATATTTAGTGAATGATTATCACTATTGAATATTTGAGAGTAGCGTAGAGTGAATAATGCGTAAGTGAAACGTACCTGGCTTTTGGTCCTGGCTTTGTATTTATCATTTACCTCATGGATCTTGAGCTGATATAAGCCCAATAAAATATAAACAGAATAAGATATAAACAGATTACCTAAATATCCGGTTGGTTGTTTGTAACCGCTCGGTTAATATTTCATACTATACACTGTAAGTTGCTTCTTCCCTAAAATTTTCAATTTATTTCCTTGATTGATGATAAATGTAGAAGAAGTTTAACAGTTTTTGATATACTATATTTTTGTAAGTTTTTGTTGGTTGATACAAAAAGTTTTCTGGTGTTGTTTCTGCTTGCTTATGAGAAAATTCTATCATAGCATAATGTATATAGTTTTGCTGATCGGCTTGGTGAAAGATCGAGTATAAAGAAGCCAAATTATTTTCTTGATGAGTTAGATGAAGATTTAGATATCTTCCCCACCAAACATGGAAACCCTACATAAAACATTGTCAAAATTGAAAGAAGTGACATGTAAGATGATTCCTTTTTTTTTGGGTTCACAATTCTAATCTTATTTATGTTATACTTTTACTTTGATATTATTAAAACATGTTCCCCAGTTTGCCATGATTTTCTTACCATGGATAAAACATGTTTTTCATAAATGTTTGCTATATGAAAATGATGCATTTTCTTTATCTTGTAAGAAGAAGAAATGTTCCTTGGATAAGGAAATCATAACCATTATTTTTGATAGGAAAGGAGAAAGGAAAATATTGATACATGACACTGCATCAAAATTAGTTACCATTTTCTTTGTAGCTTTTCTTTCACTTGATTTCAATTACTCTCTCCAACCACCTTCAGCTCTATTGTCTATTATATTTTATGCAGACTTCACACCATCTAGATTAGAGAGACCACAACAATTCATTTAGTAATAAGCATTATGTTTATTTTTAACCATTTCTTTTGACATATATATCTAACTACATTAACAAATCACTTCATTTATTCATCTCAGAAATGAAAGTAAAATAGTCTATCTATCTCAGAAATTTAGAACTTAAACATTTTTTAGACATTATGTTAGTTTATACTGATGGCAGAAAAATCTTATTCACAAATTTAATCTTCTGTGATTTTGCTATCAGGTAAGAAGAGATCCAACAAATGCATGCATAAAAATCAATGGCGACTGCTAATCAAATAAAGATTTTATCTTTCACAGCAAAAACATTACATAATGATCAGGTTAGTATATAAAAACTATATTGTTCTTTCAGATCTACCTGCATGCAACATTGTGGACAGTCACATAAATAATATATTAAATTAAGTTAAATATATTTTTAGGTAAAGGGAAACTTGAGCATATATTCTTTTAATCATATCTTATATGATTTAAATTTAAAGAAAATTTGAGTATATATTTTTGACACTTTTGTAATAATATCATAAAATTTTGACATTTTTCAAAGATATTTTTTTTTTTACTGTTAGCATGTAAGTTGTAATAATATATATGGTGTAACTTTCTTTTAGGTGGAGAGATTTCATGGCACTGGGAGCTGGAATAAGCAAACCGAGATAAAGGGAACTTTTTGTCTGATAGAAAAAGTAGTATTACAAGATACTTCTGAATCAGATTATTTGTAGAAAAAAAATTTACAGTAGAAAATAAGCCCTTAGATAATTCAGTAGGAGAATTTTATCGAAGAAAATAATAGACTAAGGTTTGATAACCATCCAGTAAATCCTAAAAGAGGATTTTAGCCTATGAACCTGTTATGCTGGTGGTGGCGTTAAATAAAATTTATTTTTAATCTTAATATAATTTGTATTGGTTTATCAACGTTAAGGATAGTAGATTAAAAATAATAGTTTATCATGTATTCATCTTAAAAAGAAGTGTATAACCTTATTGTAAATAAGGTGTAAAGTTGTTTTGTATTACGAATTACTTATAAATTTGTAACAATAACAGAAATATATAGCTAAGAAAATAATAGAATTAATTAATAACGTTTCTTGGGAATATACATACATATATATATATATATATATATATATATATAACAAATAATATTATTAATCGTAATAATATTAATACGACAAATGTATATATTATACTTAAATCACTGGTTTCTTTGACTTGAATGGTTCCTCAATTGTTTTTCTTTTTGAAAATATGTAGAATAGTATGAGGTGAAGGAAAATATGTTTTCCACTAATCTCTTTTATAATTAGGTTTATACTGATCAAAGTAAACACATTCACTTTCTTTGACTCGTAAAAGTTACTAAATGCATGCTTTGTGAATGCACACGTGAAAATGAAATATTTGAGTTTGATTGGTATAACGTTGAATAGATCAGCATCAAGCTTTGGAAACATCTAAGGTTTTATGCATAAAAGACAAATTGCATATTGTAAGATTCAACCATCTTGCATTTAAAATTGACCCATAATCTCTCTTATCGTATTCAAACATGCATTTACTTTCCTCACTAAAGGCTAACATGAACACATTAATGTAGCATTGAGATGCTGAATTAGGTAAATTGTGCTATTACAAGTTTAAGATAGCTGGCTCAACCAAGTTTATTCAGAAATCTGAGAAATTGTCTGAAATTAAAAAGCTAACAAAGAAAGAACTAGTTTATTCAGAAGGAAGGGAATTAGATTAAACAAACTTTTCATTAAGTTTTTTTTTTTTCGTTTCCAATAAATCACTTGGCATTGGAATTCTGCATGAGTTTCTGTTCTGTATGAAGAATCCCAATCAGCCGTCAGCTCAATTTGAAGAATTTTATAGCAGTCCATCTCATTGCCAAAGAATTTCTGATAAACGCAGCAATGCACATCATAGACAATAAGCATTTGATTAATATTCTATAAATCAGGATATAGCTGCTGAGCCTTAAGCGTTGAAATCTTTGTTTTGCATTTTCTTTTCAGCAATTTTCTTGGCCCTTACTGCCTCTTCTTTATTGCACTCCATCCAAAATTCAAAATGCAAAACCTGAAAGTGAGTCACACGAACAACCAAACTACATTTAATGCAGGTTCTATCAATACCACCCAAAGGTCGTCAGATAACGGTTTAAAAATCACAATGAATTTGAATCTGAACATTGCGTGGCTGCCATTTGTATTCACTCACTATAATTCATTATAGAAAAAGGACAATATTTTTTAATTATTTCCAGAAGACAGTGTCTGATGAGATAGCAATGCATTGATGCTTTTGTCAATAAAACATAAAACGTTGCAAACAAATAATAAATCACATCTATAATATTGTTATTATTAATTTAATCAAATATAAACTATTGCAGGTCATGTTGCAAACAAATAACAACCGAATACATATAAATGCATTACATTGCAGCCATTGCGTTCTTTGAATGAACATATAAACGACATAATTGTGGAAGCTGAAGCCACCATGTTGCATCAAATTTCAGATCATGTTAATTCCATAAAATTGCTGTCAGAATTTACATTCTAACTCACCTTGTTAATTGCAATGTGATATTAGTTCATTAAAGGACATTCATACATTAATACATTTGAGAGTGTAATATATCATTATTTCAAGTTTTGTTATTCTTGAAACCTATTCTATTCATGCCTACATCTATTATACTTATTCATGTACTATGTACTATGTACTATGTTATGTTCTTTACAATAATTTGAATCCAAAAATCTGACCAATGGGTTTTGCTTCTAATTTTGTAAAATATACTATAAAATGATGATCTTTTAAGCATTACATTAGTAATAATAGATTTTCAAAATTACAAATACAATTAATTAGTCAGGTAAATCGATCCAATTAATTATTGAATAAATTCAATTTATAAGGACTAATATATGTAATAATACATGTAACTATGAATAATAATATATCTAGCAAAATCCAAAATATTAATATAAAAAAGTATTGAATTGATTAAAATGATTATCAAATTTCATTAATGCAAGTAGCTATAAAGAATAGGTTGCAATAACAACAAAACATAAAATAAGAACAAGTTACATGGTCAGATTAATTAACACTTGCATGTAACTTAATCTACTAACTACACATCAATTCACAATATTAAACAAGTTAGTTTCTCATATATATTAAGCAATATTAAAAAATAACTTTGGTGAATAATATGATGATAATGCAACTAAGTTCCTATCTCCTCCATAATATATCATCTCTTCTTATCTATTTGCACAATAACATGGACTGTTTATAAGTATATGAAATTAGCTATTTTACTTTCTTTTTTCATATGAATAAATAAAATAATGTCAAATTTGATATACATCAAATACATATGGAATTTTCTTATATGATATTATGCTGCTAATGAAATAAACATTTGATCTTTCACAGCAAAGACATTACATATTATACAAAATCTCATTACCTTATTATATTAGGATCCAAGTCACTGCAAGAGATAATGAAATGTTTATTTTATAACTGTTAAGTTTGAATTCTTTGAATAATTTATTAATATTATTATGACAAATACACTTATCTCTTTTTAAGTGATATTTTGTCTAATGACATTTGTTTAATATTTCTTACAAAAGCAATGTTTATATATATATATATATATATATATATATATATATATATATTTTTTTTTTTCTTACTTAGATTATTGTGTTGCACTAAACTTGGATGCTAATATGGTGAATTTTTCTACATTATGTATTGTCTTTACTGTGAAACATCGAATATTCACTTGATTAGCAGTATAATTCTTTAATTTTAAATATAATTTACATTTTTTTATATGCAATAGTGAAGATTGATATTCATCTTTATCATTTTAATAATTTTTGTTGATATTTCATTCATTGTTGAAATATTTTAATTTATAAAATTTCATATATTAATCAGATATATTAAAATTGAATTATGTAAAACATGTGACTAATACTCATAGTTTTATAAGATATATTATGAAAGGATGAAACTTTAACTTTTATATTAGTTATAATTGATTTTCATCCCTTCACAGTAGAATGTCAAATACTAAAAAAGACAATCAATTAGATACATATTTAGATTCAATTAATTATCAATCCTAAATTTGATTAATAATAAAATCTAATCAATACATGTGACAGTAAGTCAAAATATTTCTACCACATACATTAATATAAAAAAAACTATTAAATAAATTAAAATAGCTATGAAATCTCAACAACCAATGCATATGTGACCATAGTTAATAGATTTGAATAACAAGGAAAAATGAAAATAAAGTACAGTGTCAAATTAATCAAATAATCCATGCAATTTAATATACTAATTACACAGAACAATTTATTCAGTTCAAAATATTGAATTCCAAGATATGTTAAAAAATAATTTTGATAAACAAAATGGTAATACTACCTCTTGTTTTCTTCCTCTCCTTCCTCCACAATGATGTTTCATTCATTATATGTCTGCAAAATAACATGGTTTTAAAGGATGGGATAACAGTAAATAAATATGATTTGTAAATAAATATCATAGAGTTTAAAGAGAATTTCAAAATAATGACCTATTTTATTAATATAAATTAAGGTTTCAAGTTTATAAATTTAACATAATTTCATTTTAATTATGTGGAAAGAAATAAAAAAACTGTTAGTTGTTTAGAAAGAAAAAAAAATACTGATAAGATTAAAGAAAAATTTGAAATATAATTATTTATATATTTTACTTAATAATTTGACATAAAATATGAAAATATAGACAACTTACCGGCTGAGAAAGGAGCTTCCTGCAAAAGAATGAAAAAGAGACGGAAAAAAAATGAGCGCTGAGGATATGAGGTTTCAACTTCTTAGGTTAAGTTTATATAGCCAAATATTATTTAATTATTTTTATTATTTAATTATTTTTATTAAATAAGATATGTAATTCATCATATAACAATAGCTGACTTTGGATTAGAAAGCACAACAACAAAAATCAATATTCTATGAAATTCAAATTATTTAAAACTAAGATATTATTATAAAAAAATATTCTCAAAAATGTCAAAACTTTATGTTATGATTACAAAAGTGTCAAAAATATTTACTCAAAATTTCTTTAAATTAAAATCATTGATATGATTGAAAGTATATCTGCTCAAGTTTATTTCACAGTAGTTATCTTTTTCATATCAAAGTTATCAACACACATACAGAATAAAAAATAAAATTTGTCCGTAATATTGTACTATATTATTTAATTAATACTAATAGAATATATTGATAACTAAATACTATATAATGAGTATTAATTATTTTTTCAATTTTATTTAATTAATTTTATAATAACATTTCAGTTATTTATACTCATTAACATTTTTTAATGTTAATTGATAAATTTGAAATCTCAAATAAAATTAAGAAAATTTGATTAAAAAATTAAATTTATACTGTTTTAAATATGAAAGATTAAATTAATCTAAAATTAAAAAAATCAAATTTATATCTAAAAGATAAAAAATATATTTAACTTAATTTAATATATTATTTATGTGACTGTGCACAGTATTGCATGTTCTAAAAACAGGTAGATCTGAGGAGAAATGTAGTTTTTATATGCTAACCTGTAATGTTTTTGCTGTGAAAGATAAAATCGTTTATTTGATTAGCCGCCGCCATTGAATTTTGATGCATGCATTTGTTCGATCTCTTCTTACCTGATATCAAAATCACAGAAGATTAAATGATAGAATATATAATTTGTGAATAAGATCTCTCTGCCACAGCTCATTGTATAAACTAACATAATATCTAAAAAAAATTAAGTTCTAAATTTCTTTTGTGAGATGAATAAATGAAGTGATTTCTTAATATTATATACGTTGAAAGAAATTGTTAAAAATAAACACAATGCTTACTACTAACTGAAAAAAAAATTATACAAGTAGATAACTAGATTCATGTTTTTCAAACGGATGCAAATACCATACTATGACATAATATATTAATATAAATTAAGGTTTCATATAAATTTAACATTATTTTTTAATTATCTTAAAAAAATAATAAAAAGATTTTATGAGAACTTACCGTCTTACATAGGAGCTTTCGGTTTTTAGGCTTCCAACCAAAATATGAGAGTGAAAAAGGAAAGAAAGAGAGAAGCGAGGGAATGAGGCGTGAGCTTTTAGGGTTTTAAGTTACCTTTATATAGCCCAACATGAGGCCTGTAGTTGTAAAAGTTTTATTATTATTTAAATATTTTTGTTCAATAAAATTAATAACTTAATTTCTTAAAAAATGAAAATAGATATAAAATTGTACAATATGCATATATATGAACAACCTTATATGAAAACCTTCAAGAGATTGTTTATTATTATTAATAAATTAGTTATCTAAATATCTATAAAAATAATTTTGGTGTTTGTAAAAAACTACAAAAAAAGAATTAAATAGCAATCAATTTTAGAAATAAAAAATAATTGGTCAACATATAAACTATTATAAATAATAATTTATAAATTATAAATAACTTGTCTCTACAATAATATCTATTATGAATAAAAAATTATAATTAATAACTAATTATTTTTTATCACTACAATAATTATCAAGGTTTTGAGTATCAAAGAATTAGTATCTAAATTTTTCATTAATTATAATTTTTACTTATAATAGTGACTATTTTAAAGACTATTAATTAATAGGTCTTAAATTAATATTTATATTAATCAATATGATAATCAATTATTTCTTGTCTCTAAAATTAATAAATATTTATAAGTTTTCTTATAATGAAATAAATAATAGGTTTTAAGAAATATGTAATAAAAGAAATTCTAATTATTTTTAGTTAAAGTGATACATATCAATATTATATATTCATTTGTATATATAAATATATGATATTAATATAATTATAAAAAAACCGTAATAATAAAATATTTAAATGAAAATGAAATATTAAGATGTATGATTTTAATAACGTTGTTTTTATTTACTTAATCTCTTAGAAATAATAAATTCTATAAGTCTTTATTTTAAAAATAAGGAATATTTATTTTTTAATACTTTTGAACTTTTAAGTACAAATTTGATAGAAAATGTATATAACTTAGTTTACTCTATGTTTTTTTTTTTTGTATGTTTATGTATCATCCATTTTTATTGTCATTCTTAATTCTTAAGTATCTATTGGTAGTGTTGAGAAAGAAATAAAGAATAAGAAAAAAAAAGAGAAAATGAAGAAAAATAATGATATTTGTTTTTGTTCTGTTTCACATTTTCAAAATTTTTCAAATTTTTACACGTAATAAAATTATCATTTTCCCTTGTGGATCCAAAAGAGAAATATAACATGAGATAACTAAGTTAAAAACATAATAGTTGTAGTAAGGTTTAAGGGAGATATATTGTAAACTTGAAAGGAAGGTAAGCTTTTTTTTAGTAAAGCTAGATACGACTTTCTTATGTTTTGGTGAAGGGAGTATGTTGATTGTTGTCCCTGTGCAATCAACTAGAACTAACTCATCTAATACACTATAATAGTTTTATGCAATAACAATTATTAGATAAAGTTAAGCAAAATAAAGTTGACTTTCAACAAATCCGTCTAAGAACTCCCTTAACACTTATTTAAATTTTCATATAAATGGTTAGAAACAAAAAAAAAAGGAGTTTAAAAAGACTTACAATACTGATAATAAAAGGTAAAATATTTATCTTTTTTAAAATTATTTAATAAACTTTTAATTATTTAAAAAGTATAATAATAAAAATATCAATAAAAAACTAAATGTTTATCTTTTCTACAATTACTTAATAAACTTCTAATTATTTAAAAAAACAATAATAAAAATAACAAAAAAAATAAACCTAATAAAAAGATGATAATATCAATCATCACTTAATTAAGAGTAGATTAAATAAAACAAAACAAAATTTAAAAAAAATCCAAAATTCTAGTGTTTTGATAGGTTGATTAGTTGAATCTTATTTCTTTGGCAAATAACCAAATTGGTATCCAATTTAAGTTACAACTTGTTTTTAAATCAATTATAGTGTTTAGGATGTTATTTGGATCATTTGGATGATTCTTAGATGCAACCAATTCAGAAAAATTAGGTTGTTATCAAAACTTGACAAGAATAATCGATTATCTTATTTGATAATCGATTATTTCAATCAGAATTTTATCCTTTCTTCAAAACTATAATAGATTATCTTACATGATAATTGATTATTTTAGACAAAAAGTCATATTTGCATGAATTTTTTCTGGAATAATCGATTATTAGGTGTTATAATGGATTATCTCTAAAAAAAGTTGTTAGGGCACAGGTTTGGTTTCTTTTCTTTTCTTTTCTTCTATTATTTATGAATGGAAATGTTTTAATACTTTAATGATTATTTGGTAATATATATTGAATATTATAATGATTTATGAATCTAAGATGAAATTCTTAAGGTTGTTTCAAGTAGAATAATGTATTGATGTAGAGACTCAACATTGAAAGTTATTCTGACGCTCTAATAATCACCCCCATCTCAGATAGAGAAGGGGATTATGTGGTGAGGAGTAAGAGGAAGTCTTAATTTATGGTATGGTCACTAGTACAGGAAAGGGAATATACACCGGTTATTTTTGGTCATAGACCTCGGTTTTCAAAACGAGGCATATCAGTTCTTCCAAAATTTCTTCTGCGAGCCTTCAGATTAGGTATCTCGTTCGGTTAAGCTCCGTCTTAGAACCTTGCGGGGTTAGGAGTAAAGCATCCCGAGGTTAGCACATCTCATTGGTCGTGAAGAAGAGATTGGAAATCAGAGGAGCATGACGAGAGATTGGAAACCGGAAGCCCTAAACAAGAATCGCGCCTCCGATTGGAAATCATAGAACCATGACGACGGCGTAGAAGAGATTGGAAACCGGAAGCCCTAAATCAGAATCGCGCCTTTGATTGGAAATTAGAGGACCATGACAACGGCGTAGAAGAGATTGGAAACCGGAAGCCCTAAATCAGAATCGTGCCTCCACCTGCAACCACAATCAGACCTGCAGAAACCAGATTTAACACCATATAACTATCACGCGGGGATCCAATTCAGAAATCGCAACTCCAGAAGCAGCGAAATCAATCAACCCTAATCGCACAACCATGGCAACTCTTGCGACGGCGGCGGCATGCTTTAGGGATTTTGGTGACGGTGGCGCGATTTCGGTGATGGTGATGGAAGAAGGTTGAAACGCGGTGGCTGGCGTGACAGTGGAGAAGAGGGGTGGATGAAATCCGTGCCTAGAGTTCTGTTTCTCGATTTGTTTGAGTTTTCCTCTTCGCCGGTGATGGCTGCGTGTTGGAGAAGATGAATGGCGGAGAAGATGAAATTCGTTCTCCGGTTGACGGCCATGGATGTGCTCATGGCGGAGAAGATGAAGATGGTGGTCATGGCGTCCATGGAGAACGAAGGCGCTGTGGTAGCGGCTTTGGGTGGCGGCTTGCGGGTTTGCACGTTGTGGCCGACGGCGTGGTTGAACGACGGCAACCCCAATGGTCGGTGATGGTGACGGCCTGATGTGGGGTTTGGTGGAGAGGAAAACTCGTGAGCGGAGGGAGGCAGAGTGGAGGGAGGCAGAGTGGAGAATCGCGAGCGTGCTAAGAGAGAAAGGGTTTTGTTTTTTTATTTTAACTCAAGTTTACTACCCCGGTTTCTCTTATAACCGGTGCCTAAAGCTTTTAACTGCACCGGTTAAACAGTAAACCGGTGTATAAATCTTTTAAAATGTATATTATATGCCTCGGTTGGACTTTTACTCGAGACAGTAACGTATATAGGCATCGGTTCATATATAACCGAGGCATATAACCACTCAATATTTACAGAAATGCCACCGCGCTTTTATACGCTTCGGTTTCAATAGAACCGAGGCGTATATAGCGCGTTAAAAAAGCTTTTTTTTACTAGTGGGTGTTCTTTGTCCATAGACTGATTAATCTTGTGTTATAAGTTGAGGGAAGGGGGTGGGGGGAGGGGGCAATTGTTCCACCATTATAAGTGTACAACTTGTCATAGTCTGACATTAATATATTTGTCTGGATTAATGAAGTCTAGAATTTATATGTATGCTTAGGTTTGATTTGGTTTGAAAATAAATTATGTTATATGATGTTTTATAATTGTACGAGTTTATTTTTTTATAATATGATATTATTTTTCTTGTGTTGTTGTCTGTGTTTATTGTATGATTTTAAATAATCACCTAATGAGTATCAACAAAGAGAGGTGAGATTTCATTGGAGGAGACCAAAGCACTGAAGACCGAGATGTATAGTATGTTATAGTTTAGTTAGTTTTTTTGTAGTTGTAATGTAAGGAACTTATTCTAAATAAATATATAGTTTCTGTTTAGAATTATTTATATAACTTGACTTATAGTTTTTGAATAACTGTAAAAAAAATTATATATACTTTTTAATTAATTTTTCTAGTTGATTAAACGTGTAGTGTTTCCTTAATAATATGAAATCACTTAATTTGGATTTGAAGACTGATAATGCCAGAAAGTGATTCATGGTGTTTGGATACAAATGTATATTTTTGAAACTAATACTTAGACTTAAACAATGTGCCATATCTTGTCTAATGAAAATAATCTACATAATATATTGTTGAAAAGAGATAATAAAATATATATATTACTTAAGTGAAAATAAAAATCTATAAATCCAACACTTTAAAGAAATACTGAAGTGTGGCATTTCTTTTGTCTTTTTGTAACACCCCAAAATATAAAACATCTCACACCCAAATTTATTTCATTAATAAAGAAAACATCGTACAATATTACAATCCTCCATTTAGGAGTAACATAGTTCACACTAGAAATACATTATATTTTCACACATAAATAAAACACTCTTAATTTTATTTATGTTTTTTTTTCTTCTTAAAATATTCTTCATTTCTCTGCTGCTTCCTCCTTCACTTGAATTGGTTCAGACGTTGTTCCCTCATCTGCTCCCGTATAACAAAAACATTATACGATCATCGCAAAATAAGATTTTTCTGGCACAAACAAACAAGTAAGGGTGAGCTACCATGCAACATTCAAAGAAAAACATTACACTATTGCTATACGTAATACATTCACCATAAATTCATGTAAAATGCAATTATCATTCTAGACTCTATTATCCGGATATAATGTTGATGGAAGTCTCGGGTGGTCATGCACTTGTGGTGATTTCAACAACAAAAATTTTGGCCAAATATAATATATCATATCACCCACAAGGTTAATCCATTAATGTCTATAAACATAGACTAGGACCTCCTACTACTCTCACCACATAACACATCCTTCTCTAATTGATACTGGAAGATTATTAGAGTTTTAGGATAACCACCAACAACAGGACCCTCAACATCAACATATACACTAATACCATACCAATATAGAATCTCTCCATGAGACTCATATCATGCTCATGTCATCCTTCCAGGAATACAACGTAATTAAATAATAAGAATAATGACAGGTTTGGGGAAATAAGAAGTTGAATCTGGCAGAGCCGGTTAGACAACTTCTAATCCTTCCAAAAATAAAAACGAATAAGGAAAACAATATAAAGTATGGGGAAACAAGAAGTTGAATCTGGCAGAGCCGGTTAGACAACTTCTCATCCTTCCAAGAATACAACGTAATTAAATAATAAGAATAATAACAGGTTTGGGGAAATAAGAAGTTGAATCTGGCAGAGCCGGTTAGACAACTTCTAATCCTTCCAAAAATAAAAACGAAAAAGGAAAACAATATAAAGTATGAGGAAAAAAGAAGTTGAATCTGGCAGAGCCGGTTAGACAACTTCTAATCCATCCATAGACAATTAATAGCATACATATGCATAACATAATCAACATCACATTTTACAACTATTACACTTGGATCTAAACACAGAAGCATGTTCTCATCAAAAATTCAAAATCATACAGAAACAAAATACTTCACACTCAAGATTTAAGATCAACCAAAAGCAACATATACAAGACTCAAAATAGTACCAAACAAAATGTAACTCCCCTTACCTCTATTGCAGACTTAGTTTCTTCTTCTCAAACCGTTCTCCGGAAACTTCCAGAATTTCCCCTCTTCAACAAGAATTTCCTCAACCTCTCTTCTCTCACAATTTCTCTAGAATTTTGGTGCAAATCTTCAGCCTCCCCCCCTTGGCTATTTATAGCCAAAAAAATTTTACTATTCATTTTTACTATTCATTTTTACTATTCACTTTTACTATTCATTTTTACTATTCAAAAATTATTTTTTTATTCACCATTCTTATCTCTGAATGATTAATTCTACGTGAAGTGTTCTCTTCCACAATTTATTTTAATATTTTTTTTAAACTATTCACTATTCACTATTCACTATTTACTATTTACTATTTACTATTCATTTTTTTTTTAACTTTTAAAATAAATTCTCAAATTTTTAAACTCCTTCCTTTCAAATTATTATTATTGTTACCTATCATAAATTTTAATTTATTTTTTTCTTACCATACTTTTATTAACTTTATAAAAATAAAAATAAAACAACTATTTATTAAATTTAAATATTTTTCATGGGTCTTACATTTTCCCAAACAAAAAAAATTTTCGACCTCGAAAATTCGACACTTCACAAAAAAAGATGGGGATAAGAATGTTTTACATCATCTTCTAATTCCCAGGTAGAGTCACCTGTTTTTCTATCCCAAACTACTCTCACTAAGTTGATAGTTTTCCCTCTAAGTTCTTTGGTTTTAGTGTCTTCTATACAAACAGGTTGCACTTCTACAGATAGATCCTCTCTGATTTCAATATCTTCTACTTCTAAAATGTGAGAAGGATCATGAACATATTTTCTTAGTTGAGAAACGTGAAAAACTGGATGGAGTTTGGCTAACTGAGGAGGTAACGCCATCTCGTAAGCGACTGGCCCAATTCTTCTCAAAATTTGATATGGACCAATGAACTTAGGAGAAAGTTTCTTCGAACGAAGAGCCCTTCCTACTCCTGTAGTTGAAGTCACCCGCAAAAAAGACATGATCTCCGACTGCAAACTCTAATGGTCTCCTTCTTTGATCAGCATAGGACTTTTGTCTGCTCTGCGAAGCCTTCATTCTTTCTCGTATCAACTTTACTTTGTCTGTGGTCTGTTGTAGTAATTCAGGTCCTATCAGAGCCTTTTCACCGTCCTGGTACCAGCATAAAGGAGTTCGACATCGTCTTCCATACAGAGCCTCGTAAGGTGCCATTCCAATACTAGCATGAAAGCTATTGTTGTAGGTGAATTATACTAGAGGAAGTACTTCATCCCAGCTACCCAGATGATCCAATACACACGTTCTGAGTAGGTCTTCTAACGATTGGATGGTTCTTTTAGATTGTCCATCGGTTTGGGGATGATACGCAGAACTTATTCGTAACTTGCTGCCCATAGCTTCCTGTAGAGTTTGCCAGAATCTAGAAGTGAATCTTGGGTCTCGATCTGACACAATGCTTGAAGGGACGCCGTGCAATCTTACTATCTCTTTTATGTACAGTTGTGCCAACTTAGCCATCGACATTCTCAGATTTATTGCTAAAACGTGAGCAGTTTTTGTCAATCGGTCAATGATAACCCAGATAGAATCATTACCTCTTATTGTCCGTGGTAAATGGGTGACGAAATCCATAGCAATGCTATCCCATTTCCATTCTGGTATGTCTAATTGTTGTAGCAATCCTCCAGGTCTCTGATGTTCCACTTTTGCCTTCTGACAAATTAAACAAGCCGCTACAAATTGTGATACTTCATTCTTCATTCCTGGCCACCAAAAGGACTCCTTGAGATCTTGATACATTTTCGTCATACCGGGATGTATGCTAAAACGACTTTTGTGTCCTTCTTCAAAGATTAGTCTTTTTATATCTGCATTGTCTGGTACACATATTCTACTTCTGAATCTTAATACATCATCAGATCCTAGCCTAAATTCTTTAGCCTTTTCTGTACCGATCATTTTTGTTATCTTTTTCAAGTCAGGATCCGACAATTGCTTCTCTTTAATTAAAATAAGAAAATCACTAGATATAGTCAGACTACTACATCTAATGAAATCTTCTCCAAACTCCATCTGTAACTTCAGATCTCTGAACTTCTCCACCAACTCTTGTTCTTTGATCATCAAATGAGAAACATGAATTGCCTTTCTACTCAAAGCATCGGCTACCACGTTTGCTTTTCCTGGATGATATAGGAGTTCGAAATCATAATCCTTCAAGAATTTCATCCACCGTCTTTGCCTCATATTCAGCTCCTTTTGGTTGAATAAGTACTTCAAGCTTTTGTGATCGCTGAATACTTGAAATTGAGCTCCATAGAGATAGTGCCGCCAAATCTTCAAGGAAAATACCACCGCTGCCAATTCCAAATCATGAGTAGGGTAGTTCTTCTCATGAGTCTTTAATTGTCTTGAAGCGTATGCCACCACTTTTCTTTCTTGCATGAGCACACAACCTAATCCCTGATGAGAAGCATCACAATAAACTTCAAACTTTTTACTTGGTTCAGGGATTACCAAAACCGGTGCACTAGTCAGCTTCTGCTTTAGCTCCAAAAAACTCTCTCACACTTATCCGTCCAGACAAAAGGTTGATCTTTACGAGTTAGTTGTGTTAAAGGTGCTACTATTCTAGAGAAATTCTCTATAAACCTTCTATAGTAGCCAGCTAGTCCCACAAAACTCCTTATTTCTGTTATAGTCTTCGATCTTTCCCATTGCAACACTGCTTCAACTTTTGTTGGATCCACCGCTATGCCTTGAGATGATATAACATGTCCTAAGAATTTCACTTCTTGCATCCAAAACTCGCATTTTGACATCTTTGCATACAATTTCTTCTCCCTCAAGATCCCAAGGATGGTCCTTAAGTGTTCAACATGTTCTGCTTGAGTCTTAGAATAGATAAGTATGTCATCTATAAAGACTACGACGAACTTATCTAGGAATGGTTGAAAGATTTTGTTCATGAAATCCATGAATAGAGCTGAAGCATTAGTTACACCGAATGGCATAACTACATACTCGTAGTGTCCGTATCTGGATCTAAAAGCGGTCTTCTGTACATCTTCTGGCTTCACCAAAATTTGATGATATCCAGACCTGAGATCTATCTTTGAAAACACCTGAGCTCCATGCAACTGGTCCAGCAGATCATCAATCCTAGGTAGAGGATATTTGTTCTTGATGGTTAGCTTGTTCAACTGTCTGTAGTCGATACACAATCTAGAGCTTCCATCCTTCTTCTTTACCAACAGTACAGGTGCTCCCCAAGGTGACACACTTGGTCGAATAAATTGCTTCTCCATTAGTTCTTTAATTTGCTTCTTCAATTCAATTAACTCCGCCGGAGCCATTCGATATGGGGCTACTAATACTGGTCCAGCTCCGGGTATTAAATCAATGGAGAATTCTATTTCTCGTTGAGGAGGCAATCCTGGTACTTCTTCTGGGAACACATCACTAAACTCATTAACTATAGGAACATCGAGATTTTGTTCATTTTTCTCGACTTCCACATGAGTCAAGATAACGAAACACGAAGATCCTTCTTTGACTTCCTTTAACACTTGTTGTACTGACAGCAATTCCACTTCTTCAGGATTAGGAAAAATCAACTCCTTTTTGCTACAATCAATAAGGATACGATTGACAGATAATCAATCCATTCCTAAGATTACATCTAAACCTTATAAGGGTAAAGATATAAGATGTACTTTGAACCTACGTCCTTCTATAACTATCGGACATTGAGGACACATCCTCGATGTTTTTATCAGTTTAGAGGCTGGTGCAGATACCATGAGATCATATTGTAACTCTCTCACGGGTAGGTTCAACTCTTGAATAAGAGTTTCAGACAAAAAGGAGTATGTCGCTCCAGAATCAAATAGCACATTTAACTCTCTACCGGCTATCATACAACATCCAATGATGAGATTACCTGATTTTGCAGCTTCTGCTCCAGTCAAAGCATAGACCCTTCCAGTTGCTTGGGGCCTATTGTCAGTCCTTCTCTGTTGAATCGGTTGTTGAGGTTGAGTTGCTTCTCTTTTAGAGGGACAGTTTCTAGCAAAATGTCCTTCTGCTCCGCAAAGGAAACATTTGTTGTGCATATTAACTTGTGGACAGACGCTCTTCAGATGAGGTCCTCCGCAGACGAAACATCGGATTATTTTATGTTGGGGTTGTTGTTGATGAGGATTCCTTTGAGGTTGCGGTCTTTCATAAGGACGGATCCTTATGTTCTGTCCAACTCGTGACCCAGATGGTCCTCCTACCCTTGGTGGCTTCTGAACTTCAATCTCACTTATTAACCTTTCCACGGCTTTGGTATGTTCCACTAAAGCAGCAAACTCCTTAATAGTTAAAGGATTCACAGCTAGTTGAATGTTTGCTCTCAATCCATTTTTGAATTTCCTGCACCTCCATTCTTTATTTGACGGTTGGGTGTAGAAACGAACCAAGTGTTTGAACCTGTCTGCATATTCAGCTACGGATTTGTTGCCTTGCACCAGCTGCAAGAACTCCACCTCTTTCAAATGTCTCACACTGTCCGGAAAGTACTCAGCATAAAATTTACTCTTAAAAATTTCCCAAGTGATAATCTCACCGCTTTCCTCTAATACTAGCTTTGTGTTGTTCCACCAGTGTACTGCTTCCCCAGATAGCTGATACTCAGAATATGCCAACCTAGTTTCGGGTGGACACCTTTTCGCTTCAAAAATCTTTTCCATGTTCCTTATCCAGAGATCAGCCTCATCCGGACTTGTTTTCCCATTAAAAATAGCTGGACGATGTTGCAGAAAATTTTCTAAGGTCCATTCCTGAACTCTCTGAGGTTGAGTTTCCACATGGGTGCCATTCTCGGCTAGTTGTCTTAAGGTTTCCACATGTTGTCTTTGGCTTGCTTCAGAATTTAGTCTGGCCGTTTCTAACTGTTGTAGGGCCGTTGTGTGTTGTTGCATTAAAGCAGCTCCTTGTTGTTGAAGAGCGGATGCGATAGATTCTAAAGCCCTTGCAAGGCTGGGTACCTCAGGGGTTTCACGGTTGGGTTGTCTACGAGCCATTTCTCTCTGTTCACACAGAGAATTATTGTTATTATGAGTTATAATGAGTTTGTAGGATTAATCCATAACTCTTAGGTCGTCTTAAGGACGAACCGCTCTGATACCACTAAATATAACACCCCAAAATATAAAACATCTCACACCCAAATTTATTTCATTAATAAAGAAAACATCGTACAATATTACAATCCTCCATTTAGGAGTAACATAGTTCACACTAGAAATACATTATATTTTCACACATAAATAAAACACTCTTAATTTTATTTATGTTTTTGTTTCTTCTTAAAATATTCTTCATTTTTCTACTGCTTCCTCCTTCACTTGAATTGGTTCAGACGTCGTTCCCTCATCTGCTCCCGTATAACAAAAACATTATACGATCATCGCAAAATACGATTTTTCCGGCACAAACAAACAAGTAAGAGTGAGCTACCATGCAACATTCAAAGAAAAACATTACATTATTGCTATACGTAATACATTCACCATAAATTCATGTAAAATGCAATTATCATTCTAGACTCTATTATCCGGATATAATGTTGATGGAAGTCTCGGGTGGTCATGCACTTGTGGTGATTTCAACAACAAAAATTTTGGCCAAATATAATATATCATATCACCCACAAGGTTAATCCATTAATGTCTATAAACATAAACTAGGACCTCCTACTACTCTCACCACATAACACATCCTTCTCTAATTGATACTGGAAGATTATTAGAGTTTTAGGATAACCACCAACAACAGGACCCTCAACATCAACATATACACTAATACCATACCAATATAGAATCTCTCCATGAGACTCATATCATGCTCATTTTCCTCAACTCATGTCATACTATTACAAAATCTCCTCATAAAACTCATATCATGTTCAGATTCATAATTTCATATCAACATCATAAAATATATTCAACACAGAAATCATCCAATATAAATATATTACAAACAAATTAACAATAATAAAATGTTACTATAAATGGTCAACGGAGAAGAATCAAATGTTTGACAATCATTAAAATAAACTTAATAAAAATTCTTGGGGAAACAAGAAGTTGAATCTGGCAGAGCCGGTTAGACAACTTCTCATCCTTCCAGGAATACAACGTAATTAAATAATAAGAATAATGACAGGTTTGGGGAAATAAGAAGTTGAATCTGGCAGAGCCGGTTAGACAACTTCTAATCCTTCCAAAAATAAAAACGAATAAGGAAAACAATATAAAGTATGGGGAAACAAGAAGTTGAATCTAGCAGAGCCGGTTAGACAACTTCTCATCCTTCCAAGAATACAACGTAATTAAATAATAAGAATAATAACAGGTTTGGGGAAATAAGAAGTTGAATCTGGCAGAGCCGGTTAGACAACTTCTAATCCTTCCAAAAATAAAAACGAAAAAGGAAAACAATATAAAGTATGAGGAAACAAGAAGTTGAATCTGGCAGAGCCGGTTAGACAACTTCTAATCCATCCATAGACAATTAATAGCATACATATGCATAACATAATCAACATCACATTTTACAACTATTACACTTGGATCTAAACACAGAAGCATGTTCTCATCAAAAATTCAAAATCATACAGAAACAAAATACTTCACACTCAAGATTTAAGATCAACCAAAAGCAACATATACAAGACTCAAAATAGTACCAAACAAAATGTAACTCCCCTTACCTCTATTGCAGACTTAGTTTCTTCTTCTCAAACCATTATCCGGAAACTTCCAGAATTTCCCCTCTTCAACAAGAATTTCCTCAACCTCTCTTCTCTCACAATTTCTCTAGAATTTTGGTGCAAATCTTCAGCCTCCCCCCTTGGCTATTTATAGCCAAAAAAATTTTACTATTCATTTTTACTATTCACTTTTACTATTCATTTTTAGTATTCAAAAATTATTTTTTTATTCACCATTCTTATCTCTGAATGATTAATTCTACGTGAAGTGTTCTCTTCCACAATTTATTTTAATATTTTTTTTAAACTATTCACTATTCACTATTTACTATTTACTATTTACTATTCATTTTTTTTTAACTTTTAAAATAAATTCTCAAACTTTTAAACTCCTTCCTTTCAAATTATTATTATTATTACCTATCATAAATTTTAATTTATTTTTTTCTTACCATACTTTTATTAACTTTATAAAAATAAAAATAAAACAACTATTTATTAAATTTAAATATTTTTCATGGGTCTTAATCTTTACACGCATATTTTAAATTATTAAATGTAAACAATGAACTGATACATTAATTAATAATTTATTTTAAATAAACTAACATATTGTAGCATTGAGATGCTCAATTAGGTTATTAGTCGAAGACTGTAACAGTACAAAAGATTAAAGCTGTTTTAATTACAGTGAGTTTGATTGGTACAACAGATTATTGTCATTTTATCAATAAATGCCAAATTGATTGTTAGATTCAACAGTCCAAGCAAATATGACACTTTTTTAAGGTGTGCAGAACTGATACATGCAGACACAAGAAAATGTTATAACGTTAGGGACTGTTTGGACAGAAACTGATTCATGGTGTTTCGATACAAATGGCAGCCATGCAATCTTCACATTCAAATTCACTTCTGAGATACAACAGCTGTAAATAACTTAAATTTAAAGGAAATTATATTAAAATCTATAGCTCTGTTATTTCTTTTTCTCATTTTCATTATAAACTTGCGTTTTACTCTTTAGCCGGTTTAATTCTATTTATTAGACCTACTCTGACAGTCTCCTAAGAGCAGACGTTGGAATTCGAAATGGAACTCCAGCAGACATTATCTTTTATTCCTGTTTTGAGTAAGTATGGTAGAGAAATGATATTCAGAGATTATATTTTCTCTTATTCCATCTTCTAAACCATTCCAAAAAATGCATGTAAGTATATATTATCTCAATGTATCAAAAATCAAGAAATGCTGCTGCTAATCTAATAAAAGATTTCACCTTTCACGCAAAATAAAAAAAGTTATATGTTGATTGTTGTCGGTGGTACAATCAAGTAGAACTTACTCATCTAATACACTTCAGTAATCGTCTTATGTAATTGTTTGATGCACTAACAATTAACAAAAATGTTATATACTTTGAAACGTGTGCCATATGGATATCTAATTAATTTAGTGATAGAACGTATTCAAACTTACATTTACTTTCTTCACCAAAGTTTCATGTTTCAGATAGCTGGCTCTACTAAGTTTCTTGAGAAAGGCAGAGAATTTTTGAAAATAAAAAGCCAATGCTGTCAGAAGGAAGGAGAATTCCGATGGTTAAATTTTCGGTGCCTTGGAATGCTGTCTCTACCCACCTCAGATACTTCCATTAAAGTTTAACCTCGTTAAATGGAAACCAATGCATGTCTTTCATCTGACACAGTATGCAGAATGCTATCATATCTTTGCTGTTTTCATACATGTGTTCTGCCATTGTGCAGAAGATAAGAAGAGCATCACCTTAAAAAAAGAGCTACAAAGTTTTTTCCATGCACGGCTGAATATCTGAATAGGCCATTTTGTGTCAAATGATAAATCTTTTTACCTTTGCCATAAACTCCTGTGGATGCATTTTTTGGATCTCTTCTTATTTATTTGCAAAATTACATGGAATAATAGGAAATATTATCAATGAAGGCAATTTGTGCGTGGTAAACCTCTGCAAATAGTGATAGTTTTATCAAATCCTTCATAAATTGTTGCGGTCGGGAAAACCTCAAGTAACCATTTGTAACGTTCCTTTTTTTCAATGGTTTTTAGAACTGTGGGAATTATATTTTTGGGAAGTTAAAATCGTCAAAAATATTAAAAAAAAACTTTCATAAAATTCAATATTTATTTTTATAGTGACTGACGTGTTCTTGTGTGTTTATTTCCTAAAATTTTTTCAATTATTTAAATTTTCAATGCAAACAATAAATGATCTATTAATGGAGCATTGAGACAGGCACATAACAAAGCAACAAATGCGGTATTAATTACTGATTTTTTGTATCTACACTCTTAAAGAAATAATTAAATTAAGATTGTTAAATCGAAAGAAAAGTAATAACTTTGGTGTTCGTGAAACATGATAAAAATATATCTTGAGATTAAAAGCCATAAAATCATAATACATTTAACATGATTTCGTTACTTTTGCATTTACTCTCGAATGATATCATTTGTTCTCTTTATACATATTAAAATAAACAAAAACATATGAAAAATTTAGTAAAAAAATACATAAAAGTCATAGACACTCGAGCAATTGAAAAGGAACAGCCTCAACGTCTTTTCTGAAAAGAGAATTAATTAGCATTAACATTAGCATAAGAAAGAAAGATAAATGTAGATAATCACAACAATGAACAAACTATTACTCACTCGTTTTCTCCATGATGTATTTACGTATTATCAACCTTTTTACATTGTACAATTCCTCCAGAGTACTGCTTTACATCATAAAAAAGAACTTATGTTATATAAAAAATAAAAGAAAAAATTGTTCATTTTCTTTAAATTCATGTTATTTACCGTTGTTAAGTATTACTATAACCTATTGTTAACAATAAAATAAAAAATGTAACCTCAAACTAAAAAAATCTTTTTCAACGTTATCCCATTACCCACAGTTATAAGGTATCACAGTACTCATCTTTCACGTACATATATACTATAAACAATTATAACATTTACATCTATATATAATAAACTCATTTGTACAAATATATATTATCTATCAGATAAGAATATCATATAAGAATAGCTGACTTTGGATGAGAAAGCACAACAACAAGAAATAATATTACATGAAATTCAAATTATTTAAAGCTAAAATATTATTACAAGTTATCTGCTAATAATAAAAATAATAAAAAACATATCTCAAAAATGTCAAAATTTTATGATATGATTACAAAATTGTCAAAAATATATACTCAAAATTTCTTTGAATTTAAATCATATAAGATAGGATTAAAAGTATATCTGTTCAAGTTGCCCCTTTACCTATTAGGTATCACAATATTGATCTTTTTCATATCAATTTCTCATTACACATGCAGAATAAAATTTGTTTGTACTATTTAATTATTACTAATAGAATTTATTGATAATTAAATTTAATATAATAAGTATTATTTTTTAGTTATTTTTATAATAACATTTGAGTTATTTATAATATTTAACTTTTTTCATCGATTTACTTGTTAAATGCATTTGAAACCTCGAATAAAATTAATAAAATTTGAATAAAAGAATTAAATTTTAAAGACAAGAGATTATATTAATCTAAAATTAAAAAATAATTTTATTTATATAATTAAAAGATTAAAAATATATTTAACTTAACTTAATACATTACTATGTTGCAAGTTTTAAAACAGGTAGATCAGAAGAGAATGTAGTTTTTATATGCTAACCCCATGATTATGTAATGTTTTTGCTGTGAAAGATAAAATCAGCCCCCGTTGATTTTTGATAAATGCATTTGTTGGATCTCTTCTTACCTGATAGCAAAATCACAGAAGATTAAACAATAGAAAATATAATTTGTGAATAAGATTGTATAAACTAACATAAAATTTTAAGTTCTAAATTCTGAGATAGATAGACTAATTTACTTTCTTTTGTGAGATGAATAAATGAAGTGATTTGTTAATGTAATTAGATATATATATGTTAAAAGAAATGGTTAAAAACATAATGCTTATTACTTCAGAATGAAAAAGAAAAAAGAAAATCTTATACAAATACACAAACTATATGTAAAAATTTATTCAGAATATACAAGGAAATTAATAAAATAAGAACATGCTCGTATTTTATGAAAACTTACAATCTGACAGAGTTTTCGGCTTTTAGGCTTCGAACCAAAATACGAAAATGAAGACATAACGAAGAGAAGGAGATGCGGCGTGAGACTTTAGGGTTTTAGGTTACCTTTATATAGCCGAACATGAGGCCCACTATCTCCTCAATTATGTCTGTAGTTCTAAAAGTTTTATCATTATTTAATTATTATTATTTTTGTTAAATAAAATCAATTATTTAATTTCTTAAAACATGAAAATAGATATAAAATTATAATCTTGTAGAATATACATCATAATACATGAACAATTATTATATAGTAAATAAGATACATATTGTAAGACCCTGGAAAATAGCGTACATTCGCTGGAGTCTGCGTGGCAGTTGGAGAACGAGACACCTCAGCAATGCACGTGGCAACTGCAGGACGAGATACTTCATTAACGGACGCCAGGTGTCACGCTGCATGGAGTCTGGAGTGATGAGCGCAGTACAGACCGCGTGTCACTCGGAGAACGTGGCATTTCATTTACGAATGCCAGGTGTCATGCCGAGGGGAGTCGGGAATCGGTAGTGGAAAGCACGTGTCCACCAAAGAGAGGACGTTCGTTCGACGCTGGAAGCAAAACTGAAATTTCTCGGAAAAACTCTCCACTTCCTCTGCACGCAACCCCTTTTTCCCGAATTCTGAAGAGAACCTTTCTCTCTTCCTTCTCTCTAGAAACCTCTTTCTCCTCTCTACTGAAAATATACCTTTGTCCTCTCCGTTCATCATTCCGAAACCATAGGAGTACTCCCAACACCGTAAGCTTCCATTTGGACCGAACAGATCCAGATTCTGAACTGGTAAGTTCTCCACCTTAGTTGTTTGTTCTTAGGTTTCATGCAAAACCAAGTTTTGGCTGCATGCAAGGGTATAGACTTAGTATTTCGATTTTCATGTGTTTAGATTAAGTTGGAATTGTTGAGTGATCGTGTGGATAGAAAGCTGGGAACGGACGAACCAAAACCTTGCCTATTGAACGTTTCAGTCACGAATCCGAGTAAGGGAAGCTTGAGTAATTTAATTTAATACTTGGTTGATGTTTATGACAGTAATGAAGTGTACTGGATGTTTGAATTGTATGAAATATATGAATTTTGGAGTATGCATGTACGAGTATGTTGTACTGGTTGTATATGACTGTAAATGCTTTGAACTGTATGTTTATGATGTTATTGGTTGAACTGTATGCAGAGACCGAGATGTGTGATTTTGAATATGATTGAATTTCTGTATGGTTTGGAATGAAAATGATTTGACTGTATGTTGATGAGGATATGTTTAAACTGGAAAATTCTGTAATGGTGAGATGATAATATGAATTCTGTAATGTATGAGATTTATGTTGGAGAAAAATTCTAAGTTATGGATTGTATGAAAACCGTGAAGTTAATGTGAATGAAAAATCTGGAAATCTGATCTTCTCTGATTGATCATGTACGCTCGTTATCGAACGGTCTTATACCGTTCGGTTTCCCTGGAAAATCACTTAGAATAAGGAATTCTTTCATTTGGAAAGGACTCTGGTTAAGAACGAGCGTTATTGGTGTCAAGAGTTAGGCGTGAGCGTTCGGCTTAGCCTAACGTGTCCAACCATTGCAAATAAAGTGAAGTATAGTTAGGACGCTCGGTTTTGTTTACCAGCGTTCGTCATAAGTGGCGTTTAGTATTATACTGAGCGTTCGTTTTGAGCTGCTGTATATTAAGACTGCACTGTAATTTCTGTAAATGTGATTAATTCTAATTAATGGTATTTACTATTTATTGGGATGTTACATTTATTGGTATCAGAGCAGTTAGTTCCTAAAACGACCTGTGAATTACGGGTTGTCATGTTTTCCTATAGAGAGTTGAGATTAAATGGTATGTTCTACCGTTTTCCCCAAAGTTAGATGTCAATTCTATATTTTCAACTAAAAGCTTCGAGAACAGAGAATGTCTGGATAGAAGCAATAAGGATGTACACTCATGACTTGTGTCAGAGATGTTTTTCTTTTCTCAATCCTGATTGAGATTTGACCCTTCTAATTATTGAACTTGATCGTTTGGTCTCTTGATGGTTTTCTTGTGACCGAACGTTTTATTAATTACCTTTCGGTCATGTACTGTCTTGTTGACTAAGCTGATTTGGCTTTTGGCCGTAGTTAGCGTTTGATTTAAATATGATCCCTGAGTTAGAATGAGGACTATTTCTCCTTATATTTTCAGTCGGGGGCATTTAGGTCTTTCCTCTCTTATCTACGGTTATGGGTATGTTTAATTCCACGACATGGATGGGATGAATAATCACAGATATGCAGCGATGGAACATTTCGTTAGTTCAGACTTATCAACATTTGAAGAGCGTTTTACTATAAGTGCACCAGTTTGGTCAATAAATAGGAAGGATGAATCGAAATGCAACGTGAAGAACGTCTAAGGGTAACTTTACTTTAGAACTTTGGATGAATAAAGTGAAAATTTTAAGACTTGTGTAGGCTATGAGGATCCATGAGTAGGGATGAGTTGAGGACTTGTGAAACTTAAGATTTCATATGAGGACTAGAATCGAACGGCATCAGACGTTTCAGTTGGAGGTAGTATGTGAACTGTTTGTCAAGGATCTGAGTTAAGCAGTTAGAAAATCAATAAATCATTCTTGATAGTCGGTTACGAAAGCGGACATCGTTCGGGTTATGGGTAGCATGTCAAAAGGTAAAGGTAGAACCTTCGAGAGCGCATGACAACGACATGGGATTATCAAGAACTTAAGCCAATTATCTTTATCGACCGATCAAAAGGTCATAATATTATAGTAGTTAAGGGACGAGTTGACCAAGGGTATGTGTGTTATAATAATCAGTTGAGTAGCAGCAGGGGAGTAGTCGGATTGATTAGAACGCAATCTAGTAGCAAGATAAGTAGAGATTTTCATCTACTTCAGTTCCTCTTTTAGTTCTGAACAATCATTGAAGAGTAAGTTGGGCAACCAATTGAAATTTGTTCAGCTTATTACTCCAAGCGAACGGCCAGACGGATAGGAAGATCTCAAAACATGAAGACCTGAGAGTACGCGTGTTTTGAGTTGATTATGGGTCAGAGATGAATTCTCGTTTTCCCCAAGAACCAAACCGTCCAGTCTTTGCATAAACTTGAGAAATTTGATACTCTCCACCAATCAATTGGAAAAGTTTCTATGCTCTCCTTCTTAAACAGTAACCGTCTGATAGACCAACTTTTTATTTATTTAGTGGGTTTCCTTGTTGATTAGTCGTTCTGTTTTCGTTTAAACGTTCGTAGTGAAACTTTCTATTCTCTTCCTTCTGCACGTGAGTTATAAACAAACGTTCTATTTTTCTCTTCTTGGACGTTCGTTATCTTCATCCTTTACTTGGATTAGCTATATCTATATATATATATATATATATGTATGTATGTTTGAGTTGTCTTGAATTTCCATAATAATAATTTTTCCCCGTGATATTTAGATTACTTGTTTCTGTGTTTTCCCTCCTATATTCTCTGATTCCTTCTGTTTCTCTGTTCACACTCGAATCAAACAGTGATGAACTTTCCCATTTCACCATTTTCTTTGGAAAGACTCGTGATTTCCTACTAGTAATTTTCCCAGTCTGTACTTATGTCATGAGTTGGTCGACCTTTCAAAGCTATTATCTTTTTAATGAAATGTTGTCAACCAGTTCTTTACATCAGAGTTCTTCGGTAATTCATTTTTTTTTCTTCCATTACTCAAATATAAACGATTGGTATGGTTGAAACTGATTACGCGTCTGCCAACCAAAAGTTAATAACGTGCACTCGCATGGCCGTTGACCGTGCATCTTCCTGAGTATTATGTAAATGCTCAGGGCAAATGTGTAAATGTAGTGACAATCCGCTCAAATCATCTCAGTAGTGCGACGATCGATCAAACCCTTCCATCCCGCAAATCCATCCTTTTCCGTCATTGGCAATCACTATAAAAGAAAACGTTCACTCTTTCAATCGTCGCTCACAAATCACTGTAAACAGTGAATTACCTTCAACCGAACGCATCCTTAAGGAGAATCGAGCCAGTTGCATACGACATTGCCTTACTTCATCAAGCTTCCAACCTTCACCCGTCTTTACGTATCTCAACTCTAGAAGTATATTGGAGACTCGTCTTGGGTGCGAGAATTAGAAAATGTTCGTATTCGTGGGAACCATCGGTAGGTATACAACCAGTACATATTGGAGGTAGCCAAACCAGGTACTACAAGAATGAGGCTATCAGGTTGGTGAGAGTCGTCTTGGATGAGAGAACTGACGACTCTACATGGGAAGTAGAGGATGCCATGAAGGACTTATGTCCTCAACTGATTGAGGTTAAGTTTTAATTTTCGAGGACGAAAATTTTTGTAGTTGGAGGGAATGTAAGACCCTGGAAAATAGCGTACATTCGCTGGAGTCTGCGTGGCAGTTGGAGAACGAGACACCTCAGCAACGCACGTGGCAACTGCAGGACGAGATACTTCATTAACGGACGCCAGGTGTCACGCTGCATGGAGTCTGGAGTGATGAGCGCAGTACAGACCGCGTGTCACTCGGAGAACGTGGCATTTCATTTACGAACGCCAGGTGTCATGCCGAGGGGAGTCGGGAATCGGTAGTGGAAAGCACGTGTCCACCAAAGAGAGGACGTTCGTTCGACGCTGGAAGCAAAACTGAAATTTCTCGAAAAAACTCTCCACTTCTTCTGCACGCAACCCCTTTTTCCCGAATTCTGAAGAGAACCTTTCTCTCTTCCTTCTCTCTAGAAACCTCTTTCTCCTCTCTACTGAAAATATACCTTTGTCCTCTCCGTTCATCATTCCGAAACCATAGGAGTACTCCCAACACCGTAAGCTTCCATTTGGACCGAACAGATCCAGATTCTGAACTGGTAAGTTCTCCACCTTAGTTGTTTGTTCTTAGGTTTCATGCAAAACCAAGTTTTGGCTGCATGCAAGGGTATAGACTTAGTATTTCGATTTTCATGTGTTTAGATTAAGTTGGAATTGTTGAGTGATCGTGTGGATAGAAAGCTGGGAACGGACGAACCAAAACCTTGCCTATTGAACGTTTCAGTCACGAATCCGGGTAAGGGAAGCTTGAGTAATTTAATTTAATACTTGGTTGATGTTTATGACAGTAATGAAGTGTACTGGATGTTTGAATTGTATGAAATATATGAATTTTGGAGTATGCATGTACGAGTATGTTGTACTGGTTGTATATGACTGTAAATGCTTTGAACTGTATGTTTATGATGTTATTGGTTGAACTGTATGCAGAGACCGAGATGTGTGATTTTGAATATGATTGAATTTCTGTATGGTTTGGAATGAAAATGATTTGACTGTATGTTGATGAGGATATGTTTAAACTGGAAAATTCTGTAATGGTGAGATGATAATATGAATTCTGTAATGTATGAGATTTATGTTGGAGAAAAATTCTAAGTTATGGATTGTATGAAAACCGTGAAGTTAATGTGAATGAAAAATCTGGAAATCTGATCTTCTCTGATTGATCATGTACGCTCGTTATCGAACGGTCTTATACCGTTCGGTTTCCCTGGAAAATCACTTAGAATAAGGAATTCTTTCATTTGGAAAGGACTCTGGTTAAGAACGAGCGTTATTGGTGTCAAGAGTTAGGCGTGAGCGTTCGGCTTAGCCTAACGTGTCCAACCATTGCAAATAAAGTGAAGTATAGTTAGGACGCTCGGTTTTGTTTACCAGCGTTCGTCATAAGTGGCGTTTAGTATTATACTGAGCGTTCGTCCAAATGAACTCTCGATCTTAGATTGAGCGTTCGTCCTAGTTAGCATTCGGTCTGATACCGAACGTTCGTTCAAATGCACGTTCGTTCAAATGCACGTTCGTTCAAATACGTGTTCGTTCTATTTGGTGCTCGGTCATTGACCTGGCGTTCGTCCTGAACAGTGTTCGCTTTTATAATTGAACGCTCGTCTTTCATTGCTTCGTGAGCGAACGTATATGGCGTTCGTCCAAATTATTAATTAACGTTCGGTCTTTGACTGGCAGTGTTGCTTTCTGAATTCAATCCTATTTGGTTGTTTATCTAAATACTTTCTTACTGGCTTTATTCTTTGGATTCCACCTGGAGTTGTTATACTTAAAATTTTTCTAAGTATTACCCATAATTTCTAAGATCAAACCCTTCAAATTATTAAGTGTCATCAATTATCATGTGGATAAATGGTTCGTTTCTTTTGTTCAGAAACGTGGACGTTTGAGAACTGTAATATGTTCGTCCCTATCTATTGAGTGATGAACGTTCTTTAAAATAAAGAAAGTGAACACAGACTGAAAATTTGAATAAGATGAATGGTGAATATGTGCGAATGGTATTTGGAATGAATATTATTGGATTGGATTGTGAATGAGCGTTCCAAGGAGGAACGTCTCCATGATGTGAATATGAGAAGTAGTGTAGTATGACCATGGTAAAGCTGCTGATGGCTGTTCATCCTGATATTCCGTGAGTGCTCATCCTCATGTAGAGGGGAGTAGGTCATGCGTGGGAATGGCAGGAGGCCCTAGTCCTACTGAGTACTTTGGACTGATAGGGTTAACCTCGGGTGGCAGCTGTTGAGTGTATCTCAGTTACCACACCACCCGGGTGCAAGAACGCCTGTAGATACATGGCTTCATACAGTCCGGACAGTCCTTAATTATGAGAGTTTGAATGAGTTACTGTATGCTTGGATATCTATTTATTGTTGTATGAAATGTATGACTGATTTACTATGTTAAAACATGTTAATTGTATGAATTAAATTACCTAAGCTTACCCTTGCAATTCCTTGTGTTGTCTACTGTTATGTACGTCCGTCTTGTCAATGCAATGATCATCCGTTGTGGATGTGAGCAGATGGTGAGGCACCACTTGAAGAGATGCTAGAAGAAGAAAATTTGGAAGACGCCAACCTTGTGGAAGTGGAGGTTAAAGCTGAGCAGTAGAGCGCTCGCTTCTTAGTAGCAGTAGTGGTTTGGATTATAAATTTTGGGGCGTTCGGTCGTGTTGTTTTGTAAAACCGTTCGTCCAGAGTTTGCTGTTTAGTAGTTAAATGCTGAACGTTGTAATTAGTGAGCGTTCGTTTTGAGCTGCTGTATATTAAGACTGCACTGTAATTTCTGTAAATGTGATTAATTCTAATTAATGGTATTTACTATTTATTGGGATGTTACACATATGATGATAAAAAATATATAATCAGCTTAATTAAAATAATATCATATAATAAATAATTTGTCTCTATAAATGTTTCATAATATTCATTAATAAAATAAGATATGTATAATGATAAAATATATATAATCAGCTTAATTAAAATAATATCATATAATAATTCTTATGATGACGTTTCTTTAGTATATGTATTGATGTGGAAGTCTAGATGTTAGAGGTTATTTTGCGGTTTAATAATCATTCAAATTTAGGTAAGTAGAATGGAATATATGTTGACACTAATACAAAAACGAGTTTTGACTTAGTTATTTTCGACCTTTGACATTAGTCTAAACTCTGATGTCTTAGCTGGAGATATCAATTTGACATTGGAGTAACAACAATCGTCAAATTACTTCGATCTTGAGCAAAATTGATGTCCATTAACAATGGACAGGGAGAAAATTAACGTTTGGCGAGGGAGAAAAGAGAACTTGTCATTAAAAGAACTTGTCTTATGCCCGAAAACAATCAATCAAATGAAAGAAAAAATCATATCCAAAGAATCCAATTAACATATACATTTGTGTTAAAGGAAGAAGAAATTATCTATGGTAGTCATCAAAGTTGTCATTGGACTATGTTTGAAAGCTTCAATAATCACGCAAAAATAGTAATCTAAACTTTGTTTATGCACAAAAATAATCAATAAAATGAAAGAACTTCATATTCAAATCATTCAATGAACAAACACTTGTGTTAAATGAAGCATAAATTACATGTGGTGGGAGCCAAAGTTCTCCCCAAACTTTGTTTGAAAACATCAGTGAGGTTGTAGAAACAATAGGCTAAAAAGTGTCCATGTAAGAAAATAATTGGTCAAATGAAAAAAAGAATCATCTAAAACATCTCAATGATTAAACATTTGTGTTAAAAGAAGTTGAAATTATATTTTGTGGTAACTGAAGTTGTCGTCCAACTGTGTTCGAAAACCTTATAATAATGAGTGCATAGAAATAGTAAGCGAAATACACATACTTACACAAATCTTTTAAGTTATATAACACTGTTAGACATTAGACACAATGTCTGACCGAGATCATATATCATTATAAGTTGGACGCCCTAACTAACGTCTAATTGATCCCTGAATGCATTTTTATACTCAATATTGATTTGAAGATGTCAACTCATTGACCAATCTATCAAATAGAAAAGTATCTAGACAGCAAAATATGTTTATAGATTTCTTTATTAATTTTGTTAGGATGTGTGTTTTAATATCTTGTTCACAAGTTACAATTCTACATTCTTACTTAGTAAGCTGATTATACTAGTCACCCACCCTCAATTTATATATCTTACTAATATATAACTTAGTATGAAACATTTCTTTGACTAATCGATAATTTTTTTCATTAAATAAAATTTTATTTAATTTATACCAATTTTACCAAATTTTTCATATATTATGATGCATATTCTACAATATTATGATTTTATGTCTATTTTAATGTTTTAAGAAATTTAATTATTGGTTTTATTTAATAAAAGTAATTAAATAATGATAGAATTTTTACAACCACACATATAATTGAATAGACACCACACGAATAATAAATAGTAGACAGTGGGCCTCTTATTCCTCTATATAAACTCCACCTAAAACCCTAAAACTCACACACGACTGTCACAGTTTTCTCTCATCTTTCCTTTCTTTCTCACCGCTTCCTTTTCATCTTTTTCTTTTTTTCATATTCTTCCTTTTTTTTCTTCCCTTTCTTTTACTTTCTACTTATCCATATTCTTGTTTCTGCTTTCTTACTGATAAGTTTTCATAGAGTAGATCTTCATATTTTTAAATTTATAAATACATGAAACCTTAATTTATATTAATATATTATGTCATAATAACAGGTTACTTGTTTGCAAAACATGCTTTAAACTGTTAAGATCTGGTTTATGTATTTCTATATTTTTAATATATTTTTACATATACCATCTTGTTCTTTTTCATTTAGTGGTAAGCATTATGTTTATTTTTAACAATTTCTTTGAATATATATATTTAGTTACCTTAACAAATCACTTCATTTATTCATTTCATAAAAGAAAGTAAAATAGTCTATCTATCTCAGAAATTTAAGACATTACGTTAGTTTCTACAACCACGAACTGTGGCAGAAAGATCCTCATTCACAGATTATATTTCTTATTATTGGATCTTCTAAACCATGTGATTTTGCAAGGGATAAAGAAATCCAACAAATGCATACAAGTATATTATTTACAAATCATATTTATTTACTCTCATTAAGTTATAAGTATCATTTTGAAACTCACTTTAAATTATATAATATTTATTTACAAGTCATATTTCTTTACTGTTATCCCATCCTTTAAACCATGCTATTTTGCAGCAAGATAATGGATGCAACACCACTGTGAGGAAAGGAGATGGTTATATTAGGTATTATCAGCATTTTCTTTATCAAAATTATTTTTTAACATTTTCTTGTTATTCAAATATATTAACTATGTTTACATGCATTGTTGAGATTTGATGGTTATTTTAATTTATTTAATAGTTTTTTTTATATTAATGTATTTGGTGAAATATTTTCATTTATTATCACATGTATTGATTAGATTTTATTATTAATCAAATTTAAGGATTAATAATTAATGAAATCAAAATATGTAACTAATGGATTATCTTTGTAGTATTTGAAATCCTATTGTGAAAGGATGAAAATCTATTATAACTAATATAAAAGTTAAAGTTTCATCATTTCATAATATATTTTATAAACTATGAGTACAAGCCATTAGTCACATGTTTTATATAATTAAATTTTAATATATCTGATTAATATATGATATTTTATAAATTAAAATATTTCAACTGATACCATAAATTAATGAAATATCAAGAAAAAGTATTAAAATAATTAAGAACATTATCAATCTTCACTATTATAGATAAAAATTTATATTATATCTAAAATCAAAGAATTATGCTGCTAATAAAGTGAATATTCGATCTTTCACATTAAAGACAATACATAATGTAGAAAAACTCATCATGGTAGCATCCAAGTTTAATGCAACACAATAATCTAAGTAAGAAAATATATAAAACCATTGCTTTTGTAAGAAATATTAAACAATGTCATTAAACAAATATCACTTAAAAAGATAAAAGTGTATTTGTCATAATAATATTAATAAGTTATTCAATGAATTAAAACTTATAACCGTTATAAAATAAACATTTGATTATCTGTTGCAGTGACTTGGATGCTAATATAATAAGGTAGTGAGATTTTGTATAATATGTAATGTCTTTGCTGTGAAAGATCAAATGTATATTTTATTAGCAGCATAATATCATATAAGAATATTCCAAATTTATTTGATGTATATCAAATTTGGCATTATCTTATTTATTCATAAAAGAGCTAATTTCATGTACTTATAAATAGTTATTGTGCAAACAGATAAGAAGAGATGCAATATTGTGGAGGAGATAGCAACTTAGTTGCATTTTCATCATATGATTCACCAAGTTATTTTTTAACGGTGCATAGTATATATGAGAAACTCACTTTGTTTAATATTGTGAATTGATTAAGTTTTTCTGTGTAGTTAGTACATTAAGTTCCATGAATGTGTTAATTAATTTGAGAGTGTAATTTGTTGTTATTTTATGTTTTGTTGTTCTTGCAACCTATTCTTTACAGCTGCTTGTATTAATGAAATTTGATAATTATTTTAATCAATTTAATACTTTTTTATATTAATATTATGGATTTTGTTAGATATATTGGTTAAAATTCCTTATTAATTGAATTTATTCAATAATTAATTGGATCCATTTACCTGACTAATGAATTGTATTTGTAATTTTGAAAATCCTATATGAAAGGATGAATATCTATTATTTGTAATTTAATAATATATTTTACAAAATTAGAAGCAATACCCATTAGTCAGATGTTTGGATTGAAATTATTGTAAACAGCATAAGATAGTAGATGAATAAACATAATAGATGTAGCCATGAATAGAGTAGGTTTCAAGAATAACAAAACTTGAAATAATGATATATTACACTCTCAAATGGGTTAATGTATGAATGTCCTTTAATGCACTGATATTACAATGTAATTAACAAGGTGAGTTAGAATGTAAATTATGACAGCAATTTTATGGAAACATGATCTAAGAGCACACTCTCCTTCAAGATGGTGCCTTCAGCTTCAACAATTATGTGGTTTAGATGTTCATTCAAAGAACTTACAATGTATTTATATGTATCTAACAATTTCAATGTATACGGTTCTTATTTGTTTGGAGAATGACGTGTAATAGTTTATATTTGATTAAATTATTAATTATCTTAAAATCTATACCACTGCTATTTCTTCGCTTATTGCAATTATTTCTCTCTGGTTTTCAAAAGTTTTCTGTGGTTACTTAGTGCACTATAAATACATCCAACATTCACCCAACACAATCAAAACACTTAGAATTTTCATCCTTATTCATATTTTCTTTCAACAGATAAACATTTTGTTGAAGTTCAATCCCTGAGGTTTGCTCTTTCATCTTACACGAGTGAATTTATTTCTGATGCCTTTAGTTTATGCTTCTTTTGCTTTTGTGAAAGTTTCTTCCTTTCATTTTCAAAAATACTTGTTGGGATTCCCTTCCCTACATCGATACATTTTCATATATCAGATTAAACTTCAATTATTCAACTTACAAAATCTGTTATCAACTTGATTTGTGTTACCGTTATCCAGTCAGAATGAATGACTTCAACATTTCTTACTGTGATTGGTTATGCAAAAAAAAATACGAAGCTCATGTGCAGTCTGAATATAGAGTGTGAATTTCATGTGTTTTTTTCTTTATTTTCTATTGTATTTTTTGTTCAGTTTCAAGATATGTTTATCGTGTTCCTAAGTTAATAATATTAATAATTTGTTGCTTATTGTGATAGAATTAAACAAACACAATTTTCATTATCTGGATGTAAAATTGATAACGTGTTAAAAAACTGTTGCACAGAGAGATGTTATTCAGAAATAATATTTCATGTATTTGTGATTTTACAAACAGGTATGAAAAAATCCAAGAAATGGATGCAAGTATGTTATCTCGATGCATCAAAATCAAGAGATGAAGCTGCTAATCAAATCAACTATCTGATCTTTCACAGTAAAGACATTACAATATGCCAAACATGAGATGCTCAATTGGATTATTAGTCCTAGACTGTAACAATACAAAAGATTAAAGCTGTTTTAATTACAGTGAGTTTGATTGGTACAACAGATTATTGTCATTTTATCAATAAATGCCAAATTGATTGTTAGATTCAACAGCCCAAGCTGACACTTTTTTAAGGTGTGGGATACATGCAGACACAAGAAAATGTTATTACGTTAGGGACTGTTAGGACAGAAACTGATTCATGGTGTTTGGATACAAATGGCATCCATGCAATGTTCACATTCAAATTCACTTATGAGATACAACAGCTGTAAATAACTTAAATTTAAAGGAAATTATATTAAAATAAATTATATACATGCAATGTTATTTCTTTATTCGCATTTTTCATTAAAAACTTTTTCACATTTAACTGGTTTAATGCTAACAGACGTTGGAATTCAAAATGGAACTCCAGCAGACATTATCTTTCATTCTTTTTTAAGCTTTTTTTTTTATAGTTTCGATTAAAGTTTTATCTTGTTTAATGCAAATTATGTATTTGTGTGACATAGTGTATAGAATAAGTGCTGTTTTGTAACATAATATTATGAATCCCAATCAGCATAATGGTATATAAAATAACATAATGATTATTTTCTGTTGGTACTCTATACTCTATAATTTAGATGAAATATGTGCATATTCATACTAACTGTGATTAGAGAGTTTTGCACGAATATAGTTTAAACTTTAAAGAGGGTAAAATTTTTAAGTAAATTCAAGCTTGATTTTTTAAAGTATTGATGGTTTTATCAAAACCTCTGCAGACACTCTCAGAAATTGCTGCGGTCAGAGAAAACCCGTCATAACAATTAGCAACATTGCTTTTCCTAAGGGTTTTTATAACTGTGAGAATCATAATTTTCGGAAGTTAAAATCATCATAAATATTGAAAAAAACCTTGATAAAATTCAATATTTTTATAATCACTACGTTTTTCTTTTGTGTTTATTCCACAAAATCTTTTCAATTACTTAAATTTTAATGCAAACAATAAATGATCTGATACATTAATTACTAATTTATTTTTAAAGAATTTAACACTGAAGCATTAATGTAGCATTGAGACTGGCACATAACAAAAAAACAAATGCGGTATTAATTACTGATTTTTGTATCTACACTCTTCCAGAAATAATTAAATTAAAATTGTTAAAGAAAATGTTTACAAAGAAAAGTAATAACTTTGGTTTGTAAACAAAAGAAGTTCAAATCTGACCTGGTGAGACACGATTATTATTTTTATCTTTACTTAATACAATGATACATGAACTTTTAGCAAAAATGTTAATCGGAAATCATAATACTATGTCAGAGCAGCATTATCGGTAGAGTCCTTAAGAAGTCTTGTGAATACTATTGTGAATACTACATTAATGTGTTAATGTTAATCTATTTAACATTATAAACCACTAGTATGTTGAAATGAAGCTTTGATGAGAAAAGTAAATGATAATGAATATATTAAACCATTTCATAATAATTAATTAATAATATATATAATCAAATTAAGTTCTTTTATTACCCATGCTTTTAAATGATACAGTAAAAATAGAGTATGAAAAGAAATATCATTAACATGATAAAAAATATATCTTGAGATTAAAAGCCATAAAATCGGAATACATTTAACACGATTTAGTTACTTTTGCATGTACTCTCAAATAATATCATTTGTTCTCTTCAAACATATTAAAATGAAACAAAAACATATGAAAAATTTAGTAAAAAATTACATAAAAGTAATAGACACTCGAACAATTAAAAAAGAGCAGCTTGAACATGTTTTCTGAAAAGAAAAGTAATTAGTATTAGTATAAGAAACAAAGATAACTGTAGATAATCACAACAATGAACAATCTATTACTCACCTGATGTCTCGATGATGTATTTACATATTTTTAACTTTTTTACGTTGTATAACTCTTCGAGAGTACTGCATTACAGAAAACATCATAAAAAAATGTAACCTCAAATTAATAAAATCTTTTTCAACATCATTCATTACCCACAGTTATAAGGTATCACAGTACTCATCTTTCACATCAAAATTTTCAACACATACAGTAGTTTTTACATACTAACCTGATAGACAGTGTAATGTTTTTGCTGTGAAAGATGACATCGTTCATTTGATTAGCATTAGCATCCCTCGATTTTTTATGCATTGAGATAACATACTTGTATACATTTCCCGGATCTCTTCTTTTCTAATTGATAAAAAAAGACATGATTTAAAAGATGGAATAATAGAAAATATTATCTGTGAATAAGATATCTCTGACACATTTTTAAAAACATGGTAAGAAAATCATGGCAAACTGGTGTTCAGAAAGAAAAAAACTAAGCTTTCTGTATCACTTAGCAATCCTACTAAACTTGTGATGAGTTCTACCATTGTTTTCTTGCCAAAAACATTATAAGTTATCTCACTCTTCATAGTTACATAATATTTTCTCATGTCAAAGTAAAAGTAAAAATTAAATAAGATTAGAATTGTGAACCCAAAAAGAAAAAGAATCATCTTACAGTGTCACTTCTTTCAATTTTGACAATGTTTTCTGTAGGGTTCCCATGTTTGCTGTGAAGATATCTAAATCTTCTTCTAACTCATCAAGAATATAAGTTGGCTTCTTTATACTCGATCTTTCACGAAGCCGATCAGCAAAACTATTCACATTCTGCTACGATAGAATTTTCTCATAAGAAAGCAATTCACATTATGCTATGATAGAAAAGCAGAAACACCAGAAAACTTTTTGTATCAATCAAGGAAATAAATTGAAATTTTAGGAAAGAAGCAACTTACGGTATCAATTGAATAACTGAATCGTTAGAATCATCAATAATTTTTTTCGCTTCCTTTGACGGGAGCTTCTAGGAAGTCGTTCAACCAAGCCACCCACATTCTGCTAAGATACAATTTTGTCATAAGTATGCATAAATATATAACACAACATATAATACCAAGAAAAAAAAAAGTTAAGAACTTCAAATATTTTACCAAAAAATTCTAAACATCTTTTACATTTATCAACAACTTTACAGCAAAATATCATTACTGATTTATTAACTTAAATTTTAATCATAAATTTCCATTTATTCTATTACATTATTCCTTGTTAGCTAAGGATTATTAGCTCCAAATATAAAACAACATTCATTCTTCTCATTATTTAATATTAACAACGACAGTACCTTTTTTTTTATTAAATTATTAGGTAATAATTTAATTATTTAATTATTCCTTCACAAAATTAAAAAACCTTTTCAATGAGTACATATATACTATAAACAATTATAACATTTACATCTATATATAATAAACTCATTTGTACAAAAATATACTATCTATCATATAAAAAATATCATATAAGAATAGCTGACTTTTGGACGAGAAAGCACACCAATAAGAAATAATATTACATGAATTCAAATTATTTAAAGTTAAAATATTATTTATCTGCTAATAATAAAAATTAAAAAAAATATCTCAAAAATGTCAAAATTTTATGATATGATTACAAAATTGTCAAAAATATATACTCAAAATTTCTTTAAGTTTAATTCATATAAGATATTATTTATAATGAGAAACTAAATTAATCTAAAATTTAAAAAAGAAAATCAAATATATAATTAAGAGATAAAAAATATATTTAACTTAATTTAATAAGTTAATGTGTTGCAAGTTTTAAAACATGTAGATCTGAAGAGGAATGTAGTTTTGATATACTAACTTGATGATTATGTAATGTTTTTGCTGTGAAAGATAAAATCTTTATTTGATCAGCAGCCGCCATTGATGCATACATTTGCTGGATCTCTTCTTACCTGATAATAAAATCACAGAATATTAAACAATAGAAAATATAATTTGTGAATAAGATTGTATAACTTTTTTTTTTCTGAGATGAATAATAATGAAGTGATTTGTTAATGTAATTAGAGATGCATATGTTAAAAGAAATGGTTAAAAATAAACATAATCCTCGTGCTCGTATTTTATGAAAACTTACTGTGACAGAAGAGCTTCTGCATTTAGGCTTCCAACCAAACCAAAATATGAAAGACAAAAGGAAGCGGCGTAAGCGAAGAAGAGGAATGAGGCGTGAAACTTAGGGTTTTAGGTTAGCTTTATAGCCGAGGCCCACTATCTCTTCACTCTGTTTGTAGTTCTAAAAGTTTTAAATAAAATTTTACTCAATAAGAAAATTATTAATTTAGTCAAATAAACGTTTCATACTTAATTGAATATTCATTCATAATATATATATATATATATATATATATATATATATGATAATATGATAGAAAAGAAACTATAATCAGCTTAATTAAAATAATATGATAACTTCAAGAGATTATTTATCATTATTAATAAATTAACTATCTAAATCTCTATGAAAATAATTTTAGTGTTTGTAAAAAAATACCAAAAGAATTTAAATATTAGTTTATAAATTATAAATAATTTATTTATATAATAGCCTTTATAATAAATAAAAAGTTATAATTAATAACTAATTATATTCTATCACAACATTAATTATCAAGGTTTTGAGTACAAAAGAATTAGTATCTAAATTTTTCATTAATTGTAATTTTTTATTTATAATAGTGACTATTTTAAAGACTATTAATTAATAGTTTATAAATTAATATTTAAATTAATCAATTATTTTTTGTCTATAAAATTAATAACTTTTTAAAAGTTTTTTATAATGAAATAAGTATTTAGTTTTAAAAAATATGTAATAAAATAAATTCTAATTATTGTTACTTAAAGTCATAAATATCAATAATTATATATTTATTTGTACTAAGGCTAAATATGTAGTATTTAATAATAATTTAGACAAAATATATTAATGAATAAATGAATGGCTTCTACAATAAAATTTTTTGTCTACCATCCCAAAATATAATATAAAACTATATAATACTTATCACAATTTTTAATAATAACAAGATTAGTCCACATAGGAACTATAAAATTCTCATAGTCATCCAAAATAATCATAAAGTAATTTTATATACACATTAACTAATCAAAACTATATACAAGGTAACTAACTAATGCTACTAAACATTAGCAGTTCCCCCATCCAGTGCCTACTCCAGAGAAACATCATCACTCTCTACTCATACCCACCGAATTATCATAGCAAAGAAAAGAAGTAAAAATACATACAAACACAATCACAAGAAAAATGGTAAGTTAGATATTGAAACAATTCATATAATACACCAACATATTCATACATCAAGCATCATACATACTTAAACCATCACATAATACAATAGATACTTCTACATCATCCTCAAAGTTAAAGCATAACTCAAAGTTATCAGAAAACAAAGAAAGAAATAATCAAAATAGGTTCTAGACTAGTAGCTCAGTGCACAGGCTCGCTATGCGAAGACGAAAGCAATGGGTTCTGTTCGCTCAGCCATTACACTCGCTCAGCCACAAATGTTTTGCTCGCTCAACTAGAATACATTGATTAAATACAATAAATCAAATAAATACACACAAACAGTTGACACTAGACTCAATTATCCAAATATAAACATTGATGTGAAATCTTAGGAACCTTTCACTTGTGGTGACCTCTACTGCTTTAGAGAATCATTGTCATACACAAGATTAGTCTATTATTATCTTTAATCAAGGTAAAATCCCCTATATTAGAACATTCTGCATTTCTCACAAAGGAAATAGACTTTCAACGTCTATCGTTCAACATTTTTAATATTAAGAAAACATTTTTTAGATTAAAGTGTTTTGTGTTTACTATTTTATAAAACATTTACTTGTGATTACTATGTTTTAGGATAACACAAATAATTATAATTTTTTCCAACTATGGTGGATTATGATATTTGTATATGTAAGTTAACCTAATTGGTTAAAAGTTTTAGCATTTCCTTTCTTTTTCACTCTTTCACTCTTATTTGTTGGACTATAAAACTAAATATTTTTTTTAGTAAGTGATTTTGTTCACACACTACTCATACACAAATTTTAGAGGTATATAACTAAGTACGAAAACAATTTTCAAATTAACATAGATTTTTAAATGTCTTGCATTTATAGTAACATCCTATTTTAATAGTATAAAACTACTAAAATATTAAGTTACATATATGATAATAGAACCACTTAGATGAAAACAAACCTACAAGAAGACAATAAATCTACATTTGTAAACCTATTTAACGACTCATCTATTTCGCTCTTGACTCTCGTTGGAACAACCGAAAATATAGTCTGTCTAAGCTCACACCGTTAAGGTGATCATCACAAAAGAGAAACCAACACATAGATAGACAAGAACAAAAGCAAGGGTAAGCTAGATACAAGACAAGTCCTATAACATTTATAACATAACATACATGAATCATATATATAACATACATCAACCTAAACATCTTAACATGCAAGGACCTAGACTGACTATCCGAATATTATATGGAATGTCGAGTTGCAAAGGTTCCTGCACTAGTGTGGTGGAAGAGCTGGACTACCTCAAGCTACCACACCAGGTTAGTCCTTAAAATGCCCTTTTGCCAAATGGAGAAAGACCCATCAAGCTAAGACCTCCTACTATTCTCACGATATGACTCATCACTCTCTACTTGAGCGTGGATGATCATTAGAATGTCAAGATAAACCCTAGCTTAACTCCGATCATTCATACTAACAACACTTGAAACCACCAACAAGAAGTTTCTCATTGGAACTTATTTTCACAATTTTGAAACAATTGATATCACTTCACATTCACATAGTATACCAATATCTTGGAACTCATTTTCACAACTTTGAAACCATTTAACCACATGTTCCAAACCATACGAAACATTCCATAATATATACCAAACACACCTTAAATTATCAATGTATTTATCCTTCATAAAAAAAATAAGAGAGAAATACAAAACTCATCATCATCATATATCATACATAATCATATACATAATCTTGTTTCCATTTCATATTATAAAACAATTCATACTTCACAATAAGCATTGTAAGCCAATCATTCAAATAATGACATACATTGAACATACCTGCAGAAGTATACAAAAACTTAGTTGAAACTCTGGTATTTTCCCTCAGTCACCAGGTCTGCTTGCTCAACTAAAAGTGTCTGCTAACCCACTCGCTCAATCACTATGACTCTATCTGCAAATATAGAAACAATGAGTTTTGCTCGCGCAGTGACTACACTCGCTCAGCTAGAAGTGTTCTACTCGCTTAGTGGATACACTCGCTCAACGAGACTACATAATTCTACAACACCAAAATTGTAGAATTTGCACCCTTCAACCACCCATCACCTATCTTATGCATATTTCCCAACTTCTAATACTCCTAGATTATATTTAAAATGGACTTAACCAAAAGTATATAAACCAACCTAAACTCGTTTTAAATTGTTCTACCACAAGATTCCAATCCAAAAATCACAAAAGCCTCACTTTAGATACTAAACTTGAATTCCACAAGCTCTAGCTCATATTTGAGCAACTTAGGGGTATGAACAAGTCACAAAAGACTCAAAGACAGACCCCAACTACTTCAAATTGCCTCAAAACATTGACATAAAAATTTCACTACTCAAAACCCTCAATTTACGACTAAAAACCATCCAAAAACATCACCAATTGTATATTATACATTTCTAAACCATTTTTTCTACTAAATCACAACACAATTAAGTTTCAATTCATTATACCATAGAGACTAAAACATTATTTCTTCACTTAGACCAGTTTGCCTAAAATTCACTTATTATAACCTTCAATTTTAGACCAGAATAACCTACAACCGAGACTAACCTTTCCTTCTCACTAATTCCAATTCAATTAACATAACTAACTTGAGAAACACAAAATTCAACACATCCGAACAGATTCATCACATTCTAAAACATTCATCATCGCATCAAGCATCAATTAACTATTTTAAAGCATTCAAATCTCAATTCATACAAAGGTAGATAAAATTTTATTTTTAACCAATTCAACACAACCTAATTAAAATCATGAATTAAAATAACATCAAGAAAGGTCACTAGCTTCCCTTACCTTAAAAAGAACTTTTACAGCTCTAACACTACAAAAAATATTAATATTATCGACGGATTTTTACCGACGGATACATTTTCATCGGTAAATTTTCATTATCGACAGTATTACCGACGAGTTTTGAATTTTATTTATCGTCGGCCAAAAGCCTGCGGTAAATCCGTCGGTAACTGACATACACATTACCAACGGACATGTTCCATCGGTAAATCCGTCGGTAATGTCAATGTCACTTACTGACGATTTTACCGAAGGCTTTTGGCCGTTGGTAAAAAAAGCGGGAATTTTCCCGCCCATTATTTCACTTACCGACATTACCGACGGATTTACCGAAGGTCCATGTCCGTCGGTAAAAAGAGCAGGAATTTTCCCGCCCAAATTCTGCCTCCATGGTCAATATATGTGGCAAAGACGCTCATTTATGCTCATTTTCTTTACCAACTCAGTTTCACACCACCACTACTCATTTCACCTTACCGTCTTGTGGCTTCAGCTCTCTACCATTGCGGGTTGCTCTCCACCATCGCAGGATAGTCTCCACCATCACGGGATGCTCTCAACTTTTCCGGCGAGCTCCACTTTTCCGGCAAGCTCAAGTTTTTTGGTGGGCTGTTGCAGAGTTTATTTGTGCGATTAGGAACATCATCGGTGCTAAACTTTTTCGGCGAGCTCAACTCTCTATGATAAAATGACACAACATCACCGGTCCTAAACTTTTCCGGCGAGCTCAACTCTCCATGATTCCCTATGGTTATTAGCGTGATGCCGTTTTGGTGGCGGAGTTCGTTGAAATGAAAAAAAAAATTGACACAACGACGAAGGAAGAGGAAGAAGATGAATCAGGTCGCGACATTTACCGACGGATTTACCGAAGGCTTAGATCCTTCGGTAATTACCGACGGACGAAAGATCCGTCGGTAAAGTTTACCGACAACATTTTTACCGACGGTATGTAGGCCGTCGGTAAGTCGTGGGTAAATGCTAATGACTGACGGATTTTATGCATTACCAACGAATTATGACCGTCGGTAATCTTAATCATTCTTGTAGTATAGAATTCCCAACCATGTTTTCCACACACAAAAAAACTCTTGAAAAGCATACAACTCACCGATCGGTGATCGAAATTAACACTTAGAATCTCAAATGGACCAAAAAGCAAGAAATAAGCACTTTTGATACATGCAAAAACATATTTCTCTACATGATCATAGATAAAAATAAAAGGAAAAATGGTAAAAACTTACTTGCTCTAAACAAAGAACTGATCGGATAGAAGTAGAGATTATTCAGCTGTGATCTCAAAGAAACTTCCTGATGGTCAAACAAATGATCGAGGAGTAAGATTTCTTAGAGAGAAGGAAGAGAAAACTAAGAGGAATAGTTTTGGAAAGATAGTTTGTGTTTTAATTAAAGAAACAAGAAATTCTATTTATATAAGTAAATTATTTTAATTTTAAAATACTCGATCTCGTTATTTTAAAATACCAATCAACTCTAATATTCTATTTTTTAGGTTCTTACATTTACTATTTTATAAAAAATTTACTTGAATTTATTATTTTTTTCGAATAACATATATAATGATAAAATTTAAAAAAACTCTTAAAATTTTCATCGTTATTCATATTTTCTCTCAAGAAAACATATTTTGTTGAAGTTCAATGCCGCTCTTCCATCTTAGATGTGTAAATTTATTTGTGATGCCTTTTTATTTTATGTTTCTCTAGCTTTTGTGAAGGTTTCTTCCTTTCATTTTCAAAAACTCTTGTTGGGATTCCCTTCCCTACATGGATACATTTCTATATATCAGATTACACTTCAATATTCGACTTACAAACTAAATCATATCCATATATCAGTGTCATTTTATCAATAAATGCCAAATTGATGGTTAGATTCAACAGCCCAAGCAAATATGACACTTTTTTTTAATGTGTGCAGAACTGATACATGCAGACACAAGAAAATGTTATTACACTGTTAGGACAGAAACTGATTCATGGTGTTTGGATACAAATGGCAGCCCATTCAATCTTCACATTCAAATTCACTTATGAGATACAACAGCTGTAAATAACTTAAATTTAAAGCAAATTATATTAAAATCTATACCATTGTTATTTCTTTGTTCACATTTTTCATTAAAATCTCATTTCTTTGTTCTTATTACTCAAATTATTCAAATTATGTTTTATTGACAAAAGCATCAATGCATTGCTATCTCATCAGACACTGTCTTCTGGAAATAATTAAAAAATATTGTCCTTTTCTATAATGAATTATAGTGAGTGAATACAAATGGCAGCCATGCAATGTTCAGATTCAAATTGATTACTGTGCGTTACAGCCTTTTAACGTTTTATACATAAAAGCCAAAGTGGACACTCTGAGATACAACAGCTGTAAATAACTTTAATTTGAAGGAAATTATCTTAAAATCTATACACTGTTATTTCTTGGTTTAATGTAATTATTTCTCTGGTTTTCAAAAGTGTTATGTGGTTACTTGGTGCACTATAAATACATTTACCTAACACAATCAAAACTCTTAGAATTTTCATCCTTATTCATATTTTCTTTCAACGGATAAACATTTTGTTGAAGTTCAATCCCAGAGGTTTGCTCTTCGATCTTAGACGAGTGAATTTATTTCTGATGCCTTTAGTTTATGCTTCTTTTGCTTTTGTGAATGTTTTTTCTTTCATTTTCAAAATCACTTTTTGTTATTCCCTTCCCTACATTGACACATTTTCAAAAACTTCAATCATTCGACTTACAAAATCTGTTATCAACTGCGATATACATAAAGTTGCTAGATTGATGAATGATTTTGGTGACATCTTTTTCCTTTTTTCTTTCAAAAAAGCTTCCTTTATTTTTGGGTGCAGACTTCTTTGCATTGTAAGTTGAATCATTTACTTCACATGTTTCATTTTCAGACAATGAGTTTTTCATCCTTAACGGTCACATCATCAAAGATCAACATATGTCATCCATAGACGATTCATGTGTTTTTTCTTTATTTTCTATTGTATTTTTTTTTCAGTTTCAAGAAATGGATGCATATGTTATCTCAATGCATCATAATCAAGGGATGACGCTGCTAATCAAATCAACCATCTGATCTTTCACCGTAAAGACATTACAAGAAGTTTTATCATTTTATGCCTAAATGTCAAATCAGATATTACGAAGCTCGTGCATGGAAGTATCTGTAGCACTTGACCTTCTGCAAGACAAAACTCATGTATGGCAACGCTAAAAATGTTAAGATAGTGACGGAATTTAGCATCTCAATGCTACATTAATGTGTTCATGTTAGTCTTTGGTGAGGAAAGTAAATGCATGTTTGAATACTTTGTATAGGTAAATTCATTGGATATAACCATATGTCACATAATTCAATGTATTCTGATAAGAGAGATAATGGCTCAATTTGTCTATAGCTATTAATTTGTCCATTAATAAGTATTTTGTTAATTTGTCATTAACTAAGTTTGTTTTCGGAAAGGTCTTCCATTAAATCTTTCTCATTAACAATTTTAGTTAAATTGAAATTTAATTTTTGTTATTACTTTTATTTCATATATATTTGCTAAAGTTTATGCTTAAAATAAAAAAAATTATAAAAGTTAATTATTATATATTTTAAGAAATAAAAATTTATAAAATTTATTATTTCTAATAGATTAATTCAATGAAAATAACGTTACATCCTAGTATTTTAAATCCTATTGAGAGAAAATTATAAAATAAATATTTTTTTTATGCGAGGCAATGACCCAAAAATCAAATATTACATAGAATGATTTAGAAAACTTAACTCGCAGGTTTTATGCATTATCATTCTAAATATATTATGTATATTCTACCCTTAGATATGGAAAAAGGGTAGAATAGAGATATAAGCAATTTAATTAAATTAAGTTTTAAATACCAATTAGGGAATCACTATTAAAAAATTATAATTAAATATTATTATCCAGCCAACATATAGGCAAAACTTCCGTCTTTAAAACTTGGACCATTACTATTTCTACTAGTGTAGCAAATAAAAACACATTCTAAGCTCTTTGATGCACATACAAAAGCTCGCATTTTCTTCTGTAATGTTGAAGAGCCTCTGATTGAACAACCTTCGTTTATGCATAAATATGAAAGGAAGTGATTAAGTTAGTTCAAATCTGAATAAATAATAAGATGCATAGTATTGTTGGAAGAATCAAAATACATACCCCTTGAAAGATACTCGGGGCTGCTTTCATATTGCAAAAATTCTTCCTACAAAAACTCATCGTATGGAAGCTCTTTCTGCAAAAATTCTAAATTATTTTCTCCACTGACGCAAAATTCAACAGTTGAAAGATAAACTTTTTTTAAATTTATTAATGCTCGTGATTTGATCAGAGAATACGAGAGTATGTTTTGTCTTCATATGAGAATTAAGATCATACTTGTAAAATGAGAATGCTAATTATATTATTTATTTAAGAAAAACCAGTAGACATGGGTTACAGATTAAATACAATAAAAAGTAATCATATTTTTTTCAAATCTCCGGTAAATTTGTTTTTGACAAATATATTTAACTTAATTTAATATATTATTTTTGTGACTGTGCACAGTAGATCTGAGCAGTGTTGTAGTTGTTATATGCTAACCCGTGATACAGTAATGTTTTTGCTGTGAAAGATAAAATCCTTTATTTGATTAGCAGCCGCCATTGATTTTTGATCTCTTCTTACCTGATATCAAAATCAAATAATAGGAAATATCATTTGTGAATACAAGCACATAAACTAGATGTAAAAATATATTAAGAATATACAAGAACATAAACTAGGTCATGTTTTTCAAACAGATACCAATAATATGACATAAAATATTAATATAAATTAAGGTTTCATATAAATTTAACATTATTTTTTAATTATCTTTAAAAAAAATAAGAAGATGCCAGTATTTTATGCTAGGAGTATACATTAGGAGACAACTATAAATAAAATAGGAGACAACTATTTTACCATTACGAGTATACAATTTATCATAGGTTGACATCAATAAATATATATATATATATATATATATATATATATATATATATATATATATATATACTTTGATTTATAGTTATATTAATGGTTTGGATAACTGTCAAGACTCTTTGGTATATATATTTTTTAATTAACTTTTCTAGTTGATTAAATATGTGATGCTTGTTTAATTGTTAAACCATTTAATTTAGATTTGAAGACTTATAATGACAGTGATTCATGGTGTTTGGATTGAAATGAGAGGCATGTATATTGTTGAAACTAATACTTAGACGTAAACAATGTGCCATATATATCTCGTCTAATGAAAATAATGGACATATATTGTTAAAAAGAGATATTAAAATATATATGTTACTTAAGTTAAAAAAACAACACTCTAAAGAAATACTGAAGTGTGACCTTTCTTTTGTCTTTACACGCATATTTTAAATTATTAAATGTAAACAATGAACTCATACAGTAATTAATAATTTATTTTAAATAAACTATCATATTGTAGCATTGAGATACTCAATTAGGTTATTAGTCGAAGACTGTAACAGTACAAAAGATTAAAGCTGTTTTAATTACAGTGAGTTTGATTGGTACAACAGATTATTGTCATTTTATCAATAAATGCCAAATTGATGGTTCGATTCAACAGCACAAGCAAATATGACACTTTTTTTTTTAAGGTGTGCAGAACTGATACATGCAGACACAAGAAAATGTTATAACCTTAGGGACTGTTAGGACAGAAACTGATTCATGGTGTTTGGATACAAATGGCAGCCATGCAATGTTCACATTCAAATTCATTACTGTGCATTACAACTTTCTGAGATACAACAGCTGTAAATAAGTTAAATTTAAAGGAAATTATATTAAATAATTTATTTTTAAATTTAACATTGAAGGACGGGCACATAACAAAAAAACAAATGCCGTATTAATTACTGATTTTTGTATCTACACTCTTCAAGAATAATTAAATTAAGATTGTTAAAGAAAATGTTTCGAAAGAAAAGTAAGAACTTTATAATAAGAATAACTAATCTCTTTTTATAGAAAAAACCAACTTAATAGAATGGTAAATAATGTGTTTTGTTACTTAGTTCAGCATCTCAATACTACATTAATGTTTTCATGTTAATCTATTTAATATTATTAATCTATAGGTGAATTTCCTATGCATTGAGCTGATATACACGCATGCATGGTTGAATCAGACAACACAACATAAAACTGTATATGTCTCCATTTTTCAACGTTGTATACCAATCAAAATCACATATATTTCATTTTCATGTGCATCCACAATAACTTTTATGAGTCAAATAAAGTTTTCTTTTCTTTTTCCACCATGCATTACTTTTATGAGTCAAAGAAACTTTCATAATAATTAATTAATAATATATATATATTATCAAATTAAGTTCTTTTATTACCCATGTTTTTAAATGATAATGAATATATTATAGTAATGGTAAAGAAATGTTTTAAATTTCTCTCCCAAGGAAAATAAAAATAGAGAGTATGAAAAGAAATATCATTAACATCAAACATAATAAAAATATATCTTGAGATTAAAAGCCATAAAATCAGAATACATTTAACATAATTTAGTTACTTTTGCATTTACTCTCAAATAATATCATGTGTTCTCTTTATACATATTATAAAATGAAACAAAAACATATTAAAAATTTAGTAAAAAATACATAAAAGTAATAGACACTCGACCAATTGAAAAGACCAGTCATAGACAATTGAGCAATTGAAAAGGAACAGCCTCAACGTGCTTTCTGAAAAGAGAATTAATTAGCATTAACATTAGCATAAGAAACAAAGATAAATGTAGATAATCACAACAATGAACAAACTATTACTCACTTGATTTCTCCATTTATCATAAAAAAAACTTATGTTATATAAAAAATAAAAGAAAAAATTGTTCATTTTCTTTAAATTCATGTTATTTACAGTTGTTAAATATTACTATAACCTATTGTTAACAGTAAAATAAAAAATGTAACCTCAAACTAATAAAATATTTTTCAACACAGTTATAAGGTATCCAGTTCTCATCTTTCACATCAAAATTTTCAACACATGCAAAGATCAAAATTTTCAACACATGGAGTAGTTTTTACATACTAACCTGATGACACTGTAATGTTTTTGCTGTGAAAGATAATGTTCATTTGATTAGCATCAGCGGCCCTTGATTTTTATGCATTGAGATAACATACTTGTATTTGGATATTTTCTTTCCTAATTGCATAAAAAAAAGACATGATTTAAAAGATGGAATAATAGAAAATATTATCTGTAAATAAGATATCTCTGACACAGTTCTCTTGTTGTATAAAATCTAATAATTTAAGTATTAAATTTCTCAGATAGTTTCCGTTCAGCTATTTTACATAGAATAAGCATAATCACGAGATCTCAAATTTTAATTGTTAATAATATCAAAGAAAAAGTAAAACTTAAATAAGATTCAAATTATAAACCAAAAAGAAAAAAAGAATAATCTTACAGTGTGAATTCTTTCAATTTTGACTATGTTTTGTGTAGGGTTCCCATGTTTGCTTGCTGGGAAAGATATCTAAATCTTTCTACCGGATCTTTCACGAAGCCCATCAGCAAAACTATTCACACTCTGTTATGATAGAATTTTCTCATAAGCAAGCACAAACAATACCAGAAAACTTTCTCTATCAAGGATGAAGCAACTTACAGTATCAGTTGAATCACTTTTCGCAATGCTTTTTCTAGGTCTCCTCGTTTCCTTAGGGAGAATAAGTGAATAAGATAGAATTTTGTCATAAGCATGCAGAAATATATAACACAATATATAATACCAAGAAAAAAAAGTTAAGAACGTAAAATATTATACCAAATAATTCTAAACATCTTTTACAGCAAATATCATTAACTATCATTCACTTACCGATTGAGTGATTCCCACAATGCCTTAAATCATATTAAAATATCTAGCACAAAAACGTCAACTAACTTACATTATCATTTCCTTCAACTTTCACATCGTTTTCTGCAATTCGTCATGTTCTTTATGGAAAATAATTTGATCTTCCTCGTCTGACTCATCAAAGTTACAATGGGATTTTCAACTTTCACATCGATTTTTCACGATGTTTAATTGAACTACTCATTTTCTGCTTAAAAAAATGAAGAATTTATGCTTAATCAAGAGAGAACGTCAGAATAATAAATAGAATATTTAAAAAAACTTGCTATCGAAATAAAAATACATTTAATACATCTTATGAACCATGATTTTTTAAATAAGATATCTATAATGAATTTTGTAATAGTGTATTGATAATAAAAAAGAATATTACAACATTTTATTAATGTTATACATTACTAATTCTCCCATTCCCGTGTAGCAAATAAAAGCATATTCTAAGCGAGAAAAAATTCAGTAGCATTTTTTATACATATACATAGCATGTGAGTTGGAAAGTAAATGCACTCATTACTATATATATTCAAATCTGCAGTAAACTTTTTTATTAACATTGAAATTTTAAAAATTACAAATATAATACATTTATCAGATGAATGTGAGCTTTTACTATAGTTAAAGCTAAAATTATGTAACTTAATAGCATATCAACTTAAATTTTAATCATAAATTTCCATTTATTCTATTAAATTGATTCCTTGTTAGCAAAGGATTATTACTTCTAATTTGAAGTAATATAAAACAACATTCATTATTCTCATTACTTAATATTAACAATGACAGTACCTTTTTTTTATTAAATTATTAGGTAATTATTTAATTATTCAATTATTCCTTTACAAAATTAAAAAACCTTTTCAATGACGTACATATATACTATAAACAATTATAACATTTACATCTATATATAATAAACTCATTTGTACAAACATATATTATCTATCATATAAAAATATCATATAAGAATGGCTGACTTTGGATGAGAAAGCACACCAATAAGAAATAATATTACATAGAAATTCAAATTATTTAAAGCTAAAATATTATTTATCTGCTAATAATAAAAATTAAAAAAATATCTCAAAAATGTCAAAATTTTATGATATGATTACAAAATTGTCAAAAATATATACGCAAAATTTCTTTAAATTTAATTCATATAAGATATTATTTATAATGTTTAACTTTTTTTTATCAATGTTAGTTGTTAAATACATTTGAAACTTCAAATAAAATTAATAAAATTTGGTTAAAAAAGTTAAATTTTAAAAATGAGAAACTAAATTAATCTAAAATTTAAAAAAGAAAATCATATATATAATTAAGAGATAAAAATTATATTTAACTTAATTTAATAAGTTAAAGTGTTGCAAGTTTTAAAACATGTAGATCTGAAGAGGAATGTAGTTTTTATATGCTAACCTGAAGATTATGTAATGTTTTTGCTGTGAAAGATAAAATCTTTATTTGATCAGCAGCCGCCATTGATTTTTGATGCATGCATTTGCTGGATCTCTTCGTACCTGATAACAAAATCACAGAATATTAAACAATAGAAAATATAATTTGTGAATAAGATTGTATAAACAAACATAATGTCTAAAAAAATTGAAGTTCTAAATTCTGAGATAGATAGACTATTTTACTTTCTTTTTTACTTTTGTGAGATGAATAAATGTAGTTAGATACATATGTTAAAAGAAATGGTTAAAAATAAACATAATGCTTATTACTAAATGAAAAGAAAAAGAAAATCTTATACAAGTACATAAACTAGATGTAAAAATATATTCAAAATATAGAAGTACGTAAGCTAGATCCATGTTTTTCAAACAGATACCAATATATTAATATAAATTTAATTTATGAAAACTTACCGACATAAGAGCTTCCGGCATGAGAGTGAGAAAGGAAAGACATAATGAAGTAGATGTAAAAACTTACTTGTAAATGAAAAAAAATATATTATATATATCTTATACAAGTACATAAACTATATGTAAAAATATATTCAGAATATACAAGTACTTTAATAATAAGAACATGCTCATACTCCTATTTTATGAAAACTTATTTTATGAAAACTTACTGTCTGAGAGATGAGCTTCTGCATTTAGGTTTCCAACCAAAATATGAAAGACAGAAGGAAGCGGCGGAGGGAATGAGGCGTGAAACTTTAGGGTTTTTGGTGACCTTTATATAGCCGAACATGAGGCCCACTATCTCTTCAATTATGTCTGTAGTTTTAAAAGTTTTATCATTACTTAATTATTATTATTTTTTGTTAAATAAAATCAATTATTTAATTTCTTGAAACATGAAAATAGATATAAAATCATAATCTTGTAGAATATACATCATAATATATGAACAACCTTATAAAATTAGTATAAATTAAATTTTACTCAATAAGAAAATTATTAATGTAGTCAAATAAATGTTTCATAGAATATTCATTAATAAAATACGATATATATAATGATAAAAAAAATATAAGCTTAATTATGATATAATAAATAATTTGTCTTTATCACTTTGTTCACTTGAATGGATTTGAGAAAAAATAATTGAATGAATTTGAGAGGATTTGAAAGTAAATTTTGTTGTAGTTTATTTGAGTGGATTTGGAGATAAGTGAAAATGGATTTAAAAGTAAATTTTTTTAATTTATTACATCAATTAAATCCTATACTAATTCTCACAAACTATACTTCCAAATTCATTCTCAGTTACCTCCAAAATCACTCAAATAAACAACAAAAATATTTACCTTCAAATTCTCTCAAATTCATTCAATCACTTCTCTCCAAATCCATTGAAGGAACAAAGGGTATAATTCCTAGAATTTCTTAAAAAAATTCTATGGTGACGTGTTTTATTAGTGTATTAGTGATGTGAAATCTAAATGTTGGAGGTTACTTTGACATTTAACAATCATTCAAGCTTATAGGTAATTATAATATTATTTACACATCTTATTGATTTACTCTCATTAAGTTACCGATCATTTTGAAACTCACTTTAAATTATATGATATTTATTTACTGTTATCCCATCCTTTAAACCATTATATTTTTCAGACAGATAATGAATGCAACACCATTGTGAAGGAAAGGAGATGTGTATAATAGGTACAAAGGAGATGCCTATATTAGGTACTATTTAGCATTTTGTTTATCACAATTATTTTTTAACATTTTCTCTTGTTATTCAAATCTATTAACTATGTTTACATGCATGGTTGAGATTTGATAGTTATTTTAATTTATTTAATATTTTTTTTATACTAGTATATTTGATGTATTGTTAGAGATATTTTGATATTAATATTAATGTATCACACGTATTGATTAAATTCTATTATTAATCAAGTTTAAGGATTGATAATTAATTGACTCAAAATATGTAACTAATGGATTGTCTTTGTATTATTTGAATGAAAGGATGAAAATCTATTATAACTAATATAAAAGTTAAAGTTTCATCATTTCATAATATATTTTATAAAACTATGAGTACAAGCCATTAGTCACATGTTTATATAAAATTAAATTTAAATATATCTGATTAATATATGAGATTTTATAAATTAAAATATTTCAACTGATACCATAAATGAATGAAAAATATCAAGAAAAAACATTAAAATGATTAAGAACATTATGTCAATCTTCTATATAAGATTTATATTATATATAAAATCAAAGAATTATACTGCTAATCAAGTGAATATTCGGATAATGTAGAAAAACACATCATATTAGCATCTAAGTTTAATGCAACGGAATAATCTAAGTAAGAAAATATATAAAAGCATTGCTTTTGTAAGAAATATTAAGCAAATGTCATTAGACAAATGTCACTTAAAAAGAGATAAGTGTATTTGTGATTATAATATATAAAAGCATTATCATCATATGATTCACCGAAGTTGTTTTTTAACATTGCTTAGTATATATGAGAAACTTTGTTTAATATTGTGAATTGATTAAGTTTTTCTGTGTAGTTAGTACAATGTATTTATATGTATCTAACAATTTCAATGTATTCGGTTGTTATTTCAGGAAATAATTAAAAAATATTGTCCTTTTCTATAGTGAGTGAATAGAAATGGCAGGCATGCAATGTTGAGATTTAAATTCACACTGTGCGTTACAGCTTTCTAACGTTTTATACATAAAAGCCAAAGTAGAGACTGAGATACAACAGCTGTAAATAACTTTAATTATCTTAAAATCTATATTTCTTCGCTTATTGCAATTATTTCTCTGTGATTTTCAAAAGTTTTATGTGGTTATAAATACATCCAATATTCACCTAACACAGTCAAAACACTTAGAATTTTCATCCTTATTCATATTTTCTTTTAACAGATAAACATTTTCAATCGCAGAGGTTTGCTCTTAGTTTATGCTTCTTTCGCTTTTGTGAATGTTTCTTTCTTTCATTTTCACAAACACTTGTTGGGATTCCCTTCCCTACATTGATACATTTCTATATATCAGATCACACTTCAATTATTCGACTTACAAAATCTGTTATCAACTTTATTAGACGATTCTCTGAATATATAGTGATACTGTGAATTTCATGTGTTTTTATCTTTATTTTCTATTGTATTTTTTGTTCAGTTTCAAGATATGTTTATATCGTGTTCCTAAGTTAATAATATTAATATTTTGTTGCTTATCGTGATAGAGTTAAACAAACACAATTTTCATTATGATTAATATCTGGATGTACAATTGATAACGTATTTAAAAACTGTTGCAGAGACATGCTATTCAGAAATAATATTTCCTGTAATAAGGTATGTTGTCTCAATGCATCAAAATCAAGGGATGACGCTGCTGATCAAATCAACTAATCTTTCACAACAAAGACATTACAATATGTCAAGCATGAGAGGTAAGAAGTTTTATCGTTTTACACATGAAATATTCAGAAGCTCGTGCATGGAAGTAACTGTGTGGCACTGTTTTTTTTAGGTTGGCGACGGCAAAACGTTAATTGGAATTCTTCGTACAGAACAACATCTTCATACTACGTTAGAAATTCATGACTGGATTCCATTGCCGAGTGATTTATTGGAAACAAAAAATACTTAATAGAAATACACTGTTTTTTTTTGTTAGCTTTTTATTTTCAGAAAATTTCTCAGGTTTCTGAATAAACTTCATTGAGGCAGCTATTTGAAACCTGTAATATCACACTTTACCTAATTCAGCATTATGCACATTAATGTGTTCATGTTAGCCTTTTTAACATCCTTGCATCTTGAAATGGAACTTTGGTGAGGAAAGTAAATGCATGTTTGAATACGTTGTTGTATAGGTAAATTCATTGGATATCCATATGCCACACAGTTCAATGTATTCTGATAAGAGAGATTATGGCTCAATTTTAAATGCATTCAACTGAGATGGTTGAATCTGACAATGCAATTTGTCTTTTATGCATAAAACCTTTGATGTTTCCAAAGCTAGATGCTGATCTATTCAACGTTATACCAATCAAACTCACAAAACTAAGAAAGTTTTCCTTTTCTTTTTCCAACCTTGTGAATGTTTACTCCGATCAAAATCTCATTTTACTATGATCTATTTATCTAAGTAAACCTAATTATAAAAGAGATTAGTGAAAAACATATTTTCCTTAACCTCGTACTATTCTACATATTTTCAAAATAAAAAATAAACAATTGAGGAACGTTTTAAGTAAAAAAACCAGTGATTTAAGTATAATATATACATTTGTCTAATGTTTTTGTAAACTCCCTTTCTTTTATGGTTTTATACTTCTAACCATTTCTTCAAATTTAAGTATAATCTCTTTCGTACTATTACTCTCAATTATCACTAATTGCAGATAATGATAATATTACTTGAATTAGGGTCAACTCACACACATATATGTTCTCAGTCAATAATATAACTTTTTTATCAACAAAAAAGTCTTTCGTTAATTCTCTCTCATTAACAATTTTAGTTAATTGAAATTTAATTTTCGTTATTACTTTTATTTTATATATATTTGCTATCAAAGTTTGTACTTAAAAATTTTTAAGAAAGAGAAATTTATAAAATTTATTATTTCTAATAGATTAGTTCAATGGAAATAACGTTACTAAAGCCATACATCCTAGTATTTTTACATCCTAAATTGTTTAAAAGTAATGTTATATTTTTATTAGATCAGAATCTTATATAAACTAAATTTACATATCTTTTATTTGCAACATGACATCTAATATTTTATATTTGATTAATTTATTAATAACAATATTATAGATATGATTTTAGTTATCACCTATCTCCAAAAGTGTAAATTAAAATGTTAAAATAAATATTTCATCTCAAATAATATTAATTAAAGTAGTTACTAAGAAGACAAAATTCAGCACTGTATCACGCTTGAAGAATTATGGAAAAACATTAAACTGTTAGTTCATATCAAATGTTTGACGCAAAACAACCTTTGAAGAAATTATTTATAAATTAGAAAATATCACAAAATATACTTTTAACTTATTCTTTATCCATTTAATTTAGCATTAGCTAAAAATTTAAAAAAAATCATACCCATTATATTTTCAATTATTTTTATTTTTTCTTTATTTTCTATTGTATTTTCTGTTCAGCTTCAACGTATGTTTATCGTATTCCTAAGTTTTCAACATATGTTTCTCGTATTCCTAAGTTAATAATATTAGTAATTTATTGTTTATCGTGATAGAATTAAACAAACAAATTTTTCATTATGATTAATATCTGGATGTAAAATTTATCAATACATTGAAACATACAAATATAAAATGAGACTAAGAATAAAATTCAGTAGTCTTTTGATACATTCATGGCGTGTCAATTACAAAGTAAATGTATTCATCACTATATATATACATAAAGGTGTACAAATAAAAATTTTCATTCTATTAAGAAACTTAGCTGTATATCCGTTTGTTTACTCCAGCTCCAAGTTTCTCCATCTGTTAAAAGAAAGTTAAATCATATATTATTAAGTTTTTTTGCTAACAATAAAAAAAATATCCTGAAAAATGTCAAAATTTTATTTTATGATATAATTAAAAAAGTGTCAAAAATATATACCCAAAATTTATTTAATGTTAATTGATAAATACATTTTAAATTAATAAAATTTGGTTAAAAGAATTAAATTTTTATGTTTTAAAAATAGAAACCAAATTAATTTAAAATTTAAAAATAATTTTGTATTTAAAATTAAGAAACCAAAAAATAGATCTGAAAGAGCAATATAAGTTTTATATGCTAACCTGATGATTATGTAATGTTTTCGCTGTGAAAGATAAGATCTTTATTTGATCAGCAGCCGCCATTGATTTTTGATGCATGCATTTGTTGGATCTCTGTTTACCTGATAGCAAAATCACAGAAGATTAAACAATAGAAAATATAATTTGTGAATAAGATTTTATAAACTAACATAATGTCTAAAAAATTGTAAGTTGTAAATTCTGAGATAGATAGACTATTTTACTTTCTTTTTTCTTTTGTGAGATGAATAAATGAAGTGATTTGTTAATATAGTTAGATGCATATGTTAAAAGAAATGGTTAAAAATAAACATAATCTTTACTACTAAATGAAAAAACAAAAGAAACTCAGTACATAAACTAGATGTAAAAATAAATTCAAAATATAGAAATACATAAACTAGATCATGTTTTTCACACAGATACCATTAACATACTATACTATGATATAATATATTATATAAATTTAATTTATCAAAACTTACCGATACAACAGCTAAGGGAATGGAAAGACAGAAAAAAGAAGCTGCGTAAGCGAAGCGGAGGGAATGAGGCGTGAAACTTTAGGGTTTAGGTTACCTTTATATAGCCACATGAGGCCCACCGTCTCTTCAATTGTATGTAGTTTTAAAATATATAATATGATAACTTCAAGAGATTATTTATCATTATTAATAAATTAATTATCTAAATCTCTATGAAAATAATTTTAGTGTTTGTAAAACAATACCAAAACTATTTAAATAGCAATCAATTTTAGAGATAAAAAATAATTAATCACAATATAAACTAACATAAATATTAATTTATAAATTATAAATAATTTGTCTATGTAATAGTCTTTATTATAAATAAAAAATTATAATTAATAACTAATTATATCTTATCACAACATTAATTATCAAGCTTTTGAGTACAATTATTATCTAAATTTTTCATTAATTATAATTTTTTATTTATTATAGTGACTAATTAATAGATTATAAATGAATATTTAAATTAATTAATTACTTTTTTTCTATAAAATTAATTACTATTTCAATGTTTTTTATAATGAAATAAATAATTAGTTTTAAAAAAATATGTAATAAAATAAATTCTAATTATTTTTACTTAAAGTGATAAATATCAATATTATATATTTATTTGTACTAAGGGTAAATATGTAATATTTAATAATAATTCAAACAAAAGATATTAATAAATAAATGTATGACTTCTACAATAAAAAATTCTTTGTCTAACATCCCAAAATATAGTATAAAATTATATAATAGTCATCAATATTTTTAATAAGAACAAGAACAGTCGACAAAGATAGAAACTATAAAGTTGTTATAGTCATCCAAAATAACCATAAAAGGATTTTATATACACATTAACTAATCAAAACTATGTACAAGATAACTAACTAATGCTACTATACATCAACAGTTCCCCCATCTAGCGTATGCTCCAGGAAACCTCATCACCCTCTACTTATACCCACCGAATGATCATAACAAAAAAAAAGAAACAAAGATACATACAAACACAATCACAAAAAAAAGGGTAAGCTAGATATTAAAACAATTCATATAATACACTAATATATTCATACATCAGACATCATACATACCTAAACCATCATATAATACAATAGATACTTCTACATCATCCTCAAAGTTAAAGCATAACTCAAAGTTATTAGACAACAAAGAAAGAAAGAATCAAAACAGGTTCTAGACTGGTAGCTCAGTGCACAAGCTCGTTATGCCAAAACAGAAACAATGAGTTATGCTGGCTCAGTGACTGCACTTGCTCAACTGCAAGTATTTTGCTCGCTCACTAGAATACTTTGATTAAATACAATAAATCAAATAAATACACACAAACAGTTGACACTAGACTCAATTATTCAAATTCTGGTACTTTTGCCCAGCCATCAGGTGTGCTCGATTAGTTAAAAGTGTTTGCTAGCCCCCTCGCTCAACCACCATGACGCCATCTACAAATATAAAAACAATGAGTTTTTCTCGCTCAGCTAGAAATGTTATACTCGCTTAGTGGATACACTCGCTCAGTGAGACTACATACTTTTACAACACAAAAATTGCAAAATTTGCCCCCTTCCACCACCCATGACCTATCTTATGCATATTTCCCAACTTCTAACACTTCTAGATTAATTCTAAACTAAAATGGACTTAACCAAAAGTATATAAACCCACCTAAACTCATTTTAAATTGTTCTACCACAAGATTCTAATCCAAAAATAACAAAAACCCCACTTTAGATACTAAACTTGAATTCCACAAGTTCTAGCTCATATTTGAGCAACTTAGGGGTATGAACAAGTCACAAAAGACTCAAAGACAAATCCCAACTACTACAAATTGTCTCAAAACATTCACATAAAAAATTCATTACTCAATACCCTCAATTTACGCCTAAAAACCATCCAAAAACATCACCAATTGTATATTATACATTTCTAAACCATTTTTTCTACTAAATCACAACACAATTAAGTTTCAATTCATTATACCATAGAGACTAAAACATTATTTTTCCACCTAGACCAGTTTGTCTAAAACTCACTTATTATAACCTTCATTTTTAGACCAAAATGACCTACAACCAAGACTAACATTTCCTTCTCACTAATTCCAATTCAATTAACATAACTAACCTCACAAACACAAAATTCAACACATCCGAACAAATTCATCTCATTCTAAAACATTCATCATTGCACCAAACATCCATTAACTATTTTAAACCATTCAAATCCCAATTCATACAAAGGTAGATAAATTTTTATTTTTAACCAAATTCAACACAATCTAATTAAAATCAAGAATTAAAATAATATCAAGAAATGTCACTAACTTTCCTTATTTTAGGAAGAAGTCTTACGACTCTAAGAACTTCCAACCATTATTTCCACCAAAAGATACTCTAGAAATGTAGAAAACCTTAGGTAAAACTTTAATGGAAAGTGACAACTATCTTAAACCACTTTGGCAAAGAAAGTAAATGCAAGTTTGAATACACTGTATCAATAAATTAATTAGATATCCATATAACTCACATTTCAAAGTATTTGTAATACAAAAACAACATTATACCTTATTCATAATAACATTATACAATATTTTTTCTATTTTATTTTGTTGAAGGTGAAGACATTACAGGATAAACTCTTTTTTTTAATCTACTATCCTTAGTGTTGATAAACCCACACAAATTACATTTATTTAATCCCTGCACCAATAGAATAAGGGCCATAAGTTTATTCGAAGATTATCAAATCTTAATCTTTCGGGCCATAGTATAAAGTAAGCTTTTTGAAGTACCAATTGATCCATAGTTTATTATTATCATTTATAAAATACATTTCTAGCCATAATCATAGTTTAATATTATTGTTATTTATAGATTACCATTTTTTCAATAATAATAGTCTATTATTATTTATAGGTTCAATATTCTCCCAAAACTGTAGTCTATTTAATAGATTCTATTGTCACTTATAGATAATAACCACAATATATTATCACTTACTGATTAGTGTTTTCCCAATAACAGTGGGACTACTACTTTTTTGGATTTCTTTTTAATTTTGTTTTGTTTTAATTTCTCTGTTCTATTTTCACTTATAGACAATGAATAACCATAATATATTATTATATTCTACAAAATTATGATTTCATATTTATTTTTATGTTTTGAAAAATTGAATTACAGATCTCATCTAATAAAGATAATTAAATAATGATAAAAGGTCATCGTATTTGGCTACATAAACATAACCTAAGATGCTGAAATTGTAAGTTGTCATAGAATACCTTTTCATATTGATAAAAAAATTTAAACAATTCTATTTTAATTCTTTTTTTCTATGTTATCAGTAATTTTTTTAAACAACTAACAGTTTTTATTTCTTTTCACATGGTTAAAAGAATGACATTAGGTTAAGTTTATAAACACTTTTGCATTTACTGGTAAACGAGTAATTTAACAAACATTGAATAAGACCGTATTCTATTGATTTAATCATGCCGCATAATATTTTTATGGGAGTTGTAATTGAGTTATTTCAATTTCATAGTTTTTTTTCTTTAATTGAAAGAAATTATGAAATTGAAATAAAAAATCAAAACATACATTATCAAAGTAATAAAATAAAAAAATAATAAAAAATAAGAATAAGAAAAAGGTATATTAATTATGATATAGAAACCTTAATTTTTCATTAGGTTACCGGTATAATTTTGAAACTCACTTTGATATTAATTGAATCTAAATATGTAATTAATGGATTGTCTTTGTAGTATTTGAAATTCTATTGTGAAAGGATGAAAATCTATTATAACTAATACAAAAGTTAAAAGTTTTATCATTTCATTATATTCTATAAAATTTTGAGTACAAAGTCATTAGTCACATGTTTTATGTAATTAAATTTTAATATATCTAGTTAATATATAGGATTTTATAAATAAAAATATTTCAACCGATACCATAAATGAATGAAATATCAAGAAAAATTATTAAAATGTTTCAGATGATTATCAATCTTCACTCCTGCATATAAAAATTTATATTATATCTAAAATCAATTATACTGTTAATCAAGTGAATATTCGATCCTTTATAATAAAGACAATACATAATATAGAAAAACTCATCATGTTAGCATCCATTTTTAATGCAGCGTAATAATCTAAGTAAGAAAATATATATAAACATTGTTTTTATAATAAATATTAAACAATTGTCATTATACAAATATCACTTTAAAAAGAAAGTGTATTTGTCATAATAATATTAATAAATTATTCAACCAATTAAAACTTAAAAATTATAAAATAAATATTTCATTATCTGTTGCAGTAACTTGGATGCTAATTTAATCAGGTAATGAGATTTTGTATAATATGTAATGTTTTTGCAGTGAAAGATCAAATGTACATATCATTAACGGCATAATATCAGATAAAAAAAACTTCATATACATTTGATGTATGTCAAATTCGGCATTATCTTATTTATTTATCTGGAAAAAGAAAGTAAAATAGTTCGTTTGAGAGTGCAATTATTACATTAAGTTTTTATGTGTGTAGGTAATTAAGTTATATGCATGTGTTAATTAATTTGAGAGTGTAATTTGTTCTTATTTTATTTTATGTTTTGTTGTTCTTGCAATCTATTTTTTACTATTACTTGCATTAATGAGATTTGATAATCAATTTAATACTTTTTTATATTAATATTATGAATTTTGTTGGATATATTATTATTCATATAGTTGCACCTTTTAGAACTCCTTATTAATTGAATTTATTCAATAATTAATTGGATCCATTTACCTAACTAATGAATTGTATTTGTAATTTTGAAAATCCTATATGAAAGGATGAAAATCTATTATTACTAACTTAATGCTTAAAAGTTCATACTTTTATAGTATATTTTATAAGATTAGAAGCAAAACCCATTAGTCACATGTTTGGATTCAAATTATTGTAAACAACATAACATAATGCATCAATAAACATAATAGATGTAGGCATGAATAGAATAGGTTTCCATAATAACAAAATAATTCACTAATATAAATAATTTTTTTTCAAACCGTCTCGTTACTTAAAACACAAATCATCTCTCTAAAATTATTCCTCTTAGTTCTCTCTCTCTTCATTTTAAGAAATCTCGCTCCTCAATCATATGTTTGACGATCAGGAAGTTTCTATTTGATCACAGCTGAGCGATTCCCATTTCTAACCGATTAGTTATTGGTTTAGAGCAAGTAAGTTTCTACCTTTTTTTCTTTTTGTTCTCTGTTTATGATCATGCTTAGGAACTTCTATGTGTCATTTATACTCTATTCTTGGTTCTTTGTCAATCTGTGGTCCTAAGGACTCACTCTGATCACAATTTGGTGATTTATAGGTGTTTTTAGAATTCCTTGGGTCATAAGCAAGAGTTTCAGCATTTCTTAGAGTTCAGTAACTTCGGTGAAAGGTAAAGGAAGCTAATGTTTTATCATAACTAAATTATGATGTATGAATTGCTAATTATGGTGTGTATAACTAATGTATTTTTTTGGTTCTGTTAAAGATGATTGTTATTAAGTATTGAGTGTTTGAAATGATGGAAATTGGTTCAATGATGTAGTGTATCTTACTGTTTTCGTTTGGAATTGATTAATTTCATGAATGCTTCTTATGAAATGCTTAATGATATCAATTTGTTTAGGAAGTTGAGAAGAATTTACTTGGAGAATGTTATAAGTCGTTTTTTATAGGCAAAATGTAGGTTTGATAGGTGAATATTAGAATTACTGGTCTAAGGTGAGAATTGGTGGTTTAGATATGTTATTTTGGTCATTTGAAACTTGTTCGACTTTTAGTTGAGTAAAAATACGATGCTGAGTTGGTAAATCCACAAACAGGTTGTGTTCTAGTTGTTCTTTGGTCAATTTTAGAAGTTGAGTAGTGAACTTTCAAAGTAAGTGAATTGAGGTCAAGAGGAGTTTTGAGGTTTGTTAGTGGTTGATTTGAGACTTGGTCAGACCTCTGAGTGTCTAAGTTATGGGATAAAAGTGGTAGATTTGAGTTATGGTTTATAGGTTGAAATTTTAATTGGCTTAAGTTAGAATTTCATTACAAAATGAGTTTAGTTTTGGTTTTAGTTGAATTATACATGCTTAGATGGGTCTAATTAGGTTTAGAATATCAAATGGAAGTTGTAGATGTTATTAGAACTGTGTAAGTTAGATAAGTGTAATTGAGGGGTGCAAATTATGCAATTTTGGTGCTGCAGAATTATGCAGTCTCGTTGAGCGAGTATAACCATTGAAAGAGTAAAACTATATCTAGTTGAGCGAATATAGTCACTGAGCGAGCAGAACTCATTGTTTTTGTAATCGTAGAGCGACTCATGGTGGTTGAGCGAGTGAACTGGTATGTTACAATGTGGTGGGTAATGCATGTGAACCTCCTTTATCATAAAAAATAAATTTAGATAAAGTTCAAATAAGCAAAATCGACTTTCAACAAATCCGTCTAAAAACTTTCCTTAAGACTTATTTAAATTTGCATAAATGGTTAGAAGCATAAGGATAAAAACAAATTAGATAAGATAAAAAGACTAGGATGAATATACAATACCAATAATTATTTAAAACGATAATAATAAAAATACTAATAAAAGGTAAAACATTTCTCTTTTTAAAATTATTCAATAAACTTTTAATTATTTAAAAAGTATAATAATAAAAAAAGACCAACAAAAAACAAAATGTTTATCTTTTCCACAATTATTTAATCAACTTCTAAGTATTTAAAAAGTAGTAGTCTACTTATACATCCATAAAAGTTATTGAATCTATGTTTGGTCTATATAAAATTCATCGATAATCTCTCTTAAAAAGAATACTATGAAATGTGTGGCATATGGGTATCCAATTAATTTAGTGATACAAGGTATTCAAACTTACATTTACTTTCTTCACCAAAGTTTCAATATGAAAGTAGTTTCTTGAGAAGAAGAGATAATTTCTGAAAACAAAAAGACAATAAGTAAAACATTTATCAGAAGGAAGGAGAATTCGACTGGTCATACTTTCGGTCAAGTTTGTTTTTTTTTTCCAATAATGCGTCCTGCCTTGGAATCCTGTATCTACCTCAGATGCTTCCATTAAAGTTTTACCTCGTTAAATGGAAATCCAATGCATGTCTTTCATATGACAGTATGAGATTTTCTAAGTTTTACCTTATTTACAATAGCAGCATTTATCTGATGCAATAACCTTGGATGCTATCCTAATAAGCTAATGAGATTTTGTATAATATGTTCTGAAAGATCAAATCAACATTTCATTAACAGCATAATCTGATATATCATACTTTCATGTATTTGTTGAATCTCACAGTCCATAAAAATTTAGCAGCATTTGTTGGATTGAAGTAGCCATAACTGTCATATCTACTAGAGAGCAAGTCTTTTTGCAAATTCTTCATCTAATGTTATAAATTATTCACCAAAGTTATTTTCTAACATTGGTTTATATATATATATATATATGAGAAACTCAATTTGTTTAATATTATTGATTAATTAAGCTTTTTGTATAGTTACATTGGGTTACATGCATGCGTTAATTAATCTAAAAGTGTAGTTTATTTTTATTTTATGTTTTGTTGTTCTTGCAACCTATTACTTACATTAATGAGATTTGATAATATTTGAATTAATGTAATATTGTTTTCTATTAATATCATGTATTGTAATAATAATGCAATTATTCACTGTAGATGTGCCAAGAAAGCAGAAGACCTAATCTGATAGCCTCCTAAATGCAGATGTTGGAATTCAAAATGGAAATTGAAAGCAGACTTTGGAACTCAAAATAACAATTGAATTATCATAAATAGAGTAATTATTATTTTTTATTCTTCTTTCAAGTCTCTTTTTTTTTAATTTGTTGCATGAGATTTTCGGTTTGCGTGTGATGTCTATTTCTCTTTAATGTTCAATACATGTTTATACAAATATTTGTTCTGTTAGGATTTTTAGAATGCGATCAGCTTTTAATTTCAATTTTTATGTGTAGATATTGTATTATATATGAAAATAGGTTACTGGGAATAATATAACTTTTTGTGTTAGTAGCTTGTTGCTAAGCAAATATAACTAGTAAAGTATAATATTATTTTATATAATAAATTTGTAATTAATGTTTTAATAAGAAGATACTTACTGTAATGTTTGATTGGTATTAATAAATTTAAAAGATTTATGGAACAAATCATGCCACTTATAAACCCACTTATTATAATCTTTTTCCAAATCCCAATCATATGCTTCCGTAAAAGACATATTTTCCTTTAGATAACCTAAATAATATTTCAATAATAATAATTTAATGCAACTAACTTTTTAATCAACTATTAGACAAAATAACCTAAGTATTATAATATGAAAATCACAAAAAGTAACCAAAATTAAATACTGTGGTTTGTCTATTGGTAATAAAAAGTTATGTACAATCTAATATAAATTTGACCCTAATTAACTTTTCACAAATAATCAATTATTAAAAAATGACTCAAATGTCACGACATATCACATTATAGTATTTGACCATCACGACATCAGAAAATCTTCTTTTAGCTAAGTCTTTATCTATTTCATTTATCATTAGCTAAAAAAAACCAGTATATTTTCAATTATTTCTATTTTTCTCAAATATTATTGCATAATTAATATACTTTAATATAAACATTTCAATATATCTTATGTTAAAAGATATATCAAGTTAATTTTTAATTTCTTTTTATCAGTAAATATTAACAATTAATATTTTATTAGTGAAAGAAATTAAACTCACAACTTCTCTCACACTCCTTTTCAATTCTTTTTATATACATAATTTTAAAATTTATTTATATTCATGAACATAAGTATTATAATATTTAATTCTATATAAGTATTTATTCATAATTAATCACACACACCTAAGGATTACTCAAATATTTAATGAAGGAAACAAGTGTACAAACAAATATACCGTTATAGATATTGATTCATAGATTGATTTCTTTGAACTTCCTAATTTCTTATTCTCTTTTGATTTCTTAGAAACAGGTTTCCTATGCAAGAATTCGATTTGCTTAATTTGATTGTCTTATTTGCAATTACATGAATGTTGATTTAATCCTTTCATACTATTATCTTTTTTATGATATATAACCATTTCTTGAGCAAGAAGCTCAAATATAGAAATTTATTAAAATGATTGTAATAAGAATAAGTGATAAAAAAAACAAAGAATAATTTACTTACTAAGTTATTTCTGTAACACTATTTTTTTAATCCTATTTTTGTTAACCAACTTTTCGTATTTACTTAGTTATCTAATCTATATAATTGCCCAATATATATATTATTGCTGATAAAAAAAACTATATAATTGTCCAATATATATAATCTGATTTTCGAACAGATTTGTTTTAGCCAGTAATGAGTTGTTTACAATGAACAAATTTTCATTTCTTTTAAACTTAACCTAAACCAAATTTATTAATGTATCATTTACATTGTACTTTTTCTATAAAAGTAAATTAATGGAGCAGTTATTGTTTTGTAGCAGTCTTGTGTTATTAATGCGTTCATGTTAATCTGTTTCACATTTTAAACAACTTGCATGTTAAATGAAACTTTTCGTGAGTAAAGTAAATGCAAGTTTGAATAACCTTGTATCAGTAAATTCAATGGATCATGGCACACACTTCAATGTTTTCTGATAAGCGAAACTATTGGTGAATTTTGTATGCATTGAACATATACACACATGCATAGTCGAATCTGACAATTCAATATTTCATTTTCACATGAGCATCCAAGAAACAGAGATTCAGTAACTTTTGAGTCAAAGAAATTTTTCCTTTTCGTTTTCCAACCATGCATTACTTTTTTCTGTCTTACATAATGATGTTTCAAAGGTGATCAATGTTTATTATGGTCAAAATTTTAAATAGAATACGTTTATTTTTTATGTGGAACATGATATCTAATATTTTAATATATTAAAAACAATATTATTGATATGATTTTAGTAATGACCTACCAAGAAAATTGTAAATTAAAATATTAAGTAAATATTTGATAAAAATAATATTAATTAAAGTAGTTATACAAAATTGGAATGCAATGTCCCACACGCCGGTTTTGAAATAATTAAGAAAAATTGTCCTTTTCTAGTTTCAAAGAACTTTAAACCTACTTTTTCTTCTTCTCGAGGACTGATAATGACAGAAAGTGATTCATGGTTTTTGGATACAAATGGCAGCCATGCAATGTTCAGATTCAAATTTACCACTGTGTGTTACAGCCTTCTAACGTTTTATACATCCTCGTAAACGCAGGCGTTGGAATTCATAATGGCAATTGAATTTTCTGATAGCAAAACTGTTGGGCCATACACATCCAACAGACGTTGGAACTCAAAATATTAAAATTTCTTAAATAAATAATTATCTTTTTAATTTTCTTTTCTAGTTTTTTGCATGAGGTTTTTGGCTTACTTGTGATGTCTATTTATATTTATATTTATATTTATATTTATATTGAATATAAATATTTGTTTTGTTAAGATTTTAATAATTAATATTTTAATAAAAAGAGTAATTGTAATGTTTGATTTGGTATATTAATCTTTTAAATTGATAAGTTAAAAGATGTGTTGATAAATATAAAATTTTGAAGTGTGAAAGTTAAGGGATCTGAATTATACTAAATTTACAAGATTTCTAGAACAAATTATAACACTTATAAATACACTTGTTCCTACCTTTCTTAAATCCCAACCCTGTCGCTTCCATCATACTTTCCTTTTAGAAAGGACTTATATAAAATATTACCATAATGGGTTATTTAAATGGTTATTATCTTATTTACAAATGTTGCAACACAATGAAAATAACAATTTAATGCAACTATTAGACAAAATAACCTAAATATTATAATATGAAAATCACAAGAAGTGATTACCAAAATTAACTAATGTTGTTTATCCAGAATGATCAATCAAAAATTTGTGTACGACCGAAATATTGATCTTATTATTGTGTGTTTGATTGGTACAACGTTGAGTCGTTCTCCACATGACAAACATGCAGAGGTAAGATGAAATCCGTCATCACTTTTAAGAATTTTTATCATTTTACAGAAAATGTCAAATTGATTGCAGATTCACAATCCCGTGCATGAGTTGTTTTTTTAAGGTGTCAGATGTAATTGTAGCACTTTTTTTTAAGGTGTGCATATCTCATGCATGGAGATAGAAAAATGTTATTATGTCAGCATCCATGAATTATTTATGTATTAAGATCAAAGACATACATTGGTATGCATTAGTAAAAATAAATTAAAATGAAGAAACATAAGAGACAGAGATAAATCCAAATAGTAGTAATATTATATTCCTTTAACATTTCTTTGATAAATCCAATAGTAGTAATTATTTCATTGAATTAAATTATATGTCAAAAAAAAACAGAATTAACGTTTTATTGACAAAGACATGCATTGGTAAAACTTTAATCCAAGGTTCCAAGAGTGTATTATTCTAAACGACGAGGGAAAGTTTGACGAAAAGTGTGTCCAGTGCTAATTTTTTTCCTTCTGATCCATGCTTTAAAATTGTTATTTTTTTTTTCAATTTTTTTTTCTGAATTCTGAACAAATTTGGTTGAGCCAGTTATCTTAAACCATTAATATACGAATTTACTGAGTTGTTTACAGTGAGTAAATTTTCATCTCCTTTAAACTTAACCCAAACCAAAATTATCATTATATTGTTTTTTTTTTCTATAAAAGCTAATTAATGCAGCGATTATTGTTTTGTATTATTAATGCGTTGATGTTAATCTGTTTCACATTTTAAACTAGTTGATGTTGAAATGAAGCTTTTCTTGTGTAAAGTAAATGCATGTTTGGATTTTTTTTTTTACGAGAATAGGCAAATTTGCATATAAGAAAAGGTAGATTTTAAAACAATTACGAAATGTTAATATTGTGGAGCTTAATTTAGTCTCACAATGCTTAATAGTGTGAAATGTTGCTTTCTATTTAGCTATATAAACAACTCTATGTAAAGTTTGAAGTATATACCAAACATAAACATACTTCCTAGTGTAGTCGTGAATGTAGACATTTGTACGTTGAACACATCAGAAAATATTTACTTTTTTTTTGGGAATCTCGGTTTGGAGAAGTCGGGGGAGCTTTCTTCAAAAGCAAGAATGTTGCATTCAACATGAACGAGAAAACAACAACATATTTGATGCAGGCATTGTCAAATATGTATGAGAAGCCCTCTACTGCCAATAAAGTGTAGTTGGGGTGCAACTGCTATTGTAGTTAGTAATTCATCAAGCAACAATAAATTGAAGTTTGATAACACTCGTGATTTGATCTTAAGTGAAGATTTTTGTAGGAGAGTTTAGTGGAATCTTCCAGTTCTAATTCTAGTTCAGCATTGAATATTGAAAATAGAGGAAGAAATGACCAAAAAGGTCATAATCAAGGCCGAGACAGATCAAAGTCTAGCGAAAGACCACAAACAAAGGTTCAAAATGATATCACTTTACAAATCAATGTTAGGCTTCAAGGAAGAACAACAATAAAAAGAAGCAAGATGATGATCAATTAGCAAATGCAACAACTTATGAAATAGTAGATGCACTATTATGTAGCTTAGACAGTTCCATTGACTCATGGATTGTGGACTCAGGTCCGTCATTTCATACCACACCCTCCTTAAAACTATTATCTATGTTTCTAGAAAGTTTGGGAAAGTTTACCTTATAGGTGGAAAATATCTTGATATTGTGGAAAGAGATGATATTAACATTTTGAACCTTTAACGAAAGTGTGTGGACTTTGAATAATGTTAGACATAATAATGCCTTAAAGAGAAACTTAATATTTATATGGCAGTTGGATGATAAGGGGAATCACACCACTTTTGGAGATGAACATTGGAAGGTAATGAAAGGCAATCATGTTGTTGCTCATGACTAATGGAAAAATCACATTTTATGACGTAGAAAAATCACATATTATGACGTAGTTCTTGGGGACATAGTTCTGGGCGTTATAATATGTCTGCACATTTTATAACGCATCAGAAATTTACGTCATAATAGCTTGAACATATTATGACGTAGTTTCTGAAATCAGTCATAATATGCACAGTTTATTATGACAAATTTTCATTTGTACGTCATAATATATCGAAATGTATTATGACGTAGATGTATTAGTACGTTATAATATGTGATGTATTATGATATAGATACTTTTATCAATCATAATATGTTGAATGTATTATGACGTACAATTTTTCACCTATCATAATAAATTGTTTTCAAAATCAATTTATTATGACGTACATTATTTAATACGTCATAATATATGTTTTTAAAAAAAATTGATTTTTATAAATTGACATCCAATGAAATTATAATCATATTCTTGTTCATCCAATGAAATTATAATCATATTCCTATTCATCCAATCAATTTATAATCAATATAGTTTCAAATTAACAAAATAAATGAAACTAACAAAATAAAGATCATTTAAAATATTAAATTGTCTAATAATATTTAATACATCATTTATACATAAAACTATATATTAAATCCAAATATTACATTAATGTACCTACACTATTGAAGTGTAGCTAAGTTTCTACTAACACTTAAAATAAAAGAAGCCCAATTCCTTCTAATGTCTTCAATGTCTGCAACTTCCATGGAAGATGAATCATTAAAAATCTACAAAAAAAAATAATAGAGTTAAAACAATATTGTAATCAATAGTTAAATTATTTAGTTAGTTTTTTAATACCTTATTCCATGATTCAGTTATGTTTGTACAAATAATGGTATGCATGTGTTTCATTACATAATACCCACACTCATAGCTGCCCAATTGACGTCGACACTGCAAATTAAATACAAATAATCAAGATTCATTCAAACCAAAGACACAAAATATCATATTATACTCTAGCTAGCCTTTGCACCATGTAGCTTTGATCAATTTTTCTAAACCAAATTTCACAAAACCAACAACACAACCAATTCCTCATAAAAATAGTAATCACAAAACACAAAACAAAGGTTAACTTCTCTTACATTAGGTGTGGTTATTTGCATCTTCTTCCTAGAGACAGATGGAACACCCCGCAACCTTGAATAAGCTTCCAAAGACCTACAAAAGGTAGACATTCAATACATCATAATAATAATAATGTAAGAAGGAATCAAAATAGAAAGGAAAACTTACGCCTCTAATATATTTTTGATGGACAATGTGTTAGCTTTCTTATGCAAGGAACATAAGAGAACTACAAGAGAACGATCAGGAACAATAAGTAGCAATTGCCAATGACCCCTACAAGTTAGAATAATATTAATTAAAAGAAACTTTTAAACTAGTCATGAAGAATTCAAAAATTGTGTACTTACTTATGCAAGTAAGGTGCTAAATAGACCTCTTTACCAGCTTTTTCAAACATTTCTATCAAGTATTTTTGCACATCCTCTGATTTATTTCCTACACTTTGAATGATAACAGGATCAAGAAATCCATAGATAGTAGCATTCCTTCTCTCGATGCAGAGGTGATGCAAATACTTTCAATATGAACAAATAATGTTAGAAAAAGTACATGAATGCAATATCATAGTATTTTCATGGTTTATGAAGGTGTACTTACAAATTCCAAACTTGTAGAACTGTTGTAGAGAGGAGATCATTACCAATGACAATTTCACAAATATCCCTATGACATACAAATAAAGTGGTGGTAGTAGTCTTGCATGTGAGTTCAGGAGGCATATTTATCTCAATAGTTTTATTTCCCATTGTGACTACTGCTGCACCAAGTTGTTGGAGAGGCGACAATTGTGATATTGGAGGTGTAACAATGTTTGTCTTCTTAGAAACGTCCTACATTTGACCACAGAATAAGGCTAATAATATATGCATCATAATACAACAAATACATAAGTAACTAAGGCAAATATGGATAAAAATACTTACTAAAATTGGCTTTGCCAATCTGGCTGGCCAAATGATAAAATTTCCTAGAGCTTGTCCCACTGTTTGAATCTCCTCATTAGGCAGAGGAACACGAGCAGAAGAATCTTTAATATCCACAATCACCACTCGCAACATATCATCTTTAATAGCCTCGTGGTGGATGGTGCTTCCTAAATTATATATTTTACCTAAGACACAAAAAAGATTTAAACCACATACAAATCACATATTCAACATACACAACTAAACAAAATTGAATTTACCTAAAGCCACCAAATGCCAGTGGGGATCATCAACATACAATTCACAATCAACAAGATCAACACCATCCCCTGATTCTTCAGTAAGAGGACAACTCCCCTTTGTGCTAGCAACATGGGAAGCCCCCTTTGGTGGACCTTGAATAGCCAATCCTAAGGATGCTATCTCTGATTTGATTTCTGACAATAATTCATCTCTCAATTCTGGGAACAATTCTTTCTTAAACTCATTTTTTAGCACCTTTTTATCACATATTTAACGTTAGGCTTTGTAGAAAGCTACAACGCAACAACACTATAAAGCTACAAATAAGAAAATTTATTTTTAAATTATGGGATGACATCTTTAAACAACATACTAATTCTATGCCTTGATTTCATCCAGAATACGTGATGTATGAAATTACCCTCTTCATGATGAAAAAACAAAGGATGTTGGGTTTTCTCTTTTCTTCACTAAGGACACAGGTGGAAAGCAAAAAAAAAGCATGAAAATGAATGAGAAGGGTATATAGGTAAATGTAGAGCAATTGACCATTGAATTAAAATAATAGAAAATTGGTTTGAAAAAAATGTAAAATACTAATTTAGATGCACTTTCAAAAGTTTTATTTAAATAGAGATATTTTAAACATTGAAATAAAAAAGTTTTTTATTAAGATATTTTTAAATTTTAGGCTTAATTTAATAACAGAAACCTATGATAAATTTTATAAAGGGCTTTTCTAGTATTGCTCTGTATCAAATAAAAATATTTAGTTAATATGATATATATATTTTTTATTTGAATTAATGGTCAATATGTTTGTATCAACAAATCTATAATGAACCTAGTAAAAAATGTGATATAGTTTTAATTAACATATGATTAATTTTTTAGCGTTTTATTTATTATAAATGTTAAATTATTCTCCTTTGTCATTAAAATACCATCTTTCTGTTTGTTTGTCTTAGCGTAGCATTTTTTACTGTAGCTACGTCACACCCATATTATATGGGTCTGACATTGGGTCGTTTTAGTTTTTAATATCCTTTAGGTACTTATTATTTAATTCTTTTGTTTCTTTTTGCTAAATAAATGGTAGGAAGTGAAGGATGCAAGTTTTTACAATTCTATCTTTGCGACACTTAATAGTATACATAAGGAAATACCATTTCCTAATTTCCATTCTAATTTCTTGCTAATTTTGAATTTTTTGGAAGATACTTAAATGCTTGTTTTTCACATTTTATTTTTGTTTTTGACAGTTACAATAGTTATAGGTCCACCTGAATGTTTTTTGTCATTATATATAGCAAAATATCAGATTGTGGAATTGTGACTTTATGTCTGGTGGTGGTGGATGGTATTATTGTTAAACATCTACTAACTTAAATTGATTAGCATATAACTTAAAAAAAATCAATCAAGCCCTAAAAGAGTTATCAATGTGCTACATCCTTTCTAACTTCTGGCTTCTGTTCACAAAGTTTGAAAATTTCCTTTTCCTACTACCTCAAAAGCAAGACAAATAAAACACAGAAAAATTAACAATTAAATCAATCTAGTTGCAGAGAACAAATGAAAAATTACTGGTTTGTAATTGTGCCCTCTCAGTTGAGAACTAGATCTCATGTTAGTTTTGTTATTCTTATTCGGTCTTTTCAGAGTTGGCTCAAGGTTTGAGGGTTGTCCTCCCAGATTTAGACTGACATCATACATCTTCAATACAATGAATACCTCTGGAACCTTGGTTCATGGGAGACTATGTTAATCAGTATCTAAAAAATTTAATAATTAAAAAGGATTTGAAATAACAAGAGGGTCCCATAATTCAAATAACTGAACCCCTCAAAGTTAAAAGACCCTCTGATTGCAACAAAAAACAGGACATAACACACTTTTGAATAAACTGATCATAGGAAACCTTCAGATCATTCTCTAGAGGCTTAAGAAAATTTACAGTACAATAGTAAGTTTAAGAAAATTAGAATTCATGAAACAGACCAGAACTCCACATGGAGTCATCTAAAACTGTGACATTTACCAGCTAAAAATCTAGCTTTATTATGATCAATTTCTAGCTTTCCAATATTTTCCTGCAAGGCAACAAGTGCTCCAGCACAAAGGTTTGCTTTACTATTATTCAATGAGGTATTATAGACGCAATAAATTTCATATGAAAGAGACCATAAAATCAGTCCTCTAGAACTTTCATCAATAAGTTAGATAAAGGCCAAGAAATATAATGAATTGTAGGCAAACGGGAAGAAGAACAGAAAGCATACGCAAACTGAATCAGCAGCTTGGACAAGCATGTTCACCGGAACACCAAGTGCCTGAAAAGCCACACTTTTTAGTTAGAATGTGTATGTTAGCAGGAAGGAGAAACAAAAAGCAAATAGGAAGCTAAAGATTAAAAGGTAGATATATAATTTAAGGCAATTGTCAATAAGAAAAGTGATAAGATTATGCCATTAAGTGGAAAATAGGCAGTGAAGGGATCTCCCACCTCTTCTTAACCCTAATCTCACTCCCTCCTTCTGGCAACAACCTCTTCCTCACATCACCACCGCCATTATACCTACTCGCCACCATCCTACCCTACTTCACCGTCTTCTTGTTACTCTCACACACCGATTTCACCTTCTCCCTCTCAAACATCTTCCTCGCTTGAATCTAACCCTGAACCACTGAACTTTCCTCTTTCTTCTTCACTCTCCCAACAATCTTCGCCCTCGATTCTTCGTCGATCTCCGGAAGCTTCCAGAAACATGATTTCCAACGACTCTGCGTGGCGGCAGGCGTCGCCGCTTCCAGAGGTGTACGAAGCTTAACTCCGACAGACTTCGGAGCTTTCAGTGGAGGCAGAAGCAGGGCTTTCAGTTCAGTGGCCTTCGCCTTCCCCTAACCTAGCTCTCTTTGTCTCTATAGCCTAAACCACAACCGAAACCGACGACACTTTAATTTACACTTACCCTAGCGACAGAATGATGTCACGCAGTGGTGTTCGGGGGTGCCAAGCTCGTAGCAGAGAACGTCAAGAAACGAGCTCCCTTGCGGATTTAGAGAGGAAGAGAGTGAGAGGGAGCATAAAATTAGAAATAACGAGAAGGGAGATGTGAAAATTAGAGAGACTTGATAGATATTATTACAGATTTCTAAAAGTCTGTCATAATACACTAAAAATTTTCAGACACTATAACAGATATCTATATATATATATATATATATATATATATATACACGATATAATAGATTTTGAAGTTATTCACAAGTTTCTCACCGCATTTTATATTATAACATATATATAAAACTACGTAATAATATGTTTTCAACTTATATACAAGTTTGTCACCGTATTTCATATTATGACTGATGTACAAAACTACGTCATAATATATATTAATTTTATTACGATTTTGCCACCGATCAACCTATTATGATAGATAATTTTTATCCGTTATAATAGGTTTGTCATAAAAAGGTTTTTTCAGCTAGTGACAGAAGTAAGGATCTCTTTACATGGTTATAGATGAGGATATGATATCAGTAGCAGAAGTTGACAATAGTTCCTCTTTGTGGAATCAAAGACAAGCACAAATAGAAGGGTAAGTTAGATATAAAAAGATTCATACCTTAGTATAACATAATACCACACTCAATTCATGCATATGAAATAACTAACTTCTAACATCCTAAACATGTTATGATTTAGACTTGACTGTCAAGACTTAGAATGATTGTCGAGTTATGGCAGGTTGTGCATGTGTGGTGGCCTCTACTGCTTTGCAAAGCCATTGCCAATGAGTTTCACCCTACCACACTCACAAGGTTAGTCTGTTCAGGCGTTGAGGCATATTGGAAGCCCCCAAGACTAAGACTTACTACTACTCTTCACCACATGTGTCAATCCTCTCTACGTGAGAATGAAAGACCATTAGAGTCCAAGATAACCCCCAAGACTCAGCTCCCTGCAATCATTCTAAACATACTTGAGTCTCACCAAGAGATCTCACTTTGAAACTTACTTTCACCCTTTTGAAACCACATACCTTTACTTTGACACTCATATAAACTCATACACAATCATACATCATCCACAATTGAATCAATACATATCTCAAACCCATCAAGAACAAAGAAGAAAAGAGTACATCATACCTAGGACCATTCGCTCAGTGAACCCCCTCGTTGAGCAACCCTTAAGTCCTCTCGCTCAGCGACCCTACTCGTTGTGCGAAACCTCTAAACAGTACCTCCAGACTCCAATCCACTCGCTTAGCGACCAAGTTCGTTGATCGAATAAAACTTCAGTGGTACTAGACCCGAACATCTCGCTTAGCGACTCAACTTGTTAGACGAATCCTCCAGACAATGATCTAGACCCTCAAAGCACTCGCACAATGACTCAACTCGAATAAAACTCACAATGCTCCTAGGCCTCGCCCTCTCGCTCATCAACCCTACTTGTTGTGCGAATACCAAGACAGTGTGCCAGACTCTACAGTCACTTGCTAAGCAACTTTACTCGCTCAATGAGTCTGCATAATTTTGTAGCACCAAACTGCAGAATTACCCAACTCATACCAAAATTTACCAATTCCATATATTTTTCGCAACTTCTAATCTTCATAGATTGTGTTATATACTTAATTAAACTTAACTAAATGTGTCTAAACGTTTCTAACCTCATTCTGAAGTGTTTACTAACCAAATCCCACTTTAAAACCTACAAATCATCAACATATGGACCCAAATCATGTTCTACCACTTTCAACACAGTTTTAAGCAACTTAGGGACTCAAGCAAGTTCCATTTGACTTACCAAAGCTATCCCAACAGACCAATTGAGCATCTAACCCCAAATTCACATTATCACTACTCCACTTGCTCAAAACTAACTATATTCATAATCAACCAACATTATCAAAAATTTATAACATTTCATATATCCAACAACAGATCAAACATCATCCAATTCATTTCATTATCACAATTAATCTATACGCATCCATAACAGTCAAATTGCACATGATACATTTACTCTAAAACCTAAATTTAGTTCAATCAATACAATAAACGTAGAATCATCACACACATACATGCTAAACCACTAATTAAAACAATAACCTAGCTTCCCTTGCCTCAACTCAACAGCTTTAAAACTCTAAACGCTTCGCCGATTTCTTGCGGTATAAGAAATTTCTAGAAAACCTACAAATCATCGATTTGATGATGGAAGAACAACCTTAGAATCACAAACAAACTAATAATCAAGGAAGAGGAACTCTTGATTCATGCAAAATAGGACTGTTTTACACAAAATCAAGAACCCTAACTACTAAGAAAAGGGTTTACCATTTACTTGCTCAATTCAACCAATTGATCAGTCAGATTGGTAGCCCTCGACGCTAGGATTTCCTAGACACTTCTTGATCGTTGAACAGATGATTGAGAAGTAAGAAATTATAGAGAGAAGTGAGAGAAAACAAAAAGAACATTGTTTTAGAAAGATAAAAAGTATTTAGATAATGAGACGAACTTTATAAAATTTTATTTATATTATAAGATTATTTTAAAATAAAATACTCAGTCTCATTATTTTAATGTACCTATCTACTATAATACTTTATTTTTTAGGTTCTTACACAATTTAGTATGAAACATTTATTTGAATAAATTGATGCTTTTTATTAAGTAAAATTTTATTTAATTTATACTAATTATATAACGTTATATATTATGATGCATATTCTGTGATATCATATCTATTTTCACGTTTTAAGAAATTGAGTTCCTGTTATTATTTAAAATATCTTTGTTTTAATTTTCATGTGAAAATTTTAATATTCTTTTATTTTAAACTTAAGTCATTTTAAATTTTTTATATAAATTTAAATCTTTTAAGTTGTTATAATTTTCAAAATTAATATAGTTGTGATATAGTGCAAACGTAAGATAATATTAGATTCTAAATTTGGTTAGATATTGCAAGTAACATTTCAAATATAGTGTAAATGCTACAATTAGAATCATCACAAAAACATTAAAACTAGAATAGTCAACAAACGAGTAATATAAAGTTAATACAATTATCGTGATAACCATAAAATAAACTTTATATACACTAAATATACTTTCAAACTTCAACCATGAATCTCTTACTTGTTTCATACGAGATTTCCTTCAAACTAACACTTCTAATAAGTTCAAAATGACCACATAACAGTACTGAACCAGTTACTTCATCGCTCCAAGATAGACCTCTAAAATTCACCCATTTAAACCCTTATTTTGACCTTAAAACCTAAGCAAAAAGAACTCTTCTTTAATCCGACTACTTTGAATTCATTTTCAAACACCAGAACAACTTCATCAAATATATAGCAAATATAGTTTTAAACATCACAAATACACCATTCCAACATACCGACAACATATGATCGAATCTTCAATTACATATAATTATCATACACCCAAACATAATTTCTCAAAATTAATTATTACACATAGAGATACAAATTCTTATAATATAATCACAAACTAAAATAAAAGTTCTAGCTTTTCTTACCTTAGAAAACTCTTATAACTCTAAAAACTTTCAATTGTTGCTTCCACCGCAAGGAACTCCAAGAAAAACCTACAAATCACTGATTGGTGAGTGAAGACAAATCTTAAAACCTCAATTGGATCAAGACAAATCTTGACACATGCAAAACAAAATTTCTTAACATAATCATGAACCGAAAATAACAAGAAAAAATAGTAAAAACTCACTTGCTCTAAACAAAAAACATATCAAGTAAATAGGTAAAGCTAGTCACAAGGATTACCTATACACTTCCTAATCGACAAATAGATAACATAAAAGTCAAAAATCTTAAAAAAATGGTAGAGAGGATGAGAGTTTTAGAAATTCTATTTATATTATCGACTTATTTTAAAATAAAATACTCGATCTCATTATTTTAATATACCAATTTACTCTAATATTATATTTTCTAAGTTCTTACATTATAAAAATTATTATAATTTATAAAATAAATTTAACGTCGGTATATAAAAGTTATAAGAAGGATTGAAAGATAAAAATAAAAGATATATCTTTTTCGAAGAGATACTTTTCATTGAAGAATGTAAATTTAGATAGTAATGAGATGAACAAAATTGAACATGTAATTAAAATAACAATAATATTTACAGATTTAATTTTTAATTGTCTTTACACTCAAATATTTCGTATTATCTTTTTGTCAAACCATTTAAATCTAGCTTTACTTGTTAAGCTTATTATACTGTCTCCATCAATAAATATATATATATATATATATATATATATTAATATAGTACGAAAATTTATTTGACTAAATTGATAATTTTTTCATTAAGTAAAATTTTATTTAATTTATACCAATTTTACCAAGTTGTTCATATATTATGATGCATATTCTAGAATATTATAATTTTATGTCTATTTTTATGTTTTAAGAAATTAAATTACTGGTTTTGTTTAATAAAAATAATTAAATAATAATAAAGTTTTACACCACACGTATAATTGAATAGACAGTGGGCCTCCTATTTCTCTATATAAGCTTACCTAAAACCCTAGAAACTCACACCGCTCCTTCTCATCTTTCCTTTCTTTCTCGCCGTTTCCTTTTCATCCTTTCTTTCATTTTTTTTTCATATTTTTCCTTTTGTCTTTCTTTTCCTTTCTACATATCCATATTCTTGTTTCTGCTTTCTGATACAGTAAGTTTTCCACATAGTAGATCTTCATATTTTTTAATTTATAAATACATCAAACCGTAATTTAAACTGTTAGGATCTGGTTTTTGTATTTTTATAAATTTTCTTCTTTTTCATGTATGTTTATTTCTAACTATTTCTTTCAATATATATATATATATATATATATTTACATTAACAAATCACTTCATTTATTCATCTCATAAAGGAAAGTAAAATAGTTTATCGATCTCAGAAATTTAATGCTTAAAAGTTTTTAGACATGATGTTAGTTTATTCAACCAGAGAACTGTGGCAGAAAGATCTTATTCACAAATTATATTTCTTATTATTGGATCTTCTAAACCATGTGATTCTGCAAAGGGGTAAAGAGATCCAACAAATGCATACAAATATATCATTTTGAAACTCACTTTAAATTATATGATATTTATTGTTATCCCATCCTTTAAATCTTGCTATTTTGCAGACAGATAAAATGAATGGAACATCGTTGTGGAGGAAAGGATGCTTATATTAGGTACTATTAGTATTTTGTTTACCAAAATTAATTTATAATATTTTTCCTTGTTATTCAAATCTATTAACTATGCTTACATGCATTGTTGAGATTTGATAGTTATTTTAGTTTATTTAATAGTTTTTTTTATAGTAATGTATTTGGTGTATTGTTAGAAATATTCTGATTTATTATCACATGTATTGGTTAGATTTTATTATTAATCAAATTTAAGGATTGATAATTAATTGAATCAAAACATGTAACTAATGGATTGTCTTTATAGAATTTGAAATCCTATTATGAAATGATGAAAATCTATTATAACTAATATAAAAGTTAAAGTTTCATCATTTCATAATATATTTTATAAAACTATGAGTACAAGGCATTAGTCACATGTTTTATATAATTAAATTTTAATATATCTGATTAATATATGAGATTTTATAAATTAAAATATTTCAACAGATACCATAAATGAATGAAATATCAAGAAAAATAGTATTAAAATGATTAAGAACATTATCAATCTTCACTATTGTATATAAAAGTTTATACTATATCTAAAATCAAAGAATTATACTGCTAATGAAGTGAATATTCGATCTTTCACAGTAAAGACAATACATAGTGTAAAAAAACTCATCATGTTAGCATCCAAGTTTAATGTAACAGTAATCTAAGCAAGAAAATATATTAAAGCATGGATTTTGTAAGAAATATTAAACAAATGTCAGTAGACAAATATCACTTAAAAAGAGATAAGTGTATTTGTCATAATAATATTAATAAATTATTCAATGAATTAAAACTTGACACTTGTAAAATAAACACTTCATTATCAGTAACTTGGATGCTAATTTAATAAGGTGATGAGATTTTGTATAATATGTAATGTCTTTGCTGTGAAAGTTCAAATGTATATTTCATTAGCAGCATAATATCATATAAGAAAATTCCACATGCAATTGATGTATATCAAATTTGGGATTATCTTTATTCATATGAAAAAAGAAAATAAAATAGCTAATTTCATGTACTTATAAATTGTACATGTTATTGTGCAATATTATGGAGGAGATAGCAACTTAGTTGAATTATCATCATATGATTCACCAAAGGTATTTTTTAACATTGCTTACTATATATGAGAAACCCACTTTGTTTAATATTGTGAATTGATTAAGTTTTTCTGTGTAGTTAGTACATTAAGTTACATGTGTTAATTAATTTGAGAGTGTAATTTGTTCTTATTTTATGTTTTGTTGTTCTTGCAACCTATTCTTTACGGCTACTTGTATTAATGAAATTTGATAACCATTTTAATCAATTTAATACTTTTTTATATTAATATTATGGATTTTCATCATTGACAGTTACATGTATTATTAAATATATTGGTTAGAACTCCTTATTAATTGAATTTATTCAATAATTAATTGGATCTTTAGCTGACTAATAAATTGTATTTGTAATTTTGAAAATCCTATATGAAAGGATGAAAATCTATTATTACTAATGTAATGCTTAAAAGTTCATCCTTTTATAGTATATTTTAAAAAATTAGAAGCAAAACCCATTAGCCAGATGTTTGGATTCAAATTATTGTAAGATAGTAGATGAATAAACATAATAGAAGTAGGCATGAATAGAATAGGTTTCCAGAATAACAAAACTTGAAATAATGATACATTACACTCTCAAATGGATTAATGAATGAATGTCGTTTACAATGCAATTAACAAGGTGAGTTAGGATGTAAATTATGACAGCAACTTTATGGAAACATGATCTAAGAGCACACTCTCCTTCAAGATTGGATCTGAAATCTGATGCAACATGCTTGCTTCAGCTTCCTCAATTATGTCGTTTAGATGTTCATTCAAAGAACTCAGTGGCTACAATGTATTTATATGTATCTAACAATTTCAATGTATTCGGTTCTTATTTTTAATGGAGAAAAGTATATATAATATTTGTTTGCAACATGACATGTAATAGTTTATATTTGATTAAATTATAAATAACAATTAATTAAAGTAGTTACTTTTTTTAAAAAAAAATTGAGATGTGGAAAGGTTTTGGACTGTACTTAACATATGATTTATTGAGAAAATTGGGACGCAACAGTGAGTGAATACAAATGGCAGCCATGCAATGTTGAGATTCAAATTCACTACTGTGCGTTGTAGCCTTCTAACGTTTTATACATAAAAGCCAAAATGGACAATGAAATACAACAGCTGTAAATAACTTTAATTTTAAGGAAATTATTTTAAAATCTATACACTGTTATTTCTTGGTTTAATGCAATTATTTCTGAGGTTTTCGAAAGTGTTTTGTGTGGTTACTTGGTGCACTATAAATACATCGACCATCGACCTAACACAATCAAAACACTTAGAATTTTCATCCTTATTCATATTTTCTTTCAACAAAACATATCTTCCAGATAAACACTTTGTTGAAGTTCAGTCTCAGAGGTTTGCCCTTCGATCTTAGACGTGTGAATTTATTTACGATGCCTTTAGTTTATGCTTCTCTCGCTTTTGTGAATGTTTCTTCCTTTCATTTTCAAAAACTCTTGTTGGGATTCTCTTCCCTACATTGATACATTTCTATGTAAGAGATTAAACTTCAATTATTGAAAGGGTTCTCTTCCTTTCAATTATTTTAATGCAATTTTATTACCAGATCTTTCTTTCTCCTTTTTTTCTTCCAAAAAAGGTTTCTTTGTTTTGGGTGCAGCCTTCTTTGCATTACAGATTGAATCATTTACTTCACATGTTTCATTTTCAGACAATGAGTTTTTCATCCATAATGGCATTGGTGCATTGCAACGGTCACATCTTCAAAGATCAACAGATGTCCTCAATATATGTCAGTAAAATTAGTAGCTATGTTGAACTGAATAATTACATGACATTATCATTTCTTAAACAAACCATTTTAAATTTATTCATAGCTTCTTATGGCAAATCATATTCGCTTGATTTGTGTTACCGTTATCCAGTCACAATGGATGACTTCAAGATATCTTACCGTTCCATGATAATTGAATATGACTATGATGTACCAACTGTGATTACTTATGCAAAAAGATACGAAGCTCATGTGCAGTTTGAAATCATGGCGTTTATTCGAGAATATAACCACACACCAACCAATATGATGTGGGAGCTCATGGAAAAACAACTAGACGATTCCTTGAATATAGAGTGATACTGTGAATCTCGTGTTTTTTTCTTTCTTTTAATTTCTAATGTATTATTTTGTTCTGTTTCAAGATATGTTTATCATGTTCCTAAGTTAATGATATCACTGATTTATTGTTTATCGTGATAGAGTTAAACAAACAAAATTTTCATTATGATTAATACATTCAAACATTGAAACATAAAACGAAAGCAACCTTAATCAGAAGCTCGCATGGAAATAAGTGTGTAGCATAATGACAGATCTAATGCATGCAGACAGCAAAACCGTTAATTGGCATTTCTCGTCAGTTCAACTTTAATCGAAATATCAGATGTAGTGACAGAATTCCAATGCTGAGTGCTTTATTGGAAACGACAAAAAATTTTGATAGAAAGTTTGGCCAGTCTTTGTCTCTGACAGATGCTTTCTTTGTTGGTTTTTTATTTTCAGAAAATTTCTCTGTAAATTGGAACCAGTCACAATTTACGTAATTCAGCATCTCAATGCTACATTAATGTATTTTTATGTTAGCTTTTTAACATTTTAAACCACTTTCGTGTTAAAATAAAACTTTGGTGCGGAAAGTAAATGCATGTTTGCATAAGTTGTATCGGTAAATTAATTGGATATCAATATGGCACACGTTTTAATGAATTCTGATAAAAGAAATTTTGAATGCATTTAACTAAGTTACACGAATCTATGGTTGAATCTGACAAAGCAATTTGACATCTATGAATACCAATCAAATTAACAAGTATTTCATTTTCATATGTGCATCCACAAAGATTCAGTAACTTTTATGAGTTAATGAAAGTTTTCCTTTCCTTTTTCAACCAGCCTTTACTGTTCTCTGTTTTAGATAATAATATTTCGAACTGAATGTTTACTCTGATCAAAATCTCATTTAGTATGATCTATTTAACTAAGTATAAACCTAATTATAAAAGAGATGAGTGGAAAACATATTTTCCTTCACCTCATACTATTCTACGTATTTTCAAAAAAACAATTGAGGAACCATCATTCAAGTAAACCAGTGATTTAAGTATAATATATAGATTTGTCGTATTAATATTATTACGATTAATAATATTATTTTATATATATATATATATATATATATATATATATATATATATTCCCAAGAAACATTATTAATTAATTCTATTATTTTCTTAGTTATATTTCTATTATTGTTAAAAATTTATAAGTATTTTGTAATACAAAACAACATTACACATTATTTACAATAACATTATACACTTTCTTTTAAGATGAATACATGATAAACCCATACAGATTACATTAAGATTAAAAATAAAATTTATTTAACGCCACCACCAGCACAACAGGTTCCTAAGATAAAATCTTGTTTTAGGATTTATTGGATGGTAATCAAACCTTAGTCTATTGGGCCACAGAATAAAATAAGCTTTTTGAACCATAATTTATTATTACATAGAGAATGTAGTTCTTGGAATAATTGTAATCTATTATTATATTTTTAAATAATTATTGGTATCGTATATTTTTCTAACTCTTTTTATATAGTCTAATGTTTATGTTCATGAATATAAATAAAATTTTTAAATTTATGTATATAAAAAGATTGAAAAGGAGAGTGAGAGAGATGTTAAGTTTAACTTCTTCACTAGTAAAAAAACTGATTTTAAACTCGCGTTATAGGCACCGGTTTAGGTGAAACCGAAGTCTATTAAAATACGGTGGCATTTTTGTAGTTTAAGCGAACTTATATGTCTCGGTTCAAAATCAACCGAAGCATATAAGTCATATTACTTCGGTTAAAGCACCGACCGAAGCCTAAAAGCCCACATGGCTCCTAACAGTCTTTGAAATTTGAATTCTGGGCAGAGCCTGTGGCTTCGGTTCGCTCAGAACCAGTACGAAATAATGTTTATGCCTCGGTTTAAACGGAAACAGAGGTATATAGTCATTTTATATTTTTTTTTTATTTTTTTTTAGGACTATATGCCTCGGTCACGGCTAGAATCGAGACCTATATGCATGTATTGTTTCGGGCAGAGAGAACCGAGTCATATGTGCAGCACACACTTAACCAAAAAAACGTAAACTTTCATTTCCTTCTTCCTCCTCCAGATCTGCAACCCACCCTCGCTCCCTCGCTCTCCCTCCTTTCCTTCTTCCTCCCCACCCTCGCTCTCCCTCCTTTCCTTCTTCCTCCCCACCCTCGCTCCCTCGCTCTCCCTCCTTTCCTTCTTCCTCCAGATCTGACTCCCTCCCTCCCACTCCCTCCATCGCTTTCTCGAGTCGTCCAATCTCGTTCTCGTCCAGTCTCGTTCTCGACCATTCCGGCGGCATCATCTACTCCGACTGCGGCCTCGTCTCCGACCGCGCCACCGGCGACATCGCCTTCTCCAACTGCGGCCTCGTCCCAGACCGCGCCACCGGGGACATCCTCTGCTCTGAGTGCGACAACGACCCCAACGTCCTTGAGTCTAGATCCCGTCGCGACGACGGCACCCACACAGCCAGCACAGCCACGAGATCGATGGTTTCCGGCGAGAGAGAAAGGATGGTGGACGCGGGGACGGCGAGGACGCGGCGGCAGCGACAATTCCTCGATCTCCCTCACCATCTCTGTTTTCTCTCCTACCGTTTGAGTTTCTGTGATTTGATCTTCGTTTCTCCGATTTTTGAGTTTCTGGGTTCTGTGTGCAGGTTGGGGTGGAGAAGATTGAATCATGGAGGCACGATTTGGGTTTTGGGTTGCTGTTATGGTGGTTCTGGGTTGTTGTTTTGGGTTGCAGGTTGTTGTTCTCTGTTATGGGTTGCGCTTCTGGGTTCTGCAGTTGCATTTTTGTGAATCTCGGTCACCAAATCCTCCTTCCTCCTGCTGAAACTGAACTGGGTTACCTAAATTAAAAAAAAAAAGTGTTACGGCCTCAGTTATCTAAAGTTCGGGACATAATCTTACCACTTTTGTCTCGGTTCATGACCGAGGCATAAAACCTATACTTTTTTAACTCATCTGGTTATGCACCGGTTGCAGAACCGGTGCCTATAACCAATTTTAACCGGTGCTATATCCTACTCCTGTACTAGTGCTTCCACTAATCAAATATTAATAATTAACAGTTACAGATAAAAAATTAAAATTCACTTAATATATATATCTTTTAACATAGGATATGATTGACATGTTTATATTAAAGTATAATAATTATGCAAAAGTATTTGAAAATATAGAAATCATTAAAAGTATACTAGATATGTTTTTTTTAAGCTAATGGTAAATGAAGTGGATTCCTTCATGCGTGACACTTAGGCGTTGAAGTTGATTAATTTTCTAATAATTGATTATTTGTGAAAAGTTAGTGTGAGATTTGATTTATAATGAATCCTACACATATTTTTTATTAACATTCTAGGCAAACTATAGAAAATATAATTTGTGAATAAGATTGTATAAACTAACATAATGTCTAAAAAATTTTAAGTTGTAAATTCTGAGATAGATAGACTATTTTACTTTTTTTTTCTTTTGTGAGATGAATAAATGAAGTGATTTGTTAATGTAGTTAGATACATATGTTAAAGAAATGGTTAGAAATAAACTATATGTAAAAATATATTCAAAATATACAAGTACATTAAAAAAATAAGAACATGTTCATGCTCGTATTTTATTAAAACTTACAGTCTGACAGATGAGCTTCTGCATTTAGGAAATATGAAAATGGTAAAGGAAAGACATAAGGAAGCGGCCTAACCGAAGAGGAGGGAATGAGGCGTGAACCTTTAGGTTTTTTTGTTACCTTTGTGTACCCACTATCTCTTCAATTATGTATGTAGTTCTAAAAGTTTTATTATTATTTAATTATTTTTTTAAATATCAAGATTTTGGCCGTGTTCGTTTTAAGGGAATTCACTGTTTATAGTGATTTGCGAGTGATGATTGAAGGTTCCATACGTGTTCGTTTGTGTTGGTTGTCGACGACGGAGAGCGATGGATTTGCAGGAATGCACGATTTGGATATCTTCGCACAAGTGAGATGATTTCCGATGATTGTGACCATATTTACATATTTGCCTTGATACTTTTTTAAAATACCTTATACATAATAACATAAAATAATATAGGCATATGTGTGGTGGTCTGCCAGTATTGAAGACGAAGAAGGGTGATGTGTTTTGAAGGGAAGCAAATGGATGTGTGAAGATGAAGCATGCGGTTGAAGAGGAAGAACACAATTGTGTGTATTCGGTTACGGTTCAGAGTTGTGGATTTCGGTGAACGAAGTGAAAATTGAGGGTGTTGTAATATGTTATTGGTGGGTGTAACCGGTTACGCTGAGGCATGTGAAAAGGAAGGCATGCGTATTCGGTTACGCAATTAGTAATCAGTTACCATGAGTGGCTAATTCGTTTCCACCCATGAGATTCCATTCCAAAATTGTTGTTCTTCTTCTTGTTGAAAGAGTCGCATGAAGGAGAGGAAGGTGGAGGATGGTGGAGTGTGGATGATGCAGAACGGATGGGATGCAGCTTCTTCTTCTTGTTCACAGAGCCGCATGAAGGTGAGGAAGGTGGAGGATGGTCGAGGGGGAAGATGCAGAGTGGATAGGAGGCACCTTATTCTTGTTCTTCTTGTTGACAGACGCGCATGAAGGTGACAAAGGTGGAGGATGGAGTCTGGATGGTTGAGGATAAGGTGATTTTTCATAAGTTTGTTTCATTAGGTGAGGATAAATTAAGTATAGGTTGGGTTTGTCATTTTTCTTATTTAATTTAATCCAAAATTTTGATAAAAACATTTAATTTAAATATAAATTTAACTTTATATCAATTTTATCATTATAGATAGAGTTAAATCCCTTTGTTTCTTGTTCCAGGCACACTTTAGTAGTTTCAAACTTGGTCATCATGATAGGATCAATCCTTGACACGTTCTCTTTCTTGATCTCCTTTCTATCATCATTTTGATGCTTGTTAGCTTTCTTCTTGTGGAGAAATCTAGTAAATTTTTTTGCCTGCAAGTTCACCTTTTCAACTTTGGATTCCAATCTATTTTTTCTGTTTTGCAATAAACCTGCTTCAAAAGACTCATAGAAACCATTAGTGATAGAATTATACTTATCATTACAAGTAACATGCACAAGCTCAAAAGCATATTCACTTTTCCTTATTGTTTGAGAAACAAAAGCCATCACAGGATCGAATAATCGATTAGACAAAAGGGTTAATTGATTTGTTTTTCAAATATCTTTTGAAAACCAACTCTGGTGGCAATTGTTAGAAAATATGTGCTTCGTTTCTCACACAAAGAGGGGGGAGGGGTGAATTGGTGTTACATAAAAGTGATCGCTTTTGAATTTTTTTTTTCGCAAAACTGTAAGTCTTTAAAGTTTTCTTGAATCACAAGTAAAAATGTATGCAATGTAACAATATGCATATTCAAATACAAATAATATGCAATCGATTAAATGCAAAGAGATAGGGAGAAGAAGATTCAAACTCTGATTTTTATACTGGTTCGGCCACTGCCTACATCCATTGTCCTTCCACTCAACTTGAGACTGAAAGCTAATGCACTATAAAGATATGAGTTTTTACAACAAGGGCTTTATAGCGACCACAATGTCAAAATGTAAATCACCTCTCTAACTCACTAATCTAATATAGGCAAATACAAACATACTAGCAGCAAGAACAATCCTCTCTTGCAGTCAACCCTTTGAGATCCCCTTCAAAGTCAAGAACTAAGTTCTTCTTCCTATATACACCATAGGGAAACAACAACACTAAGTGTTTGCAAGAGCTCCAGATCAAGCAGTATGTGTGACACCCGGGCACTGAGACGAGGGCGGGGAGTGACGCTGGTGCAAGAAGCATGGTGCAGGGGGCACAGACAAGGAGCGGCTCCTGGCAGCTTCGAGTGGAAGGGGTACATGGATGAATCGAACATACACCAGAATGAGAGGGATCTGGACACTGTGTAGGTATGAGACTATACAGTTGAAGGATAGCTTAAAGGAATTGATTTGACTACTCATATCACCAAAATGCATTTACTTTTCGGTAGCCTGACTCATAAGAACTCCATGGTTAAGCATGCTTAGCCTGGAGTAATTCTGGGATGGGTGACTGATAATGCTAAATTTTACCATTATTTAAGCATCATTTTAGTAGCAAAATCAACTCCTTTCTAACTTATAACTTGTTAAATCCTCTTCTTTTGTCTTGTTTTCTAAATAATTGTGTTTTTGGCTACTTTGATGTATTTTCATCAATAATCCCTTATTTTGTAGCTAAAAATGAGCTTGGAAGAGTCTCCAACAAATTATACAGTTGAACCAACCACAAGGCACGCAGAAACGCTCGTCGCACATGCAGAAACGCTCGCGCAGAGAGAGGACGCTCGTCCAGGAAGCAAACGAAAAATGCAGAAGAGGACGCTCGTCCCGACAGGCAGAAGAGGACGCTGGTCCAGACAGGCAGGACGCTCGTCCAGCGAAGAGAGGAAGCGAACGTCCGTCCAACCAGGCAGAAGTGGACGCTCGTCCAGCCAGGCAGAGGACGCTCGTTCGACTAAGCAATCAAAGGACGTTCGTCCAGATAGCAGAAGTGGACGCTCGTCCTGCAAGAGAAGAGGACGCTCGTCCAGGAGCTCATCGAGGACGCTCGTCCAGAGAGCTAAGAAGACGTCCAGCGAGACTCGCAGTGGACGCTCGTCCAGCGAAGACAAGCAGTGGCGTTCGTCCAGCTGAGACTCAAGAGGACGCTCGCACAACGAAAAGTGGACGCTCGTCCTAGACAGATGAGAGGACGCTCGCTATTTTCCAAATGGTCCGCGCCCGGGCGCGAAAGTTGCGCCGGGCGCGATTTTTCCAGTGATTTTCACGCCCGGGCGCGACTTTTCCAGAGAGCCCCGCGCCCGGGCGCGAGACAGAGAGGGCGCCGGGCGCGATTTTTACTTATGTGGCAGACAGCTTATTTAACCCAAAAACGCAAAGGGGTTTTGGTCTTTGGTTATTTGGAGGTGCGATTTCACGGCTGGAGCTCATGGAGGGCGCGAGGAGCTTGTGGGAACATCTCCTCCTCTTCCTTTGGGTCTCCTTCTTCTTCCATCTTCCATGTTTGTAAGCTTTAGGGTTCTCCATGGAAATGGAGAACCTGATTCATCTTGTTAGGGATTGATGTAGCCTTTGAATTCTTGTGTAATTGTTGAATGATTTGATTATATATATGCCTTTTCTATCAATTGCTAGTATTCTTGTTTCCGATCTTAAAGCTTGCATGTAATGGGGACGTTCATGACTTGATTTTGGGGTTTTATGGATTATGGGGACGTAAGATGAAATCTTGAACTTAAATATGAGTCCTTGTGGTCATTGATTCTAGGGATGGAAGATGATTCACATGTTGTCTTAGATCCTAGTTCTTAATGCGGGTTTTGCTTGTTAGATTGTCCAAGGGATTGGAGTTTGATAAGGAAAACCTAGGCTCTTTCACCTAAGGGATTAGGGCTAGAGTATTTTAGTGGATTGACTTTAGTAAATTGATAGAGAGGAGATGAAATTGGTTATACACAAGAGTGCATTGGTGAAAACTAACCTTAGCAATGTTATTTCATACCATTTCTAGTCTTTCCATTTCCAAGTGCCTTCAATACCAAAGTCCAACCTTGTAATTATGTATGAATTTATGTTTCTGCACTTGTCTGTAAATCGATGTTATGTTCTTGAGTTTATATGAGTTGTTAATCGTACAATTCTTTAGTATTACGAGTCTCTTGGGAAAACGATACCCGGTCTTACCGGTTTATTACTTGAACGATTCGGTACGCTTGCCGAAATCGAGCCCAACAAGTTTTTGGACTAACAGTGACCTTTTGGGAAGTTTTCCCAGAAAGTGTGCGAGTGAGGACAAAGCACACTGGAAAGCCACGTGGTGATCTGTGGGGGCAGTCGATGGTCCTTGTGAGTTGCTGGGACGTTACAGATTGAATTCATCTCACAGATATAACAAATTAACAACAATCAAAGCCATTAATTGAATGCTCAATTAATGCAATCGATTTGCAATAAATGTTTGGTCACAGTTATGTCAAACAATGTTTTCAAATTTTTAATTGAATACAAGATCTATGTAATCGATTAAGTTTTAACACTTATCATATTTTTGAAAATTTTTCTTCTCAAAATCCATCACAGCACACTTGAAAATTATTTGTGCAAATACACGAGTTTTAATTCATTTAACCACTAACGTAATCGATTTAAAACTTGTTGTTTTGTCACAGTTTAAAGCTTAAGCTGTCTGATGACCTTAATTGATTAACACATCATTGTAATCAATTAAGTCATGCAAATATGCTTGGTGCATGTGGTTTTTCCATTTCAAAACTCATATTATGCATACACAGATATAATCACATTTCAAACACAGTAGTATGCAATAATCAACATAATATATTCACAGTTATGTTTGTACAAATCTCACAGTAATAATATAAGCATATAACACATATAACACATTACATATACATGTGTTTTAATTAACTATGTGTTGTTATCATGAAAAACAAATATCACAGAGATTTTGGGTTCAACTAATCCTATGCTCCCCTATCAACAATCTCAACACAAAGACAAAACAGAGATGCGAAACAGATTCAAGGCAAAATAAAAAATGAAGACAACCCAAAATCGCAAAGAAAATACTTAGCTCAAGGTGCTTAACCTAGGATCTGAATACCACTTGATGACCCCCTAGTCATGGCGGATCAGCGTCAAGTCCACAAAATCAGGTGCAATGTGTGGTTGACGAACAAACCAAGGAGTGGATTCAGCAAAATGAACCAGGTGTTGGTGTTGAAGAGGGAAGGAGACGAACAAACCTTGAATTCGAAGGTTTGTTCGATTGAAAACCTAGGGTTTAATGCGAAAGTGAATTTGAACGGTGGAGAAGGGGATTTAATCGATGGAAAGGTCGTTTAATCACACAAACTAAGGTTTGAACACTTTAAAATGAAGGAAAACTGAATAGGATGAGAAAATCCTAGAGGAAACTACGGATCGAAGAACTAATCAGAGATATGAAGAAGATTGAGGGATCTGTGAAGATATATGGTTGTCTAATGAAGATCTCTCGAGGAAGATAATCAAGAGAATGAAAATGAAATGGAAAATGTGGCTCAAGTGAAGGAATGCTCTCGAATTTGTATATCTGATGTTGCTTCGAGAGAGAGGAATGCTCATGAGGTGGCTAGGGAGGTGTGATGCATGCGAGGTGGCAGCTGGTGAGTGGTGTTGCATGGAGGATAGGTGTTTAGGTAGAGAAGAGAGAATTTGATGGGAAATGAAGGAAATGGGAAATGTGAGTATAATGTGGCTAGAGGAGATCTTTGGGATTCTCTAGCCTTGACTCTTAGGATGAATTGGTTCTAAAACAGCCTCTACAGAATACACAATTCATTAATCTCAAAAGCGCCTTACAAAAGGTGATAGATATGCCTTTATAGGGATGAAAGTCCCTTCTATCTACCACACGTCTAACACCTTTTACATATGTTATATAAAAAAATAAAAGAAATGTTAAACAAAGTACTAGGGCTTGGGCCCAAGTCATCAATAGTGGTGCTAGCCACAATTTCATTTCAACTAAGTTAGTGGAGGAATTGAATTTGGATGTAGAAACTACTCCTTCCTACAAGTTTGTCTTGTGAGATTAGATATTTTTTAAGATTCGACCTCACAATCAGATGTCTATGCTAGCCAAATTACATCCTAAACTTGCACCCAGGTATTATGGGCCTTTTTTAGTCCTAAAGCAGGTTGGCCAGGTTGCTTTTTGTTTGCAATTGCCATAATCTGCAAGGATACATCCAGTTTTTCATGTTTCCCAACTTAAGCCCGCGATATGGAATAACCATTTGATAGTAGAGCAGGAATTGCCGGGTGAGCTGTAGTATAAGGAGCCAAGTTGTGTCCCTCTCAAGCTTTTTAGATCAAAGATTACGCTTTTTGTAAGGCCTCAATGTTCAATATGTTCTTATTGAATGGAAGGAAGGAGGTCCTGCCAGCGCAACTTGGGTGGAAGAAGCACTCATTAAAGATTAATTTCCTTATTTCAACCTTGAGGACAAGGTTGTTCAGTCCCCTGGCAGTATTGATAAGTTTGGGAAGGCTTTGGAAGGTTTACGTCAGAAAAACAAAACATGTAGTAAATGGCGGTTGGTGGAGTTAGGAGGAGTTTTATAGTAATTAGGGGTAGTTTTCTTTGGCTGTTAGACAATTTCCTTTGTTAGTTATGTTTTGTTTGTGTCTTTTAAGGAGGTAGGTGTGTATTTTGGTTGTTGTTGAGTGTTTATTTCAGAAACAACATTTGTAGGGAATGTTTTCCCTTGACTATTATTGATTGATTTTAGTGTTTTTCCATTCAATGAAACTATTTCCTCAATGTGAGATTTCATATACTTGTTGTGATTATTTAATCTGAAATAGTATTTAAGTTTCTTGACACTAAGAAACCTAACATAATCACAATACCAAGATTCAACATTCTTTCTAGTTCCAGCAAGATGATTATTGAATTTAAGTGTTTTTTCTCTCAAAATCTTTGAGCAATAATCACATTTCACTTTTCTATTTTCGAGTGTTTTCATCTAATATGTAACCTATTTTCTATAACAATTTTACTTCTACTTTTATATATAAGAATGTACAATTGTTTTCAATTGAAATTTATCCCTTTCTAAGTATACTTTAAATTGATCCCAAGTTTCAATTTTCAACTACAAACATATTATATAATTATTAAATAATTAAAATAATTCTTAAGTAAAATCTTAAAATGAAACCCCCAATTCTTAACTATAAAATTTAATTAAAAAAAATCATCTGATAATATAATATATATTATATTATAATTCTCTCCTAAAAGCTGCATCACAACACCACAATAAAATTTTTTCTCCTACATAGTGTGACGTGACACTTTCCCTCCTCTCCTAACCCTTTGCAACACGGTAAGACGCGATAGAGCGGTGAGGAGCAACCGACGAGTGAATAAGATTGCACAACCAAGAACGAACACAAAAATTTATGCAAATAAAAGAAAATTGGGTAGTTTAGATGTATTAGATTGATATTAAATGAGTATAATACCAATTAAAAGAGTTTCTTACTGGTTAGGATTGAGTGGTTTGTGTATTTATGTTCTTACCTGATTGAGCCCAAAATCGGTTTATTTTTGTTTTTTCTTCATTTTTTTATATCGTAGATTGGGTTACTCTTGTCATGGGCCAGATTAAGAGGCCATAGGCCGTGAGAGTTAGGCATGGTCAGTTTTCCAGCTGTTCATTTCTTTCTTTCTCTCTTTTCTCCTTTACTTACTTCTCCCTTCATTTTTTCGAAAAACCCTAGGGGAGAGAGGGACAGCAACCATGTTAGGGGTGGAGACGCAAAACAGAGGGTTTCTCATTTTGTTCCTCCCTTTCTATCTTCTTTCTTCTTTTCTTTGAAAACTAGAAAACTCTAGGGGCCAAAAGTGAGGATTTCGACGTGAAGAAGAATCAACATCCAGGTATGGGAGCTAGTCTAATTTTAGTGTTTATTCGTGTATGTTTGTGTTTGTAATTTTCTTTTTAGTTCTGGAATGTTGGGTTATAGTAATAATAATTGTATGAAAATGCTATCATGATGAATGTGAGTATTATAGGTGTTGATATTTCCAGTTGGGTAATTGCAATTGGGTTTGGTTCAATTGCGAAGTGATGAACTTAAGTAAATAATTATAAGAAGGATATATATGTGATCATTATTTGGTAAAACTGGTTTATGAAGGATTATTTGAGAACCTATTTGATAATTAAATTGTTTTAAAATGAGTATTGTTTTAGGCTATTGGTGATGTTAAGAAATAGATATAGTATAACGCATAATGTATACTTTGAATGCAATTGTGTGGACTGTGTGAGATGCTGAAACACTTGGATTCTCTTGAAATTGTATATATGCTATTGGTATGTGTTTTATTGAGGTAGTATGTGTTTTATTGAGGTTGGATGTTGTGTTTGAATTGGTTATCCTATGGAATACCTCTTTTTGCTCTTGGGTTGTATAGTTATATGTGTTGGACCGATGAGAAAGCTAGAGTTAATAGTGCCTAAGAGATGTTTGTGAGAGTATCCTTGGTGTTGTCAAAAGTAGGAAGTGGTCTAGAATGATTGGTTATAATACCCGTGGTTGGGGTCTCTCTTTCGCTTACAAGTAGTGAAAGGGAGCACTCTTCAGACTACATTGAGACCGTAAGAGCGGGTTGGATGATTCCACCCTCTATAGGGGTATGATTTGTGACGGTGATAATATCCAAGGTTGGGGTTGTTTTCCTTTCGCTTGCAAGGAGCAGTGGGAGGGAGCACTCTTCAGACTGTATAGAGAAAATAAGAGTGGGTTGGATGATTCCACCCCGACAAGGGTATGGTTTGATAATTGCTAGACCACTAGGAGTAATGGTCCATGGGAGATAGAAGTGGGAAAATAATTAGTTTGTTGTTGTGGTTGAATTGTGAATTGTTGAATAAGGATGTTATCATATTTTTGAGTGGCTGTTGTTGTTTGGTTATGTGTTGTTTTACGTTAGCTCACCGATATATTTGGTTGTTTTGTTTGTGTGTGTGTTCGATCATCATATGATATGTGTGTTATACGGGAACAAATAGAATTGTTGAAGCTGATGGATTGGAATAGATGACGCAAGTGGGATATGCTTTTGGGTGCTTAAAGATTAGTTTAAGTTTTATAAAAGAGTTTTATTTACAAATTGTAATTTGACGCTTTAAACTATTTGGATTAGTGGATATTTTAGTTTTGAAGTTGTAATGAAATTAAGTTCTTTTGAAGTTTTTAACTTGTCTTTACGAAAATTTTGACTTTGATGTGCTTACGTGACTCTTGAAGTTTGGATGTTACAGTCATCATTGAAAAATAAGTTTGTCAGAAATTATTTTGCTATGTAATCACAACTTTGTGCGTAATTGGTTTCTGAATGTAAGAAATAAATTACCAATGGACTATTTTGTTTGGAATTGGACCTGAAATTTCTGAATTTTTTGTCAAGTCAAATTAATTAATTTTTAGTAACTAAAGTGGAAAGTGGATCAATGTTCAGGATCAAAAGTGTATATTGACCTCGTCTGTCCCTTCAAGAAGTCAGTGGAAAAAGAAATATCATTGCTCAGATGAATAACAGTGAGACTCAAGTCTTCTAGTTCTGAACTAGACCTTGATCAACCAAACATTGAGGATTACCTCCCTTCTGGATCCACCATTCAACAAGAACCTCATGGAAAGCTTTCTCTGTATGCTATCAATATTTTCTTGTGTTGCTTGTACTGTTACTTGATATTGATATAAGCTTGCAATGAAATAACAGTATTTTCTTCAATAGATCTGTTAGAGATGAAATTTTCTGGCATCATTTAATATTCGTAGTTTTCTTTCTGATACTTTCTCAGGCATGATTTACTCAATATATCCCCTACTTTATCTGAGGCAGTAGGTGCTATTGTGGATGTAAGTATTTGCTGTGATCTTTTATTTGTTCTTTCCTTGTTTTGAGGTGTTAGTATGTTCTTTTAGAGACCTAAATCAGCAACTAATGTTAATATTATTATTATAGCGAGAACTTACATAATTAGTTCTACATCTTTTAAATGCTGAACATTGTCCTGCTAGTGTGTTGCTGTTAGGCGATGGCAGTACAGCACTGGCGACCCTATCTGTTGGGGTGGAAGTTTGTAGTGTATACGGACTAGAAGAGCTTACGGTTCTTGCTGGAACAGAGGGTGACGACGCAGGCCCAACAGCACTGGAGAGCCAAGTTGCTTGGCTACGACTTCGACATCGTATACCGAACAGGGGCCACAAACAAGGTAGCCGATGCGTTATCACGAAGAGAAATGGAGGAGCGAGCGGAAGAGGATGAATCGGCATCAGAAGAGGGGGAGGTCGAATTAATGGGAGTAGTGCGACCGTACTAGCGAGATTTCTAGGAGGTAATCAGGGAGGTAGAAGAAGACGCCGAGCTGCAGAAGATCAAGGAGGACATCTCCAAGGACCCGAACACGCATCCCGCGTATACGATTGAGCATGGGCAGCTACATTACAAGGGTCGGCTGGTCCTAGCAGCGAAGTCGGAGTGGATCCCAAAACTGCTCGTTGAGTTTCATACGACCCCGACGGGCGGGCATTCGGGGGTATACCGAACGTATAGGAGGATGGCCCAATCGTTATTCTGGCTTGGGATGAAGAAGAGCGTGACGGAGTATGTGGCTAGATGCCTAGTGTGCCAGCAACACAAGTACCTTGCAGCGTCTCCCCAAGGTTTGCTGCAACCATTACCGATTCCCCAAGCGATTTGGGAAGACATCAGTATGGATTTTATTGTGAGACTACCGAAGTCCAGAGGGAATGACGCCATCCTCGTGGTAGTGGACCGTTTAAGCAAATATGGTCATTTCCTTCCTCTCAAACACCCATACATGGCGCGAACTGTAGCTGAAGCATTTGTAAAGGAGGTTGTTAAGTTGCACAGGGTGCCAAAAACGATAGTAAGTGATCGCGACCCTTTATTCCTCAGCATCTTTTGGAAAGAAATGTTCAAGATGCAGGGAACCCGTCTCCAGATGAGTACTGCATACCACCCCGAGACCGATGGACAGACCGAGGCACTTAACCGCGTACTGGAAGGATATTTACGTTGCTTCTGTTCGGAGCAGCCAAAGAACTGGTGTACCATACTTCCCTGGGCCGAGTATTGGTATAACACCAGTTATCAAGGAGCGGCCAAGTGTACGCCATTTGAAGTAGTTTATGGCAGGACACCACCAGCAATCACCAGATTCATCCCAGGGGAGACCATGGTAGAGGCAGTTGCGCAAGAGTTGCAGATGAGGGACGAAGCCTTGCAGCAACTCCGGTTTCATTTGGAGAGGGCGCAAGACATGATGGTGAAACAAGCCAATCGTAAAAGGAGACCAGTATCCATCAAGGTGGATGATTGGGTGCATTTAAAAATTAGGCCACACCGACAAACTTCTATGCCGGTAAGACTACACCCAAAACTGGCAGTACGGTACTATGGACCATTTAAGGTACTTCAGAAGATAGGGGAGGTGGCGTTTAAGCTACAGTTACCAGAGAATGCTAGAATACATCCCGTGTTCCACGTGTCCCAACTCAAACTAGCAATAGGAACGAAGCAAGTGGAGAAGGAATTGCCAACTGACTTACATGTACATGGACCCACATGTTGGCCAAGCAGGGTGATCAGTAGCCGGGTTCAGCAACAGGAAGGAAACCCACGCGAGCAAGTTTTAATTGAATGGCAGAATGAAGGAGTGGAGAACGCTACTTGGGAGGATCGGGTGGTGATGCAGGAGCAGTTTCCCGACTTTAACCTTGGGGACAAGGTTAATCTCCAGGGGGGAAGTAATGTTAGGACATGGAGAGTCTATGAGAGGAGGAAGGGGAAACAGAACACGTAACTACTTAACTGCTAATCAGTTAAGTGAGAGGGCGGGAAAAGGGGCCTATATATTAGGACCCTTAGTGTTTCAGGGGGTTGTTGAGTAGTTTTGTTTGTGTAGACCGGTCTCAGTACCTGGTGGAGGAGGTTAAGCTCCTAGATACATTGTATTCTTGATTCTTTGTTGTGAATACCATTCATTCTATTCTGTCTTCTCCTATTCTTGATTGTGGTGTTGGAGTTAGAACGAGAGCTGGTTAGGAATTCTTCTTAGAATCCCTAACAGTTGCTCCTTGTCTTGGCTTGAGTGGTTTGCTTATTGGATGGAACTTTAAATGTTGGGGAGGACACATTCACAAGGTGCTTCAAGTCTAATCCTCCGGAACCATGGAATTGGAATTTATATCTGTTTCCTTTATGGTGTTTTGGAGTTGTGATTCGATACTTGATTCTGTTTCCTGTCAGGTTTACCTTATTTCTAAATCTTCGTGTCATGTATCATACTCATATAATAACTATGAAATCTGGAATCTTCCTAGCAAAATTTTTAATGTTTATATATATATATATATATATATATAGACGAATTACTTGTTTTTTATTTGTAGAATTAGATATTAAGATTAGCTGTCTCAGAAGTATGATTATTAGGCATTTGAACTTTGTCTTTGACCACATCGAGTTATACCCTTTCTATTTGGTCTATATATCTGTCGGACTATCTATACTACTTTCCATGTGGATATAGTGAAAAGGTTTTCTATTCTGAACTGGTTGAAGAAGTCCTTAGCATGGCTAACTAAAAGTAGATGGTTTACAATATGTAATATTAAGAAACTGGGAAAATATAAAGACCCGGAATGGAAGATACAGTTCATGAGTTACTTTGCAGTCATTTTTTTTGTCCAAGTGATGCCAACCTCATTGACACTGCAGGGTTATAGGGTTAACACTAGGATGGATAATATTTCTTTCATTCTTCATTCCAGTGCACTTCCTATTGAAAGGACATTACAAGTTAAGGAGAAGTATTGAGGTGCATATTCAACTCATTCTATCTTTTACCATTTGACATTTTGTTTAATATTAGTCTCCATCTCATTACTAAAACTACAATTGATGATCATTCCTGCAGCTGAGTTGCATGAATTGAAAATAAGCTTGTGAGATTTTAACTTTCTGATACAGATTACGATTACCTTGAAAGATGATAAATTTTTGTTCATTTGTTTTGAGTGCAACGAATATCGAATTTATATAACATGTCAATCAAAGTTGTCAAACATGAGAATTTACGTAAATTTTTAAGAGTTTGGTAAACTCGACTCATAAACTCGTAAGAGTTCACTCCACATGAAAAAATAACATCCTAATTCAAATAAGTTCACAAAATTATATAATTTTAAATAAATAAGTTAATAGAAATACCTCTCACACACTCCACTCAAGCAATAGGATAATATATGAATGAATAATGAACGAAGAAATCTCTTTTCATTGATGGTAGTGTATGAATAAACAAAAGTAATACATAAAATAACTTAAAAGAGAAAAAAACATTTAATAAAATAATACATAAAAGTAATAATAGATCATTTCATTCTTAACATCTTTATTGAAGAGAATGTTTCTTAAAATCTGCAAGTAAAATTTTTTATTAACATTGAAAATTTTAAAAATTACACATATAATACATTTATCAGATGGATGTGAGATTTCATTATATTTAAAGCTAAAATTATGTAACTTAATGGCATACCAACTTAAATTTTAATCATAAATTTCCATTTATTCTATTACATTGACCCGTTAGCTAACAATTACTACTTCCAGTTTGAAGTAATATAAAACAACATTAATTATTCTCATTATTTAATATTAACAATGACAATACCTTTTTTTTCTTAAATTATTAGGTAATTATTTAATCCCTTTACAAAATTAAACGTACATATATTCTATACACAATTATAACATTTACATCTATATATAATAAACTCATTCGTACAAAAATATATTATCTGTGAAATAAATAAAACATATCATATAACAATAGCTGGCTTTGGATGAGAAAACACAACAAGAAATAATATTATATAAAATTCAAATTATTTAAAGCTAAAATATTATTACAAGTTATCTTGTAATAGTAAAAATAAAAAAAAATCCTCAAAAAATGTCAAAATTTTATGATATCATTGCAAAAGCCAAAAATATATACTCAAAATTTCTTTAAATTTAAATCATTGGTATGATTGAAAGTATATATGCTGAAGTTGCCCTTTAAATCACCACAATATTTATCTTTTCAACACGCAGGAATAAAATTTGTCTGTGCTATATATTATTTAATTATTACTAATAGAATTTATTAATAATTAAATATTATATACTAATTTTATTTAATTATTTTTATAATATTATTTGAGTTATTTATATTATTTAACATATTTTTTTAAGTAATAAATACATTTTAAGTCTCAAATAAAATTAATAAAATCTGATTAAAAGAATTAAATTAAAAAAAATTCAAGTAGTTAAAAGAAAATATATATTTAACTTAATTTAATACATTATTTGTGTATCTTTACATGTTTTAAAACAGGTAGATCTCAAAAGCAATGTGGTTTTAATTTGCTAACCTGATATACTGTAATTTGCTGTGAAAGATAAAATCCATTTTTTGATTAGCAGCTGCCACTGATTTTTGATGCACGCTTTTGTTGGATCTCTTGTTACCTGATAGCAAAATCATAGAAGATTAAATAATAAGAAATATAATTTGTGATGTCTAAAAAGTTTTAATTTCACTAAAAAAATATATTAATATAAATTAAGTAATATAAATTTAGATCTATGTTTTTCAAACAGATACCACATAACATATTAATATAAATTAAGTTTATAAATTTAACATTATTGTTTAATTATCTTAAAAAAAAAACATCTTGTATTTTATGAGAACTTACCATTTGACAGAGGAGCGTTCGGTTTTTAGACTTCCAACAAAAATGAGAGTAAAAAAGGAAAGACAGAAGGAAGCGGCGTAAGCAAAGCGGAGGGAATGAGGCGTGAGACTTTAGGGTTTTAGATTACCTTTATGTAGCGCAACATGAGGTCGGTTCAATTATGTATGTAGTAGTAAAAGTGTTATCATTATTTAATTATTTTTGTTAAATAAAATCAATAATTTAATTTAAAACATGAAAATAGAACATTAAACTAAGTGAAGTGAGGAAAGTAACGGTTCATCATCCTCTCAATTCAAAGTGAAGAAGAAGATTAATATTTTCTCTCTTAATTTCTCTTAAGGAAAAACGTACATTTTTTCCTCTCTGCTTTTCATATTTAAAACAGTAAAATAAATCGTTTACCTGAAAATCCGGTCAGTTATCGAAGTTGATCACTTGGAAGTTGTAACTGTTAGATCGTGCTTGACACTGGATCAGTTACTCCCATGATTCGTGGCATTGACTGATATTCCTAACCGTTTACTCCTAACCGCTTATTTAGAGTTGACTGGTTGACCGGACGTGTCCTGATATCGCTGATTAATTGTCGATCGTCTGGTGTATCGACACAAACATGCGAGCGCTATATGTCGCGACATCACTGTTTGCTCGTCGATCACCAATGTGTCGACATCAACATGTAAATGCTATAATGCGATCGTCTTAACGATTGGCGTCGTGATGTGTTCGACATACATACGATCGTGACATTATGATCGTAAGAAGGCTCGGTATTGTGAGTTGTCATGCTCTCTACGAGTTGAATCTTTCTTCATACGAAATTTGCCAGGTAAACACTCAATCTTTTCTTCGTCCTAGTGTGGTTTGTTTTTTGCCGATAATGGAAGAAAAGGGGCAGAATGTTCATGTCAAGGCCTCGGGCTCGTCGCCGGTGACGGAGTGCCATGAAATCACTACCATTCCAAGTGGGGAAGACGCTTTCCGGTACGGTGACATGGTGAGTGAAGGTCCTGAAAATCGTGCTGAGCCCACGACTAGCAGCGGTGGCTATGATTGGGCTTCACGTGAAGTAAGTGAAATCCGTAGTATATTTAGGAGCCAAGTAATGTTAGCCGATTGGGTAGAAAATAGTTGTATCTTGAGAACCCTAGGTTATAGTTCGTGTATTAAACTGGTGGCCTGTCGTGAGGATGAGAGAGTTTTCCATGGGAGAGAAAATGCCATCAACGATTTTTTCTACTGCTATTCTCCTCCGTTTTACGATTTGTATCTTAGATTGCCCCTTACCACCTTTCAAATGGCTGTGTTGAAAACCCTAAACGTGGCCCCTACCCAACTGCATCCTAACAGTTGGGGATATATGCAGGCGTTCGCTGTCGTATGCCAAGCTTTGGCGATTAGACCTATAGTGGCATTGTTTTTGCGTTTCTTTAGGTGTCGCCCTGTTGCTAAGAAGGGTTGGGTGTCGTTAATTTCCGAACCGGGTGACGCTCTTCTAGAACTTTATTTGCAGTTGTATAGGGGTTTTAAACAGAAGTTTTTTAAAGTGTCGATCCTTGAGGCGGGACGAACATACTTTTTTGAGGAGGATGGAAATCCGAAATTTCCTCTGTATTGGACAAGGAATCCCCTGAGGTTTACCTCGTGGGACGAGGATAAAATGACAATCGAGGAGTTGGAGGCTTTGGACGTGTTGACGGCATTGCCACGCCCCTTTTCTTCCCGTCGGCTCATAAATTGCCTTGAGCATGATGATTTCAGCTCGAGGGTATTTGCTATGTTTCACTTACTGTTATTTGTGTATGATATTGGATTGTTGTTGATTGTGTTGGAGTAATTTTGTGTTCGGCAGAGATAATGGGGAGAAAAGGATCCGTTCGCTATTGGTTCCAAGCCATCGACACTGATCAGGATGCTGGCAAAGCAGGTGCTATTCGTTCGGGCCCTTCTTCAAGACCTATCTGAATCCAGTCGTCCGTTCCGAATGTGCGAGTGGCGGTATCCGAGGAAGTAGTGGTTGCTGAGGAGCAGCCATTGATAAAAAAACGCAAGGGGAAAGCGGTCGACACTACTAGTGGAGCATCGGAGAGGACAAAGGAGGTTGTCGCGGAGCCAGATCGTCCCCTTCCGTCGAGCCTGTGGGATTCTTCCTTCAACCTGAGTCACAAACTAGATTTCCATTTGGAGGACGTTGAGAAGAAGGTAGTAGTGACAACATGCTTAAGATGGCAAGCCGAATAATGATGGCGGCCTGGCACATGGCGTACGCTTTTGATAGGGGCGCTCTGAGGGACGAGTTGGAGAAGGCGCGAACGCAACTAAAAGAAAAGACCGACGCCCATGATGCCTGCGAACAACAGCTAAGGCGATCGGAACAACTGTTGTGTGAAGGGTAGGCCTTGCTGGACTCCACTCGGGACGTCGGTGCAAGGTTGAAGAGGGAGAGGGACGAGCTGCGACTAGCGAAGGATCAGGCGGTCTCTGAATTGGTGCAGCTACGAAAGACTATGGTCGAGGTGTCGCAGGAAAGAGACAACTTTATGAAGGAGAGGGACGAGTTGGTTGTCGCGGCTATCGAAGACCAAGAGGAAAGAGAAGAGATGCTCGAAGCCATAGTGGTGGAGCATACTAGAGGGTTCAAGAAGGCGCTTAGGCAAGTTACCCATCTTCTTTAAGTGTCGACCGAGGGGGTGGCATTTGACGTACGTAAGGATGTATATGAGGGTCAGATGCTTCCTCTTGCGGAGATTCCTGCCGATGCCTTCATGGAAGCTGAAGATGACGCCGAGGACGCAACGGCCGTGGCGGAAGGACATCCTGAAGTGGTCGTGGAAGTGGCCGCGAATGAAGAGCCAAATGTTGTGGAAGCGGAGGAAGCTGTTGCCGGGTCCCCAAACATTGTAATAGATTAGGATTTTTAATTTGGGTGTAAAGATAAACATGATGTTTGTTTTGGTATGAATTTTTGAACTTGATTCGATGACTTTGAGTATTTGTGAGCTTTGTAGACCTTTCACATGATGGTTGTTAAATATTCGTGAACTTTGTGAATTTTTGCCGTGATGATTTTTGATGACGTGTTGAACATTCGTCTAAATGAACGAGCGTCTAAGTTGGATTTGAGAACGATGTAGTGCATGACCGTCGAGGGCGATGATCGAGTAAGGAAATGATGTCCTGAGTGACGATGTCGAATGTGCAAACAATGATGTGCATGACCATCGCGAGTGAGGATCGACTAAGGAAATGATGTCCTAAGTGTCGATGTCAAGCGTGTTAACAACGCTGTGCACGACCGTCGAGGGTGAGGATCGAATAGGGAAATAATGGCCTGAATTGCATTGGATGTTCAAGGGAGAACATCTACCAAAGGGAGTGTATCCCGAATGGACTGGGTGTTCAAGGAAGAACATCTACCAGAGGGAGTGTATCCCGATTCGTTCAGACATGGATGTGTCCGAGGTGATCGAGGACAACGGTGTAACATGCCGAATAAAGTCAGAAGGATGTAACCCTGGGACTCGACACGTGAGAAATTATAAATGAAATGAAATAATAATAAAAATGAAATGTGCTCTTTATTTGGAATTGAGATGAATAATGTGCCATGAATAAAAATGAAAGCTAACTAAAATAATATTTGAGATGAGTAGCATTCCATGTGTTGGGGACGGGTTGTCCGTTGAGGAGTTGGAGGCGGTATGCTCCATTCATCATGTCCTCAACGATGCGGAACGGTCCCTCCTAGTTGGCTGCTAGCTTGCCGTGCGTTCGGTCCTTCCTGGCTTCTCCCCGTTTCCGCCACACAAGATCACCATTTTTGAATGCTCGGGCTTTGACCTTAGTATTATAATGGCGGGAGAGCATTCTCTTTTGAGCTTCTGCACGAACAGTGGCGACCTCTCGACGCTCGGGAGGGTGTCGAGATTCATCCGTAATTGTTCATCATTAAGTGTCATATTGGTGACGTTTCGTCTTAGCGAGGGCTCTCCGACCTCGACCGGGAGCATGACGTCAGTGCCATAAGTTAAGTTGAATGGAGTATCCCCGGTGGATCCATGCGGTGTGCACCTGTACGCCCATAAGACTTCAGGCAATTCTTCCACCCATAAACCTTTAGTCTCACCGAGTCGCTTCTTCAACTCAGTGAGTATGGCTTTATTCCCAGCCTCGACTTGTCCATTCGTTTGTGGATGTTCGACCGAGCTGGTGACATGTTTAATGCCCAAACTACTGAGGAATTCCTCCATTTTTCGCTCGACGAACTGGCGACCGTTGTCGGTGATGATTTTCTATGGTAGACCGAATCGACAGATCAGGCGCCAGATAAACTTCTGCACTCGCAGGGCGCTGATAACGGACAATGGTTCGGCTTCTATCCACTTGGTGAAATAGTCGACCGCCACTAGGAGGAATTTGTTCTGTGCTTTGGCTAGGGGTAATGGTCCGACTATGTCGAGGCCCCATTGAGCGAACGGCCAAGGAGAGACGATACCATGCAACTCTTCGGGAGGAGCGTGGATATCGTGACCGTGGGCCTGACAGGAGATGCACTTTCTGACGAACGTCTCGCAATCTTGATCGATCGTGGGCCAGTAATATCCTGCGCGAAGTATGCGTGCTCTGAGTGTGCGCTTACCCGAATGAAACCCGCATATCCCGGTGTGCAGTTCGCGCAAGACGTAGTCGGCTTCATCCTCCGATATGCATTTCAATAGAGGAGTGTTGTGGCCGCGACGGTATAGGTTGTCGCCTATGCACAAGAAACGTGCAATGCGTTTTGAATCACTCACAGTAACGTTTTCTCTTCGCTCATGTTTCATCATTAATTCCCTGATTCTCTGCCGCCAGTCTGTCGGCTGGTGACGAAACATCGGTGACGAAAGCTTCCACGACTGGGTGGTCGAGCGTCATTTTAATGATTGAAGATAGTTGTGCTCTCTCCTTAGAGTGACTTAACTTAGATAAGAGATATGCTCTTGTGTTTTGTTCCCTGGGTATGTGGATGATGCTAACCTCGACAAAGTCTTGAAGTAGGGTATGAGCTTTGTGGAAGTAGCACAGTAATTGATTATCCTTAACCTGATACGTTCCGTTCATGTGGCTGACCACCAACTTTGAATCCATCTGACACTCTATATAAGCGACCGTGAATTCTTTGGCCAGGGATAGGCCGGCAATCAAAGCTTCATACTCGGCCTGGTTGTTGCTGGCGGGAAATCTGAATGTGATGGCTTGCTCCACGATTAGACCGTCTGGTCCTTCTAGGACAATACCGGCTCCTCCCCCCTTTTGTCCGAGGATCCGTCCACGCTAAGGAGCCACTTTGGTGTTGAATCATCAGGTGTGGGCATTAATTCAGCTGCAAAGTCTGCCAAATGCTGACCCTTAACGAATCCCCGAGGTTCGTAACTCAGTCCAAATTTTGAAAGTTCCACTGACCAAGAGACCACCATCCACCCTGCTAAGTCGGGTTTGCGGAGGATTTTGGCGATCGGGTGATCGGTGCAGATTACCACCTGATGACTTTGGAAATACGGTCGGAGTCGACGTGAAGCCGTGAGCAGGGCTAGTGCTATTTTCTCAATTTGAGAATATCTTTCCTCTGCCCCCTGCAGCGTACGGCTGATAAAGTATATTAATTTGAGGGAGGGCGCCTCTTGTATTAAAGCAGCACTGACAGTCTGATGGGATGCTGCGATATATAGCTGTAAGTCGGATCCAGGGTCTGGTCTAGCCATGATCAGAGGGCTGGTGAGAATGTGTTTGACAGTGTTGAAGGCTGCTTCACAATCATCGTCCCAGTGTTGGGTGGTGCCCTTCTTCATGTTCTTTAGGATGGGTTTGATGTGCTCAGCTAGTTTCGAAATGAAGCGAGACAGGGCTTCGAGCCTACCGACCAAACGTTGTACTTCCCTTAGTGTTTTTGGACTTGCCATGTCGAGTACGACTTTGCACTTGTCTGGGTTGGCTTCGATGCCTCTGCGAGTAAGCATGAAACCCAAAAACTTACCAGCCAGGACTCCGAAGGTACATTTGGAAGGGTTAAGGCGCATGTTGTATTTTCTGATCTGGCCAAACACTTCCTTCAAATCCTCTAGATGTTGCTCCATAGATTGGCTCCGAATAACCATGTCGTCGACATAGACATCCATGCATCGTCCTATTTGACAATGGAAAACTTTATCCATGAGGCGTTGATATATGGCTCCGGCATTCTTCAAGCCGAACGACATTACTTCATAGCAGTAATTAGCGCGTTCGGTGATGAAAGCTGTTTTGCTCTGATCAGGTGCGTACATGGGGATTTGGTTGTATCCCGAGTACGCGTCGAGAAAGCGGAGTATAACATGACCGGAAGCTCCATCTACCAACCGATCGATGCTAGGCAAGGGATATGAATCTTTAAGACATGCTTTGTTGAGGTCGGTGAAGTCGACACACATTCTCCACTGGCCGTTAGACTTCTTGACCATGACTATGTTCGACAACCACGTAGTGTAAGTTAATTCTCTAATGAACTGGTCGTTCATCAGCTTCTTGACCTCGACCTGAATGGCCTCGCGTTTTTCTTCTCCGAACCGTCGCTTGTTTTGCACAATCGGGCGCGCCTCTCTAAAGATGGACACGACAGCTCCAAATGCGTTCAAGCAAGGCCGTCCTAATAAGGCGTTATATGAGGTATTGGCTTCTACCAACAGAAATCAGACTCTAAGTTCTGGCGCCTCCCGGCCTGTGCCTAGCCGCGTTCGCAGGTCGAGGTACCCCCGGGTATCGACTCTTTCCCCTGAGAAGCCTACAATTTGTTCATTGAAAGGGCTATGATGTCCTCGGATAGGTCCATCTTTTTGAAGGTGGACCAATATAAGATGTTGACCGAACTACCCTGATCGACGAGAACCTTGCTGACATCGTACCGAGCTATTTCGGCCATGATGACCATGGAGTCATCGTGATCAGGGTCGGGCGCGTGAAAATCTGCATCGGTGAATGTAATATCAGGTATAGACTGAGGCTGTCGATCTACCATGTGCACTGACTTTAACTGTCTCAAATGTCGTTTCCGGGCGGAGGATGACGCTCCCCCCGACGAAACCACCTGATATGGTGTCGATTCGGCCTCGGATTGAACACTCCCTCTCCGTACGCCGGGGTTGGCTGCGCGATCGCCTGCGGCGTCGGTGAACCATGGGAGGCGATCGTTCGGGGTTTCGTTTGGAGGAGTCATTGCGGTGAGGAGTTGTCGCTCTGGTGGAGATCCTGTCCTTAACATAGTTCTGGAGGTAGCCTGCTCGAATGAGTCATTCCAGCTCATCTTTCACCATATTGCATTCTTCTGTATCATGCCCATGGTTCATATGAAACCGGCAGGCTTTGCCACTGTCCGCGTTCTTTGGAGTAGCTTTTCGTCGAACAGTTAAGAGTTCGACATGCAAAGCCTCTTCGAGTACCTTTATTCTCGGTGCGTTGAGGGCTGTGTAGTGATCGTGCTTAGATGTCCACCCGGATTCTTTTCGGAGCGGTCGGTCTGTTTTATAGTCATTAGTCGACGGTTTTGTGGTTTTCTTAGTATTTTGGCTTGGGTTTTCCTGCTGTTGTTTCTTTCTGGAATTTCGGAGATCTTCAATTCGGATGAATTTTGCAATTGTTCTCGGAATAAAGTTTCAACAGTTGCGAAGCAATCTACTGAATTCCGGGGAAGAGTGTGGAACCACTCAAGGGCCTCATCTTTAAGGGATAATGAGAAAGCTCTGCAAATGACGGGGTCATTGTCCGTGTAGAACGCCATGGCGTCTATAAAGTTGCGAAGATGATTGTCGGGATCAGCGGAGCCATCGTAACGTTCTAATGTTGGGGGAGGTTTTTCTGGCATATGAGCTTGCATGATGGCATCCGTGAATGGGAGCAAGTTGGTGAGGCGTATAGAAGTGGGCCCCTTCCTTCCCCCGCCGAAAGGTTCAGACGGTCCTCCATGGTGGCTCCCTTCATTATCATCCTGTCGATTAGAGGCGGACACTTCCGGCGGCGGGCGTTGCGCCCTCAGTGCCGCCAGCTCCTTGGCTTGCTTGCGCTGAATTTCCTGTTGCTCCTTTATAAGTTGTGCCTACGCCTCGATCTGTGTCTGCAGCTGCCGGATCAAATCGCAAGTGTTCAAGTCTTCCATAGCTCCAGTGGTCGTCGTTGGGATATCAAATCTCGGCCCCACGGTAGGCGCCAAAATGTTTCAGTACAAATGTTGGGACCGAGATACGAACCTAACGAATGGCGACCGCTTCTTCCTGTGATATCGTTGTCGTGATATCTCCCTTCCTGTGTCAAGCTCTCTGAGGGGAAAATGGGCTAGGTACCTGCAAAGGCACTCTGACGCTCAAGTTAGAAAAGGATGTGTTGAATCCTCTCAATTCAAAGTGAAGAAGAAGATTAATATTTTCTCTCTTAATTTCTCTTAAGGAAAAACGTACCTTTTTTCCTCTCTGCTTTTCATATTTAAAATAGTAAAATAAACCGTTTACCTGAAAATCCGGTCAGTTATCGAAGTTGATCACTTGGAAGTTGTAACTGTTAGATCGTGCTTGACACTGGATTAGTTACTCCCGTGATTCGTGGCATTGACTGATATTCCTAACCGCTTATTTAGAGTTGACCGGTTGACCGGATGTGTCCTGATATCGCTGATTAATTGTCGATCGTCTGGTGTATCGACATCAACATGTAAATGCTATAATGCGATCGTCTTAACGATTGGCGTCGTGATGTGTTCGACATACATACGATCGTGACATTACGATCGTAAGAAGGCTCGGTATTGTGTACCCTTATTGTGGGTTTTAACGGTCGCCCGAGTTACTGGTCGACCGTTGGTGAATTCAGGTATCCTACAGTACACATTACTTTTCTTAATTTAAGATAATGATGTTTCAAAGTAAATATTTATAATGGTTAAAATATCATTTTGCTAATTGTATTTATATTGAAAGAATAATTGAAAAACCATCTTTCAATTAAAATAAGGGTTAAATATGTTTTTAGTCTCTTAACTATTGGTCGTTTCTGGTTTTCGTCCCTCACTAGTGGAAAAATGACATTTTATAACCAACCTATTATAACGGATAAAAATTATCCATCATAATAGAACATATTATAACGTAGTTTTGTAAATCAATTATAATATGTAACGCGGTGGCAAACTTGTAAATAAGTTTAAGACATATTATAACGTAGTTTTAAAAATCAGTTATAAAATTAAAACACGATGACAAACTTGTAAATAAGTTTAAAACATATTATAACGTAGTTTTGAAAATCAGTTATAGTATCTCTAATTTTTCCACATTTCCCTAATTTCATTTCAACTTTCCCTCTCTTCTCGTTCCTCTCTTCTACGTCTCTAAACCTCCGAAGACTCCTCTCGTTCCAAACCTATTATCACATTCCCTCTCATCTTTAATTTCTCGGCACTCCTCCCTCCAAACACTCTAAGAACACTGCTCCGCGCCCATGCTTTTCTCGGCTCCGAGAACACTCCTCCCTCCGCGCGATTGTGGTTGTGGTTTAGGCTATAGAGAGAAGGAGAGCTAGGTTAGGGGAAGGCGAAGGCCAGCGAACTGAAAGCACTGTTCCTACGGCTGACCAAGTAGTTATAGAACCTTCGGAGACTGCTTCTGCCTCCGCTGCCTCTTCGTCGAAATCTCCGAAATCTGACCAAGTAGGTTTTGTGATTCATACTTCGAAATCGTCAAAATTTCTTCTACTATTTATTTTTTCCTAATTTGTTATGTTTTTCTTCTATTAATTTCACTAATTTGTCCTAGATTGGTGGGGATTGTGTTTGGATTGGTGGGGAAATCAGTGGCGTTAGCACGAGAGAGAGGAGGAGGATGGGATTTGGAAGGGTGAGACCTCGCCGACCTCGGTTTCAACGGAGTGTCTGATGATGGTAACAGACGAGAAGAAGTTCGAAGGTTGTTCTCTGGCAAGGTTACCTTCTTTCCATCCCGAGTTGATTTGGGAAGTTATGGCCGTTTGATAGAATGTTTTGTAGGTGATGTGTATAATATGAAAACGAAAATGTCAGTGTTGTGTGGTTTTGTTTTGGTTTTTGTGTGGTGAGAGAGCGGTTTCTTAGCATTTTGAGTGGAATTGCAATGGTTGCCGTTTGGGCCTTGGTTTAGTCCTCAAAAACTAACACCGTTAAAAATTTGAGGTCCTCATTTAAAACAAAACGAGGACTAAAACCAAAGTTTTGAGGACTAAAACGAACGTTTCGAAAAGAATGAGGACCAAATTGTACCTTATTTTGAAAGAGGGACGGAAACCAGAAACGACCAATAGTTTAGGGACTGAAAACATATTTAACCCTTAAAAAAACAATAAATACACTAGATACAGTTCAATGTTTTCAATTATTAAATACAAACAATAAATAATATGATACATGAATAAAAAATTTATTTGACCTGCTCAACTGAGTTATTAACCCAAAACTGTCGCAATACAAAAATAAAAGATTAAAGCTGTTTTAATTACTGTGAGTGTGATTGGTACAACAGATTCATTGTCATTTTACCGATAAATGTCAGATTGATGGTTAGATTCACACTACAAGAAAAAAGTGTATTATATACAGCAAAAATCCGTATATAAGACCTAAAATTCGTATATAATACGTGTTTATATACGGATTACATACGGACAAAAATCCGTATATAATATCGTCGTAGCTAGGTTTATATACGGATTTATCCGTATATAATTTATGTACGGAAATTATATACGGATTTATCCGTATATAAATTATATACGGATTTATCCGTATATAATTTATATACGGATAAATCCGTATATAATTTTTGTATATAAATTATATACGGATAAATCCGTATATAATTTATATACGGATAAATCCGTATATAATTTCTGTTAAAATTATATACGGATAAATTCGTATATAATTTCCGTATATAAATTATATACGGATAAATCCGTATATAATGGTTTAAGAAGAGCTAAACAAATGCCCTGTATATAGCAGTTTCCCATGCACAATATACAAGCAGAATAAAAGTTCTTATTCTATTGACAAACCTTCTGGATTAGACCAATAAATATAAATATAAAAATTAATGTTAACCTATTTAAACCAATATTCACTATATATTCTAATTTCTCTGCATATGTTATTTTATATATATATATAAATTATATAAAAAGAAATTGTGATGTTCACCATATGCTTAAAATTCCTCAAACTCATGGTATAACACTTTAATGGAGTGATGTCTAATATTTAGTTTAATGAAGCTCAACCTAATAAGAGTAATTTGCTGACTCTTAAGAAAGACCCAATATATTATCAAGTTCAGAGTTAAACAACTATTAATCAACAGTTCCAATAAAAATTAACAAGTAGCTCAGAACTCACTGTCTCTAAAATAGGTTTTTTAAATGTTAGATAATCGATAGGGACATACCACTAAACAGTTTAAAAGACGTGGGAAGGGTTCTTCGTTGAGTGGTCAATGCTAAATCAGATTTCTTTGATAAGTAAAGGGTAGGATCAATAATGATGGGCCTTGCTCTTTGATTCCTGCATAGAATAAGTAATATAAGTCAGGGGAGGAAAACATGCAGAATATAGTCTACAAAAAATTTTCAGATGCATAATAATCAAATTCACTTACAATTTCCAAGCAGCAATGTGTGTATGCTCAATGAAATTTAGATTCCTTGACAGATTCGAGAAAACATAAAGCAAATTTGCAAAAGCAGAAAACAAATATCAAATGGGTTCAGGGAGTAAACTTTTTGCATGTTTGTCTTGATAAATGCTTAAACTAAAACTATAAACAGCATGGAATGATCTATACGAATCTGGATTTATGCCAAATGATACACTATCAGACAGAAAGAAGATGTTGAAACCAGAAGACTAAAATCATTGAGTACAAAATACCATGAAGCAAATTGTTACGCAGTTATGCAGGTACTATAAGCTTTCCTTCTTGGTAACAGAATCTATTTCAACAACTTAAAGAATAGAAGAAAAAAATCAAGCAACCTCAAAGAAAAGTGAGACAAATTATAAGATAATATATTCATATGTACAATAATCATATAAACTATATACCATGAAGCTGCAAATTCAAGTGCACAAGTCTCATTACTATAGTGCATGTGCAAAATCTTAACTACACTGGCCAATTCTTAAGCAATCAACTTTGCAACAAACGAGTTACAAGTTTTCAGAACAACAAAAAACATTAATTAGCAAATATAAGCTCAATCATTAAATAAGAGGATATCCTAGTACCATAAATGCAACCAAAAATGCACTGCAAGGTGGATGGGAAATTGTTTTCTGCTGCAATTGACCTGCACAATATAAACATCAATCTTTTAACTGTTTACAACTATTGATAGTACATATAACTTCACAAAAATGCCAACTAATAAGAGTAAATTTCAATGTGCAGATTAGAAAAGCTACCCTTCAAAGTAGACTATAAGCTTAAGCGATTAAAGGAACTCATGGTCAATAAATTTTTGTAAGTGGAAATTGACAAGCTATATAGACAGCACAACTTGCACAATCTAAAGTTAAATATCCACATGGTTAAGAGAGAGGAAAAAAAAATAGCACATCTTGTTTCCTTACTAATTCACCACTCAGATTCATGTAAGTCCGAGGAGGCTTTGCAAGGAAGACAAAAACTTCACCAACAAAACCTGCAACAAACCAACTTGCGAAAAAAATTTATCAATACAATAAACATAGACAGAAAACAGAAAATAGAAATATCTAAGCAAGGCAGCGGGAAAACCTTTTCCAAAAATGGCTTTGGAATAGGAAGTGTTCATAGGAATCCCCTAAGATTCAGCAAATGCATCAATCATCTCAAAGCCCACCTAGACAATCATCAAATCAAACTTGTATTTCAGATTTAGCCATTTGTTCAAGAGGATTTATTTTTTCCTATTTAGCTATTGATCTGATCTCTGTTCTTATTTACTTAGCAGTCTTTAGAAACTTATTTTTAAACGTTTTAATGGTTTAATAACAGTTTAACCATTTTGACAGTTTTAAACAAAAAAAAATGCCAAAAATAAAAGGTGACCAAAGATGAAAGGAAAACAGCTACATTAATAAATACATCACCATATGCTATAAGCTTGTTCAAAACAACCATTGATTAATCTTAAAGAAAAGTACAAACCAGTATATGGACAAAGCAATTGAACATCAAAACTCTGAAACTCAAGCAGAGCAATGTACTATATTTAAAGAAGCATGTAAGTGTATGTATGTTACATGAAAATTCAAAACCATCAATACCTGCCCCTATACTCATTGTATTCATCTTATTCAGAATCAAATCACGTTACTGGATAATTAAAACCAAAGGTTTCTGAAAATGTGAGTAATATTTTTGCAATTTTTTTATATTATCATATTATCGTTTCTGTGTATATTCTTTTCCCCGAATAATTTATCATCTAAAACTAAAACTTGTTTATTTTATTCCCATTTTAAAAATATTTTTATGAAATGAAATTGATAGTGTAAATGAGAATTCGTTATCACCAAAGATTATATAGCATGAGCTATAAGGATCTATTACAGTTAACAAGCAAGGAATAACTATACAAAACAAAAAAGAGAAGTTAATTCATGACATCAAATGATTAACATTTAAAATAAACACTACTAGTAAGGTAAGTTTTTTCTCTGCTATTTTTTATTCCAGTAAGTTTCAAAGAAATTGGTCAAAGTGGGAAGTAAGGCATGGTGCATGATGACACACGGCTGAAAACAATAAGTGGAGGACCCTTTGTGACATGGAAAGCACTATATTATTGGAGAAATGAGAGACTTGATACGTGAAAGAAGAAGGGGGCAGTGTGGAATTAATGGAAAGGAAATGACTTCTTTTCTTGGCTGAAACAAAGTACATGATGACAAGGAAGCCACCCACATATAGGACAGACCAAGGAAGAAAGTGGAGAGCACATAGTTAATCACAGTGAAAAACAAATAAGTAAAAGTAAATAATTAGCATGCATGGGTTTTACTGTTACAGAGTTAAGCATAAAAAAAAGATAGTTATGGGAACTGTCAACCTTCTTGGCCTTGTTGGTGGCTTCCTTGCTGATGCCAAACTTGGGAGATACCTCACTGTTGCCATATCTGCAACCATAGCTGCTGTGGTATGTTAAAAGATTTGCATATTTTGATACACTCAATAGTCACTTAACTCATTTCTCTGGCTTTTAACCACACTTAGGCAACCAATTTTCTCTCTTCCCTTATGGGAAAGTGGTTTTCAAGTGCAAATTATACAATTAATTTTAAAAGAATGTTCACTATTTACTCTTAACATCTTTCTATCTATACTAGAAGTCAGTAATTAGTTTTCATGTCACTTGTCTTGGACCAGGGAGTGAGTTTGTTATAAAGAGACTGCATGTACCCAAAAAAGCTATATCTTGATATTTTTTATACCTGACATAAGAAGATATGTATGTGAATTCATCTGATAATACTAGTTGATATTTTAAGTTTCTTCATATTTTAATCTAGTGAGAAATCAAACATTAAATAGAAAAAAAAACGAATTAAATATGAACCATACATAACTAAAATATAAAATGCTTTAAAGACCATACTTACAAGTCCAATATTGTAGGGATAAGCCTTGGTAGGGAAGTCTTTAACTGTACTCGTGTTATGAGACCTACCACCTGCCCCAGTGCTTCTACAGATGCGACACGAACCTAAAACGAAATAAGTTTAAATAAGACAAAGATCAAAAACAATCAAGTAAAAAAGTCATAAAATATACACTAAAATACTCATTTATGTTCATCAACCACACAAACAGAACATGTTCAGAAACTTAACTTTTATAGATGTATCAGCAAAAAAAGGATCCAGAAAATTATAAAGACTCCTATAAGGAGCAGAATGCAAGAACAAAAGTAAAGAAAAATAGTAGTGACCTTAAGGTCTCTTGAAGCTGCCCAAACTCTCAACAAAAGCTCAAAAGCTGAATTTAGAAATGACCTGCACTACATAGAGAATTAGAGATATTTCTCACCTACAGATAAGAAATAAAGGGAACAAGATGTGTTGAATCACAAAATAAACTAGAAGATTGTATATTGATCTCACATGACATCAGCATCTTGAGGAAAATGTGAAGGAAAGTCTATACTATATTGCCAAGACGCTTGACACCAACACTTAAATGCTGAAAAAAATTATAAATTATGAGATAACTGGATCAGATTACCAGTAACAGTAACATCTTTGAGCAATGTTGGCCAAAAATCATCCTCCCCTGTTCGCCTACCATAAAAAAATGAAAGCTCAACACAAACGGATCATAAATTTTCAAAATTTATATTTTAAAACAACTTAAAAATATTTCAATGATGTATCAGCCATAATATAACACATTACCAACTAAACCTAGAGTGAACTTTAGAAAAACGTATAAAGAAAATAAAATCACCAAAATTGGCATGCTCCAAAACCAGGTAGCCAAGATTTTCACGCCCATGCTAATACAAATCTCCAATTTTAGCATCCATTCAAAATGTTAGCCTACTAATAACACCAATTTATCTTAAAATGTTTTTCTTTGGCCAATGTCTCTTTAAAATTCCAGAGACCAAAAGATGCACGTGTCCTTTAAAAATCAAATGGTCTAAAACTACAAAAATTTCAACAAACCTTGCCAAATTAATCAAAATCCACAACTCAAACCATCATACAACTTACAACTTCTCTTTAGCTCCTTCCTCGTTAACGTCTGAATTCTAGCAGTAATCATATGATTTCTCACATGACTCAAATAACAAGTTCGGACACCATAGGCCTAGCCATAAACATTTTCTTTGATAGAAATGTTTTTTAATACCCTCTGTACCAACCAACAATATAAGAATGATGTAAACATAGACAAAGAATAAATTAGCTCTCCTTATTCCTTAATTTTGTTAGTTCCAACTATATATGTAGTAACACTTTTGAAGTTCATAGTGATCATATTGACCAAACTCCAGCTTATGCACTGACTTACTTTAATCATGTGACCACAGCTGGCATCAGTGTGTCTAAAATCATCAACAGGTCCAGCATGTGATGCCTTTTTTTTCGAGTCCTCTAGTAAAGTGAATTTCAATTTTGACAACCTTCGTCCAAATCTTCTCTCCAGGCAAATTTGAAACCATTCAATTTCCAGCAAATTATTTGTCCATGTGGAAAATAAATTGGGGGAAGGACAACTTCATTTCAAACCTTGAATCACTTTTTGTTCAACCATCTATTAAATGAAGACTTAGGAATTATGCTTATCTCTCAAAAAAATTTATGTCAACAAGCTAAACATCCAATCCCCCAAAAATCAGACAAGCTATTTTTTTTAGGAAATCATCTTTCAAATTAAAATCAACATAGTCACGGTCACCTTAAGCTTCCTTATCATCTATTAAATCATCTAACAAAGTAAAATCACACAATAAAACAAATCCATCAAATGTGAACATAACACCAATTATCAACCCTTCTAATCATCAACATTCTTGTCTGGATCTTAAACTGATCATGGCCAATGCAGCATCAAAGATAATATCCATATTACGTGTCAGGCAGATAAATTAAAATCTAGCAACAGTATGCAGATATAGAATCTTTGCAATTGGGTAACATATGCCACGACCAACCATAATTTCCAATATGCCAATATCTGATTTGCTTCCTACGCCTAAAGACCCTCATATAATGCCAACAAGTCTTAATGGACAGACTGATTCATCAGAGTGCACACAATATAAGTCAATGGAAGATCTTGGGTCAAGACGTGGTACTAACACAATATAACAGAAAACCACATCATTTCCACTAACAATCGAGACACACAACAAACAATTGTACTAAAATAGACGGTCATCATGAGAAGACAATACCCATTTTCAATAATATCAATTAAACACAAACCCAAGTCTAATGAATTAATACCTGGAAGGTGCAGAAGGCAATTGGAGCTCCACCTTATCTCTTCCAACGGGAACAAAGTAACCTAGGGTTTCAAAATTCGAGATTTCCAACCTCCAAAGAAACAAGAACAATAATCGGTCAATGTAACATTATAGATACTATGAAAATGAAGCAAATTTGGATTACTTACCAGATGAAGGTTTCAACTAACCACGGAGGTCGTCCTACAATGTTTGCTGAACGAGATTGTTTCGGCAGGCAACGACGCACAACCACATTTAGGGAAAATGCTTCCAAGCCCTTTAGTGTGTTCGATAGAAGAGTCTTTCACTGCGTTCGACAGAGGAGACTTCAAGTTAGCCTTTGAGAGAGGTTCAACGAGGGAGAAGGTTGCAGTAGCATACAGAATAACGCTCCATGAGGGAGAATAAGCCTGAACGAGGGAGAAGGTTGCAGTGAGTGAGGAAGATTAATGACGAGAATGAGGCATAGGTACGAGTGGAGAAGGACGAATAGCTAGGGCTCGAGAAGGGGAGAAACTTGGCTCGAGGGAGGGAGGGAGAAAAGTGATACTTCTATATTATTTAGTTTTATTTTTTAATTATTAATTATCTCCATATCCGTATAAAAAATCAGCGGATAAATATTTTGTCAACTTACATACGGTCTTACATACGGATCTATCCCTGGAAAAGCCCGCTTACACGCGCCAATTTTACCCACCGATATTATATACCGATAATCCGTATATAACATTTTACCTCATTATATACGGATTTTTCCGTATGTAAGGCTATTCCACAGATCCGTATATAAAATCCGTATATAACATCCCTATTATATACGGATAAAAATCCGTATATAATAATCTGTATATAATTGTCATTTTTCTTGTAGTGTCAACAACTCGTGCATAGAAGCAGTTGTGAGGAATGAAGTCTCACAATGGTGAAAATTTTTAAAAGGTTATGGCTTGGTGGCTATATAAGAAGTTCCTTGTTTCTTTGTTATATATCATATTCTCTCCTATTTTCTTATTTCTTGTATTCTTATAATTTTGAGAAGTTTTGTATGAAAAGAGAGATGATGTAAATTTCTTCCACCAGTATAAAATTTCTATTTTTGCCTATTATCAGTATTTTCTCTTCTCTATTTAAGTTAAATTTCTATTGTTGCCTATTGTCAGTATTTTCTTTTCTCTATTTAAGTTGATACCCGACAGTGGTATCAGAGCTATAGGGTTGTTGGTAAAATTTTGAATATGCACTGTGGTTGCGGTTTAATCCGATCTTCCGCATCAGAAAAAAGTTATTACTGGAAACATTTAGTAGACAATACTATTCATAGTGAGAAGTGCATAAGCCGACGAGATAGAGAGGTTCAACGGTTTACCTGTGTTGTTCCAGTAGACAATACTATTCATAGTGAGAAGTGGATAAGCCGACGAGATAGAGAGGTTCAACGAGAACAATTTCTCGTTGTGGAAATTGAAGATAAAAGGCAATTTTGAGAAAGGACAATTGCATAGCTGCAATTGAAAGAAAACCCACAGAAATGACGGAGCAGAAGTGGAAAGAAATTGACTACAATGCCATCGCGAATTTGCCCCTATCAATGGCAGATTCAGTGTTATCCAGTGTGGCAGAGAAAGAAACAGCAAGGGAGATTTGAGATGTCCTCATAAAATTATATGAGGTGAAGTCTCTTCACACAAGAATATTTTTGAAGAGGAAAGTATACACTCTTCGGATTAGTGAGTCCACAAAGGTGACGGACCACATCAACCATCTGAACCCTCTGTTTGCCCAACTATTAGCGGCAGATTTCAACATAGTTGAAAATGAACGCGTGGAGCTTCTACTGGAGAGTTTACCAAACTCGTATGATCAACTTTTCATCAATATAATAATATTGAAGGATGTCAACACTTTGAGGATGTTGTCGGAGCAATTCTTGAAGAAGAATCTAGGTGGAGGAACAAAGAAGATATACTGGAAAGTTCAAAGGAAACACAAGCTTTGGCGATGATGAGAAAAAGATCAACAAAATATAGGTCTAGTGGGAGTCAGTCCCATGATAGATCTCAAAGTAAGAAGCATCTCAAATGCTATAATTGTGGCAAAAGGGGGCATGTCAAGAAAGAATGTTGGCACGAGAAAAGTGGAAGAAAGAACTCTGATGCATCAACCTCACAAGGTTGTATGACAAATAAATGAAGATATTCTGTAGGGAGATTTGGTAAGTCATAAAAGCTCAGAAGATCATGACATGTGCTTATGAGAGATACGTTGTAGAAAGCTAATGTAATGGTTGCATTAACAAGTCAAGAAGAAACAGTGTTGACGTGACATCGTACTTGACATATGTCAAAGTGAAGTTTGCAAGGAGGAACGTAATTTGTACTCGGGCTTAAGAAGATTGTTTTACCTTTATGCGAACATTGTGTGATAAGCCAACAACATAGATCGAAGTTTGCAAGTTTGACTACCAGAAAAGAAAACACAAGAAGACTTGGTTCATTCTGATGTAAGGGAATCACCAGAGTTATTCGTAGGAGGAGCAAAGTTTATTCCAGGAGTTTGTGGGTGTATTACATCAAGAGGAAGTCAAATGTGTTGTTATTACTAGTTCAAGAAAACCAAAGCACGAGTAGGGCTTGAAATTGGGAAAGAATGAAGTGTTTGGTGTGACACCCGAGCACTAACGAGGGCGAGGAGTGATCACCGGTGCAAGAGGCACAAAGTGCAAGAGACACTGACAAGGAGCAAATCTTGGCAGGCTTCTAGTGGAAGGGACACATGGACGAATCGAACATATACCGGAATGAGATAGATCTAGAGACTGTATAGGTATGAGACTATACAGTTGAAGGATAACTTAAAGGGATTGATTTGGCTAATCATCACCAAATGCATTTGCTTTTCGGTAGCCTAACTCATAAGAACTCCATGGTTACACCTGATTTTCGGTATTCTCTTCTCTATTTAAGTTGTGTGTGTTTGTGCTGTATGACATTGTATAAGTATAAGTAAATGCATTGGATTATGACATACATTTCAAAGCTTTCTCATAAGAAAAATTATTAGTGAATTTTATATGCATTGAACTAATATACATGCATGCATGGATAAATCTAACAATTCAATTTGGCGTTGAAATAATGAGGTTAAGGAAAATATGTCTCTTACTAATCTTTTCTATAATTAGGTATATACTTTAAGCTAAACAGATCACGTCTCAGTACATAAATGGAAGAAATGAATAAGGTTAGCAAAACGATATTTTGACTATAATAAACATTCATTTTGAAATATCATTATCTAAGACAGAGAAAAGTAATGCACAGTAAAAGAAAAGAAAAACTTTTATGGACTCATAAAAGTTATTGAATCTATGTTTCTTAGTGATATTTTCTGTTATAAAATATTATGAAATGTGTGCCATATGAATATTCAATGAATTTACTGATACATCGTATTTAAACATGCATTTACTTTCCTCACCAAAGTTCCATTTCAACGTCAAGTGGTTTAAAATGTTAAAAAAACTAACATGAACAGATTAATGTAGCATTGAGGCTAAACTATATGCACTCAGCGTTGGAATTCTGTCACTATCTCCGATGTTCGATTAAAGTGAAACCAATGCATGTCTTTGATCTGACACAATATAAGGAATGCACATATGCTCTGACATAGTATGAGAAATGGCAATTAACGTTTATGCTGTTTCCATTCATGAGTTCTACCATAAAAAAAGTGCCAAACAGTTACTTTCATGCACGACTGGTGAATATTGATTTCATACTTAAGTGTAAAATGATAAAACATCTTACCTGCTGTTTGCCATATGTAGAAAGTCATTTTTATAAGATGTTTTCGATGATATTGTAATGTCTTTACTGTGAAAGATCTGTTTTAATGTTTACGTGAAGGTTGCCTATATGTTTGTATGTTTCAAGATGTATATAATATGTTTATACACATGATATTAATCATAATGAAAATTGTGTTTGTTTAACTGTATCACGATAAGCAACAAATTACTAATATTATTAACTTAGGAACATCATAAACATATGATGAAACAGAACAAAAATTACATTAGAAATTAAAAAAAAAACATGAAATTCACAGTATATATCACTCTATATTCAGAGAATCGTCTAGTTGCTTTTCCATGAGCTCCCAAACCACATTGGTTGGTGTGTGGTTAGATTCTCGAATAAACGCCATGATTTCAAACTGCACATGAGCTTCGTATTTTTTTGCATAACCAATCACAGTTGGTACATCATAGTCATATTCAATTGTCATGGACCGGTAAGAAATGTTGAAGTCATTCATTGTGACGGGATAACGGTAACACAAATCAAGCATGTATGATTTGCCATGACAAGCTATGAATAAATTTAAAATGGTTTGCTTAAGAAATGATAATGTCATGTAATTGTTGACTTCAACATAACTACTAATTGCACTGACATATATTGACGACATCTGTTGATCTTTGATGATCTGACCGTTGCAATGCACCAATGCCATTATGGATGAAAAACTCATTGTCTGAAAATGAAACATGTGAAGTAAATGATTCAATTTGCAATGCAAAGAAGTCTGCACCCAAAACAAAAAAAGCTCTTTTGGAAGAAGAAAAGGAGAAAGATGTCACCAAAATCATTCATCAATCTAGCTACTTTTGATAACAGATTTTTCCACCAACATATATCACATGTACAACTTTGAACCATGGTTGGTCCTTCATATTATCCAAGACTTGAAATGATAATCAAAATGATTATGAAAAATGTAATTATCAAGCAAGACTTGACATGACAATTGAAATTATTATTATAAAAAACATAATTATCAAGCAAGTTCGAGACTTGACATGACAATAATTATTATTATGAAAAATTGAATTATCAAGTAAATCTTAGACTTGACATGGTACTTGTATTTTGTGATTTTTTTTAAAGATAAAAAACAAAATTGTTTATAAATGAAAATTTAGAATAAAAAATAGTAAAAACAATTATGGAATAATAAAACCAAATTTAATAAGATAATTCAAAACAAAAAGAAGAGGTGAAAGGATAAGAACCTGGATGAGAAGACAATAATAGTCCGATCAAGATCCAAGTGAAAATAGAGGCTTCAAGAGATGTAAATGTTGATATGGAGGAGAAGAGGTGTGTTGAAGTGTTTTGTGTGGTGTGTGTAGAAGAATGATAATAGGGAAGATAAGGAATGTGTGAAAAGATATGTAGTGTGGGAGAAAAGAATGAAGTAGAGTTTTGGGATGGAAATGAAGAGGTTTGGTGTGAGAAAGAAAAGATGGATATTGTGTAATTGTGTGTGTGAAAAAGGAGTGAAGAGAATGTGGGTATTTATAGAGTTAAGGATGGAGAGAGTATTAAATAAAATATAATTTTTTTTAAAAATGAGTGGAAAAATAGAAAAAGTTAAAGTGAAAAATAAGCAAAAAGAAATAATATAAAAAGTTGTTGGAGAGATTAGGTGAAATAAAATATAGTAAATAGTAAAAGTTAATGTGAAAAATAAGTGAAAGAAATAATATAAAAAGTTGGTGGAGAAAGTATGTGAAATAAAATATAGGAAATAGTAAAAGTTAATGTGGAAAAAAAGTGAAAGAAATAATATAAAAAGTGGATGGAGAAAGTATGTGAAATAAAATATAGAAAATAGTAAAAGTTAATGTAGAAAATAAGTGAAAGAAATAATATAAAAAGTGGGTGGAGAAAGTATAGGTGAAATAAAATATAGGAAATAATAAAAGTTAATGTGGAAAATAAGTGAAAGAAATAATATAAAAAGTGGGTGGAGAAAGTTGGTGAAATAAAATATAGGAAATACTAAAAGTTAATTTGAATAATAAGTGAAAGAAATAATATAAAAAGTTGGTGGAGAAAGTAGGTAAAATAAAATATAGGAAATAATAAAAGTTAATGTGGAAAATAAGTGAAAGAAATAATATAAAAAGTGAGTGGAGAAAATAGGTGAAATAATAAAAAATGTTGATGAGAAAGATATAATTAAAAAATGTAAGTGGAATAATTGGAAAAGTTGATATATAAATATTAATAAGGAAATGAGGTAGAAAAAGTAAATGAAAAAGGTAGATGATCTGGAATGTGATATGGAGGGTGAGGTAGAAATGATGTGGAGAGTCAGATGTGATAAGAGAAAAGGGGTGGTGAGAAAGTAAAAAATAGTGAAATTATTTTGGACCATTGAATTAAGGAATAAAAATCTAATGTGGGGATGCAAATAGTAAAAGAAGAAATATTTTTTTTATTTTTTTGTTCTTTTTTATTTATTTTTGTGATGAATTTTATTTATTTGGACGAAATTGGATATTGAAACTTGGTACATCGGCAGAGAAATAATTTCATTAAACCAGTTAAAAAGTAAATAAAAAAGATGTTTTTGATAAAAATGAAAACAAAGAAATTACAGCGGTATAGATTTTAAGTTAATTTCATTTAAATTAAAAAACGTTAGAAATGAATTTGAATAACATTGCATGGCTGCCATTTGTATCCAAAAACCATGAATTTTTTTAAAAAGTAACTACTTTATTTAATATTATTTATGAACAAATGTCTTATTAGAGTTGGTAGCCGACAAAGAGTGAAGGTTCGAGGTTACTGTGAAGGAAGAAAGCTTTCCCATGGCTGTCAGAAGGGAGGAAAGCATAAAAATGAAAAAGAGAGACAAAATAGATATAACAAACAAAACCTTTCTTCTACTATGCTACAACGTCTGATGGCGGACCTTATTTGAACAAGTTTTCCAATCTGAGTCTCTAAAAGTCTTTATCTGATGTAAGAATTCGTAACAAAGAAAAGACTTTGTGAACGATTGGATTTGAAATACCTAAGCAAAACCCACTAATGATAATCAGTAGAAGATTGGACAAATTGACTAAGAAAATTGACAAAGAAAATATAAGTCTAGTACTAATGAGATAAAGCAACTTTCCTAATTGTCTACGGTAGGAATTATGTTGAGTAAGTAATTCTATGTTTTATACAAAACTTGTGTCAGCATAGAAACGAAGTAGTGTTTGGCTTGCTTTCCAGCATTTTTATTTCTTCAAAGTCCTGCCATATTTTCTTTGACATAGATGTATTCTCTTCTTAGAACTTGCCACTTCAAAATTCATTACAAAACAAAGACACCTCTCTTTATTAAAATTCATTATATTTAACATATAACACAAATTATAGAAAACACAGTACTCTTTGAGTATATTTAGAATAATCAAATCCATTACATTTAACATATAACACAAAATATAGAAAACACAATACTCTTTGAGTATATTAATTTAGAATAACAATGTGGATCAGTCTAGTCTCTTTTATTCATTGTATATAATGCAAGTTATTTTTTATAAAATAACTTTTTATAAAATTTATAAAATATAATGCAAGTATATAATGTATAGTTGAAAAAAGAAAACAATTTTTTTTTATTCATAAAAGTTACTGAATCTGTGCTCTATGCTTTGTGTATTCAAAATTCACCATAATCTTTCTTATAAGAATACTTTGAAATGTGTGCCATACGATATCCAATTAATGTACTGATACAACCTATTCAAATTTACATTTACTTTCCTTCCAAAGTTCCAACATGAAAGTGGTTCAAGAAAGCAGAGAAAGTTTTTGAAAATAAAAAACCAATAAGTAAAACATCTATCAGAAGAAAGGAGAATTCGACTGGTCAAACATTCGGTCAAGTTTTTTTTGTCGTTTCCAGTAATGCATCCTTTCTTTAAATCCTGTCTCTACCTCAGATGCTTCCATTAACGTTTTACCTCGTTAAATGAAAACCAATGCATGTCGTTGATCTGACATTATGAGAAATGCACGGGTAATGTTTTTCCTGTCTCCATACATGAGTTCTGCCATTAAAAAAAGCTGCTACGCAGTTATTCTCATACACGAGCTGCTGAATATTTAATTTTGCATTTATGTGTAAAATCATAAAATTTCTTACCTCTGCATGTTTGCCAAACTGGAATGTTTTTACTGTAAAAGGTGAAATGGTTGATCTGATTAACCTCGTCATCGCTTGATTTTTATCCCTTAATTTTTTATGCATTGAAATAACATACTTGCATGCATTTTTTTTTTATCTATTCTTACCGCTTTGTGTAACATCCCAAAATTATACAGTCATCAATTATATACTTAGAATAATCACATTTATCAATATGGCAAAACAGTTTTAAAAGTAAAGGGAGCAGAGTTTATAAGTGGCCGAACGGCCTTACATATATATAATTCAACGAGCGTTCACAAAATAAATGAGGACGAACGGTTTACAAAATCATTACCGAACGTCCAAATATTTACACAGTCAAAAGGAGCGCTCGTTCACAACCGCTCGCTCTCCTAACTACACTAACTAAAATAACCGAACGTCTTACTGTTCGGCCTTCACCTCAACCTCTACGAGATTCTCCTCAGCTATGATTCCCTCTTCAAGAGTTTGCTCTAGTGAAGCATCTCCTTCTGCTCACATCCACACGGATGATCATTGCAAGGACAAGACGGATATACATATACAGACAACACAATGGAAAGTGCAAGGGTAAGCTTATTGAATTTAATTCAAGTCAAACATATATTTCATACTTATCAAATTCAGCAAGTAAATTCACAACATATACATTCAATTCATACATTAATTCCATCCAAAATCCTGATGCTAGACCGACCGTCCGGACTGTATGAATCCTGTGTAGCTAAGGCGTCCGTGCACCTAGGTGGGATAACTGGAATACTCATCAGTAGCCACCTGAGGTTAGTCTGTTCTGTCCAAGTTATAGTTATGGACTAGACCTCCTGCCATTGCCACACATGACATACTCCTCTCTACTTGAGAACGAGCACTCATGGAATATCAGGATGAACCACCATCTAAGCTTACCACGTTCATACTTTACAAATCTCAATTTCCATTCAAGAGTCGTTCCTCCTTGGAACGCTCGTTCAAAATCCACAATCATAAATTCAGTTCTTATAGTGTTCGCACACCTTAATTCTTCCTCTTAAATACATTTTCATTCTATGTTCCACTTTCATAAAAAGACGAACGTTCACTCCCCTTCATAACGAGGACGAACGTCGAGAGCGAGACCGAGAAAGACTTCTTTGAATCAGTTAAATGAACTGACTCTAGTACGATCCGAAAATACTTAGAATAAGTTAAGTATAAAGGCTCTAGGCCGAATTCAAATGAATGTAACACCACAAGACAAATGGAGATTTGTACCGAGAACAATTCACTTAGGGAAAACCGTTTGATAGTCAATGACCGAACGCGGTACGCGAATGTACTGACGTTTAGGACGAACGCTATTTAAACTTTCGGACGAACGCTTATTTAAGTTTTAGGACGAACGCTATGAGAATTCAGGACGAACGCTATTTCGGCTTGTTGGAAATTTCGGAAGAACGAGCGTTCGGTATAAGACCGAGCGCTACTTATTATTTACACTTTGGGACGAGCGTTCGGTATAAGATCGAGCGCCACTTAGGACGTACACTTTTGAGTCTAAACTTATTCGCTGATTCAAAATCATAGAAATTTGGAATTTACATAAGATGGGATACTTAAAGTTCATGTTTTAACAATTTGACTAAGTGTACAAAGGTAGATTTTCAAGCTTCTCAATTCCTCACACAACACTCATGAGGTCTACGTTTGACCGAACGCTCAAACGTAAGTTATGTATAAGAAGGCGTTCGTCCTCAAAGGGAAATCCTTTCCAAATGAAAGGGTTCAAATACTTCAAAGAATTTGCTAAGACTATCGAACGGTCAAAGACCGTTTCGATAACGAACGTTCATTTTCATAGGATTTTCATATTCAAATTCAACATACAGTAACCACATTTTTCAGTATAAACTTTCATACATCAATTTACTCATATCATAGTACAAAATCCATACTTTTTCATGCATCATCTCATCATACAGCTTATTTTGAATTTAATCAAACCATAGAATATTTCATCAATTTCATACATCATTTCAGAATCATATTCATATACCAAAAGTCCAATATCATAAATCATACTTCAAACATCACATAAACGCACATGTAGTACAGAAAATCATATGAATTAAATCTAATAAGCTTCCCTTACCCGGATTTAGTAGTGTGCGTTCGTTCTTCAGAAAGAAAACCAGATCCCAGTACAACCTCTTCTACTCTTAACGTTCAACCCAAAACTCCTTAAGCTAAAATTACAGAAAACCAATATTGGTTCAAAGAAGGTGCATGCAAATTCAGAATGAGGCTTGCATGTAGCTAAGGAAGAACAATGAAGAACGTGAAACTTACCCGTTTCAGAATCCAAAACCGTTCGGTTCCAGACGAAGCTCACGGTGCAGGGATCGTTCTCACGGTGCTGAAACGTGAACGGAGCAGAGAATGGTGAGTTGCAGAAGAGAGAAGGAGAATGGTTTTTAGAGAGAAGATGGAGAATTTGGGATTCAGAAATTTTTGGGGAAGAAGATGAAGTGTGCAGAGAAATGGGAAGAGTTTTCCAGAATTCATTTTCTCTTCCCAAGCAGGACGTGCGTCCATTCTTCTGCTGCCACATGTCTTCCATTAACGTTTTAGAACGTTCCAAAAATGACATCTGGTCGTTGCATGCAGAGTGAATGTGTGTGCGTCTTTAATGGCATTGAACACGTGGCATGTGCATTAATGGAAGGAGAGAGGTGAATCATCACAGAAATAATGAGACGTGACACTTTGCAAAATAACATGGTTTTAGAAGATGAAATAATAGAAAATATTATTTGTAATAACATTTCTCTGTCACAGTTGTTTAATATTAGTAATAATAGATGTTCATTATTTTTTAGGATTTTCAAAATTATAAATAAATCATTAGTCACCTAAATGGATCTCATTAATTAATAAATCAAGATTAAATTTAATTGGTAATGAATTTTAATCAATATATGTAATAATAAGTAACCATAAATAATAATATATCTAACAAAATACATAGTGTTAATATAAAAGTATATTAAATTGATTTAAATAAATATCAAATTTCATTGATGGAATTAGTGGTAAAAATAGGTTGCAAGAACAACAATACATAAATAAAAGTAAATTACATTCTCAAATTAACTAAAACATGGACGATTATAAATACATGAAATTAGCTATTTTACTTTTTTTTAATGAATAAATAAGATAATGTCAAATTTGACATACATATGGAAGTTTCTTATCTCATATTTAGGACGTTAGAGTAAACACTTATAAAAAAAAATTAAAGATACTATAATGAAAACTTATAAAAAAGAGTCTAATAGATAGGTCGAATTTGACCAAGTCAACTCCAATCAAAATTAAGTGGATTGGATTTTATTGAGTCAGACTTACTAAAAATTTTGTTGAATTAGAATAAATCTATTTTGCCGAAATCTGGTCAAATAGTGTTAGGTTGACCTTGAGCAAAATTTGACATAATTTAGTTAAGTTGTTTTATATCTAAACCGAGAAAATTTAGTAAAATCAACCATAAAAATTTGGCCAAATTAGAACGAGCTGTTCTTGACAAAAATTGGTTCACTCGTCCAGTCAAAATTTGGCCAAATTGACTAAGTGTGCTCCAACCAATATTTCGAATAAAACAAACTAATGTTTGAGAGAAGTTGCTATGAACCAAAGATTGAAATTGATTGATTAATACGAAGATAAATCTTAACTAATTTAAGTGAAAGTCAAAAAGAGACTTATTCAAACTGAAAGTTTTATAAAATTTAATTTAAATTACTTTCATAAAAGAATTTAATTTAACACTTAATCTAAATATTTGAATTTGAGTTTAAAACTTGATCTTTTTATCTCAATCTTATAAAAAGACAAACTAATTCTAAGGTAAAAATAAATTTGGATCCAAAATTTAATCCTTGATCTAAATTGAATTTTTGAAAATCCAATGCTCCTCCTTATTTTTATAAGAAAACTTTGAGATGTGTGCCACGACTAATAAATTTACTGATACAATGTGAGACATACATTTACTTTACTCAAGAAAATTTTCAATTCCATTAATTTATTGGTAAATGTGGGACATACATTTACTAATATCACTATTCTCAAAGTAAATAGTGATATTAGTATTCAACCAAATTTCTTCAAATTTCAGAAAATTTTTCTACAAATAAAAAAGGCATTGGACACATTTGTCTTCTATTGTTTTTTTTTTCAATAATACACTTTCCATTGGAATTCTATTATTGTCATTACCTATTTGGATTAAAGTTTTACATCGATTGATACAAACCAATGCATGTCTTATTTGATCTGACATAATATATGGAATCAGCTATACTGCTCTGACATAGTATTAGGAATCCCAATTAGCATTTTTGCTGGCACCAACCCTCACCATGTATGAAGGCTAAGAAGAGGATCACTTAAAAAAAATGTCTGACTATGAATTTTCTTTTTCTTTTATTACATAATTTAAATAAATGAAACTAGAAACCAGAGAAAGAAAAAGAGTATGAATATATAACTTTTTATGAAATTATTAGATGAAATTAGATAAATTTTTTAAAAGACGAGTTATTACTAGGTACATTTTTCATTTTTGTCACTGATATTTCTTCTCTTTAATTTACTTTTACTAATGTATAACAGTGTACTTCTTTGATCTTAATATACATTTATTTGTAAAATGAAAAAAAAATCTTAAAATAACAATACCATATGAAAGGATTCATTGTACCAATTAAAATCTCATAAATATATAAATATTTTATTTTCGTATGTTCATGCATCATTATATTAAGTAAAATTTCGTCTAAGATATAAAAGATAAAATAAAAATAACAGTATCTCACCATGTGAGATTTGACCTGGTTTTGCTTACAAAGAATTTACAAACACACTATCATTCTATTGAGTGGCTTTTCTCATATATACTTAACCACATTAACCAAATACTTTATTCATTATTTAATAAATAAATTAAAATAAATAATTTATCTCAAAAATTGTTTTTTATGAGTTATTAGACATTGTAGAAGAGAACATTATTCTATGCAACATGAAAATTGTGGAAGAAAGATCTCACATATTCTCATGTGATATTTCCAGTTATTGACTTTTGGAATTCATTATTGTGAATTGAGTCAATTGCTTTGTGTAATTAGTATATTAAGTTGAATGTATTTGTAGGTTAATTTGATAGTGTACTTAATTTTCATTTTATGTTTTGTTGTTCTAGGAATTTATTAATTATGGTCAAATGCATTGGTGGTGATATTTGATAACTATTTTAGTTTATTTAATAGTTTGTCTTGATATTAATATATGTAATGGTTAGAAATATCCCTATAACTATTATTACATATATTGATTATATTTTATTATTAATCAAATTTAACAATGTAAGGTTTGATCATTAACTTGAATCCAAATATGTGACTAATGAAGGTTTTCCAGTCAATATTCCTCATTAATGATAAAGTTGTCGGTAAAATGTGTTTATCGACGACCTTTTGATTGTCAAAAAGTCGTCGGTAATATGCGTGTCAGAAACATTACCAACGAGTTATCGGTCTTCGATATTATCGACGAGTTATCGGCCTTCGGTATTATCGACGGCTAAGAAGCCCTCGATAATACCGAATGCCAAAGACCGTCGGTATTACTAAGGGGTAAAGACCCTCGGTAATGGTAGGCGAAACTCAATGGATTTAGCGACGGCTTTGGGTCGTTGGTACTGTGCATTGTTTTTTTCAATCCAATTTGGTTCTACATTATACCCAAAACTTGCAAATAAACAATCAATAATCCCAAACATCAATTCAGCCAACCAATTCATCCAAGCAATTCAAATGCAATCATTCAACATTCATCAAGAATACTTCAATCATTCTAAGTTTCAAAAGTTACTTAACGCAAAACAAAGTTTGATAATAAAAAACTAACTTCAATATAACTTCAAAGTTTGAAAAGCTTCTAATGTCAAAACAATGTTTTTAAATAAAAAACCTAACTTCAAATGTTTTCAAAAGTTCCTAAATATCTAATATTCATCATGATCTTGCACAAGTGTAGTCTGGGAAGGCTACTGAGGTGAACATGGCTGTTGAGGTGGGCATGGCTACCGGATGATGATGGGGCAGACTGTCCTTGCTGAGGTATCAATGCCTGATCAGATTTTCAAGATTGTCAAATCTGGCTAGAAGTGAATCATAAGTGTCTTTACTAACAACATTGTTGTAGTCAAATGTGTTAGAGGTATATGGTTGATGTTTGAATATGCCTCCTTTTCCAGCACTGTAATGGGAGGCAAGTTGTCCTACCCATATAGTCGTCCTTTCTTCTTCCTCCCGATGACATCAACCCAGCATTGAGTCCTGATGATTTCTTCGTCTGCATCTACTCTAGAGTTAGCATCAGGAGGAGATCCCCCTCTAATCTTGCCTGTATCAATTTCGCAGAAAAATCTTCATGTTAAATAAGATAGAAAACGTCAATAACATGAATTTGAAAGTGTGAAACAAAAAACAAAAGAGTACAAAATTGAATGTTGTTAAAAAGTTTACTTACAATGGTCTTGTGAGACCTCTCAACATATTCATCAGTCCCCTTACGAAGATGAGTCTATGTAAACACCTCATCAACATGAACAGTCCGTCCAAGCTCCGTTGCCTGTAATATTTTAAAACATACAAATGACACAAATACTAATTTCAAAGTACATGATGTTATAGAGTTATTGATAAGAAAAGAATCAAGATTTTTACCATACGAATCACATGTTCATGTGTAGTGATTGATCCTCCAGTATGAAGTACACCACCTTTTCCTGAAGCCCTATTTTTTTGGGCGGTAGCACATTTAATGCGGTATTGTGGCGAATTCCAATGTGCCAGCGCTGAATTCCATATGTGCTCCCCTACTCAATAAGGGTGTTGTCTAGGGATCCTTGCATCTCTAAACATTTTTGACAATCGGTAAGATGCTTTCATGTTAAAGTTTTTTTGAATTTGAGTTTCATGCTCAACAGCCTGCACCTTTTGCTATTACAATAGATAATGTTAAAATAAAGCAAATGAAATTCCTATTTGAATATGGTAATGCAAGATGATTAAGTAACACAAGGTTTTACCTTAAATCTCTGCTAGAACATTTTTTTGTCGTTGTCAGGGATTACTCCCCATGATGTCTAGGGTTGAAGAAATTTTTGCTTAATAGACCTAGTGATGGCCTGTGAAGCAACTCTAGAGGGAAGAAACTTGAAATATGAATTTGAAGAAAGTTATGAATCTACAACCATAGTTAGACCAACAATTTAATGCAAAATACAAGACTAAGAAGAAGATATGATATTACCCTTTTCCACATGGCTCAATGAATGGTCGATCATGAGGAGCAGGATCACCCAGATCAGTAGGATCAGCAGGATCAGTAGATGGCTGGTGTACATCTGGAGATGGTATAGAAGATGGCATGGGGATAGAAGGAGAGGGATGAATATATGGTGTGTGCCCTACAACTGAAGGAGTGGGCACTATAGTAGGAGGTGTGGACCCTATAGTAGGAGTGGGCCCTATAATGGGAGTGGGTCCTAATGTTTGGAAATTGAATGCAAAGTGATTGAAATAAAGAAGTGTCTTTTGCTTAGGCTTTAAGGTAAAAATATAAGGGTTTTACATGGGTGAATTTTAAAGGTAGAGGTTGGAGTGATGAAGTAACTGGTTGAGTGTTGTTATGAGATCATTTTGGACTTATTAGAAGTGTTAGATTGAAGAAAATTTGGTATGGAACAAGTAAGGGGATCAATGTTGAAGTTGGAGGTATATTTAGTGTAAAACGAAGATTTTAACTAGTGAAATTTTGAGGTTAGTAGTGGGGACTGTGTTTGACAGTTGAGATTGTATTAGGAGACTATTTAGGACTTGCTTAACCTATCAAATGAGAGAAGTATAGTGTATAATGATTAATAGTGCCTTTAGGATGAGTTCTTAAGTGTTTTTAGTTAAAATTGAGGTTTTGCATGGTGAGATTTTGTAACAGCAGATATGTGAGCAATCTGAGGTGTTGGAGGGTGCTAACAGGTATTTTTGGACTTGATTATGCAATTAGTATACTGATTTGGAAGCTCGAAAGTATAGAATTGAGTTTGGGTAGCTTCTAAGAGTGAAATTGGGTTTTAAAGGGTCATATTGTGTTGCAGCAGTGTTTTCAGAGTTTTCTCAAGGTCTAGAGGGTCCTAGGGGTCTTTAGAAGTTGGGGATAAGGTGTTCAAAGTGAGAAAATCGAGTCTTAATTTTATTGATAGCGTTGAGTGTCCAAATTAGGCGCTGAGCACTGTAAATGCGAAAGTGGTGCTTAGGACGCTGATGTTCCAGTGTCAGGCGCCATTCCTGGGCGCTCAGGCGTTATTAGGCGACACTGCACCAATTTTGGATGGTTTTCGGGGTTTCAAGTGTCCGTTTTGGACGTTATTTAGGTGATTTAAAGGGTTTAGGACCCTTCCGGAGCTATTGATGAGGGTTTCAAAGTTGTTTTCCATTCCTAAGTATGAGCTATTCATGTGATTTTTGATGACTTATTGGGGTTTTTTATGGTCCTTTGAAGTACAGTCAATGGTATATATGTTTGTATGCAATGTACATATAAATATATGGTTTATATGAGAAGGAAAGTGGTGTGTAATGAGAATGAGAAAAGTGTGTTATAAGAAGAATGTCAAGGAGAGATTCTATTTTCTAACAAGTTGTAAGAGAATGCTTGAGAGAGAGACTACGGTACCCAAGTATCTTGATATTCTACCAACCATTTAACTCATGTAGAGTTGGATGGGGTGGCGGAGAGAATGGAAAGAGGTCTTCACCCTAGCCCTCTGGGTTTTAGGAATAGAAGATTTACCTCATGGTAGGTAGGTCGAGTTACCCTTGTTTATAACTCTATAGAGTATAAATACTACCATGAGTGCATGCCTGCAGTAGTCTGTATCAGCATTATATCTGGATAAGTAGGTATAGTGGTCTTGTGCTTGTATGAATTAGTTGTTCTTGAATGTTGTTAATTGTTAAACTAAATTATTATCTGAGACTTTATTTGTACACTAGTTTACTCTTGCTTCTGTGTTGTCTGTATTTGTGCATGTTTTCTCTTTTGCAATTATCACCAATGATGTGAGCTTAGGGAGGATGCCTTTTCAGTCTTTTCAGCGTGAGATTGAAAGAATAGCTACAATCATAAATAGAGTTTTGTTCTCCAAAGTGTAACATCTCCTTCAGTGAAAGTTTATAATTCTTGGTAAGTTATCATCAAATGTAATGTTTTATTTTAGTAGCTTTATACTACTAAGATGTTACAACTCACTTTTAGATTAAAGTGATTATAAAATTTACATAATTAAATTTAAATATATCTAGTTAATATATATTTGATTGTTTATATGATTATAAATAAAAATATTTCAAAAACACAGAAACATCAAGAAAAATTATTAAATTGATTAAGATCACTGTGGAGTTTCACTAACTTATTAAAAATAAGTAAAATAGATGTCAAAGATTCATCCTGTATCTAATATGTATACATTATGCTGATAATTAATTGAATATTCGATCTTTGTATTACATAAAAAAAACTCATCAATTTAGCATCACGTTTAAGATAATATAATCATTTAAGGAAGAAAATATATATAAACATAGCTTCTTTGAGATATGTTAAACAAATATCATTTAGCATATCAAGAAGATAAGTTTATTTATCATAATATAATATTAATAAAATTTTTAACCAATTAGAACTTAACAATTATAAAAATAAACCATATAAAAAATATAGACTCTATAACAGGAAAACAACAACATTATCTGTTGCGGCAACCTTATATGCTAACCTAATAAGCTGATAAGATTTTATATAACATGTAATATTTCTGTTTTGAAAGATAAAATAAACATTTAATTAACAGCATAATCTGATATCAAATACTTTCATGCATTTGTTGTATTTCACATTCCAATTTGGCATTTATTTGAATTATGCGAAAGAACAGTCATGAATCTACTGCCATAAGAATTTAGCAGCATTTATATATACGTTGTTATATATTATGATGCATATATATGGTACAGAATTATAATTTTATATCTATTTTCATGTACTAAATGATGAGAGAACTTATATAACCACATAATTAAAACAGTGGGACCCTAATATTCCTCTATATAAAGTCAAATAAAACCCTAAAACTCACACTCTTTCTTTTGTCTTTCTTTTCTTTCTTTGCTGCCGCCGAAAGCTCCAGATGTCTTTTCTTTCTTTATTTTCTGCAGAAGCTTTTCAATGGGTAAGTTTTTATAGGATTTTATATTTTATAAACACATGCAACCTTGTTTTTATTTCTTTCAAAATAATTAAGAATGACATTCGGTTAAATTTATAAACATATGAAACCTTAATTTTCAACTAGAAAAACTTGTATATTTTGTATAGTTGATCTTATAAACGGTTGCAGATAGATCTTATTCACAAATTATATTTTGTATTATTAGATCTTCTAAACATATGATTTTACAAACAGGTAAGAAGAGATCCAGCAAATGCATGCATCCAAAATCAACGGGTGTTGCTCCTAATCAAATAAACGATTTCATCTTTTACAGCAAAAACATTACAATATCATCAGGTTAGCATATAGAAACTACTGCAACTGGTAAATGCTGCTGAGATCTACCTATGTTTTAGAGCATGCACAGTAAAAAATAATGAATTAAATTAGTTAAATGAAATTGGAAACAAAAATTTAATGTTTGTTATATGATATCTAATTATCAATAAATTCTACTAATAATAGTTAAATAATATAGTGCAATATTACAGACAAATTTTGTTATTGCATCTGTTAAGAAATGTGATAGAAAAAGAAGAGTATTGCAATATCTAAACTGGAGGTAAAATCAGCTATTGTTGTATGATCTTTTCAAAGCAGCAGCCTATTTGTTTTTCTCATGTGAATTTTCATCCATGTGGGGCATTTATTTATTTTTTCTTTTTTATGTGTTTCTTTTTCAGTAATAGTATATTTGAAAGATAATATATATTTGTATAAATGAGTTTATTATATGTAGATGTAAATGTTATAATTGTATATAGTATATATGTATGTTATTTAAAGGTATTTTTAGTTTTGTAGAGGAATAATTAAATAGCTAAACTATTACCTAATAATTTAATAAAAAAGGTATTGTCATGGTTAATGGTAAATAATGAAAATAATGAATATATTTTGATATTATGTAACAAACAAAAGCATTATGGTTATAGAAAAATCTGCATTCAAATATATAAAACAAAAGCAAAAATCAAATAAGAAACATGTTTCAAATTCATATTTTTTTTGTTATAGAATGAGAAGGATCATGCATTTCGTTTTATATCATTTTATAGGTTTCTTAATGTTGAGAGCGTAGCAGATGTGTGTAAATCATTACTTCTTCAACAAGAAATCTATAAAAGCCAAGATGTGGAGAAATATGACTTCTTCAACAAAATTTATCAAGACAATAATACTCTCTTGAGTGAAGAAACATAATAGTTGTCCGACCATACTTTCCAAAGAAGCATGTGATGTTAGAAGATTTTTCTCACTGTGAAGTATGTTGTTGTATCATCATCAAGGAAAAAGTCAAGAACTACTTCAATCTATTGTAAATATTGAGTGATAGATATTATGACTTTTATGTATTTTTTCTTAAATGTGTTTTCTCTTCAATTTCTCTCTCTATATAATTATTTCTTTCAAGTTAATCTGGGTCGATCGAAACTAATATTTTAGACGGAAACAATGTCTAATGGAAATAATTGACACAATATATTGTTGAAACAAAATATTAATATATATATATATATATATATATATATATATATATATATATTATTTAAGTGAGAAAAGAAAATATATGAATTCAAAACTTTAAAGAAAGATTAACGTTTAACCTGTCTTTGTTACACACATTTACATATATTTAATTATTAAATGCTAACAATAAATGATCTGATACATTACTTAATAACATCGAAGATGCTCCACTACTTTTAAGGTGGTGAAAACTTATGCATGGAGAAAAAATAATGTTTTTATCGGTGAGTTATTTATAGATTAAGAGATCAAAGACAAATACTGGTCAGTAACAGTAAAAGTAGATTTTTTAGATTAACAAATTTTAAAGTATTTTGTATTTAATATTTTATAAATTTTTTAAAATAACATATATAATGATAAATTTTTCCAATGATAGTGGGCCATGATATTTGTATATATAAAGTTAATTTAATCGACTAAAAGTTTCAGAGTCTCCTTTCTTCTTTCTTTCACTCTTATATTGCATTGAGACTGTAAAACTGAAAAGTTTTTCTCAGTAATTGAACTTTGTTCATAGTATCATATACAATCTTATAGTTTCTGTGTGAAAAACGTTTTTTAAATATATGGATCTATTTTATGTATTTCTCTGTTCTCAATTTCTATTCTATTTCCTATATGATGAGGGATTGCAAAAATGTATAAGAATCTTTTTTTTTTGGAGTAAGTAAACTTTTTCACGTTCTTTCATTCACCATGTTGAACAGTTGAGCACAGAAATATTCTCTGCAAATTCTTTGTTTCATAGTGTCTATTTCTAAAGTCCTTTTTAATGAGCAATTATTCTTTCTTATTTATTTCAAGATAAGTAAAGAATTACTTTATATCATTTTGTTCAAGGTAATAAATTTGTAAAAGGCTTAAAAAAAATTAATTTATATTCATGTACAGATCTGGTTTTTGTATATTATGGAAAATTAAAATTATTTTGTATATTATAGTTTCTTAAATCTTCTTTTATTTAATAATTCTTATGTTTATTCTGAACCCTTTCTTAACCACATTAATCAAACACTTTATTTATTTATTTATTTAATAAATAAAGTAAAATAAATAATTTATCTCAGAAATTTATTTTTATGAGTTATTAAGTACATATTATTCTATGCAACATGAAAATTATGGTAGATAATAATTCTGCAATTAACAAAAGCACACAACAATTTTGTCCGATAGGAAAACCACAAATAGCTGTCAATGTCGCTTGAAATAGATAATAACTTACTTATTATATCTTAAAATCACAGATGAAACTTTCAAGTTAACAAACTACACTTACACTGTAAAATAAAAGACAAAATATATTTCCTTCCCTTGTCCAAAGCAGTTGGTGAAGTATGCTTAGATGTCATCAAATTTATAGTCTTCATGAGGGAGTTGGAGGTCAATGAATCCATAGACATCATTGAACCCCAAATTGCTACTGACACCCACTACAAAAAAAACATTTATTACCGACGGTCAAAATTCGTCGGAAACGTCAAAAATCCGTCGATAATGGTATTTTTTCGACGGATTACCGACGGACCTAATTTCATCGGTAATAACGTTGTCGGTAACCTTTATCGACGGCTTTTATGGCCGTCGGTAATTACCGAAGGATAAATCCGTCGGTAATGGCAAAAAAATCCGTCGGTAATTACCGAAGGAAAAAGTCGTCGGTAAGTCCGTCGGTAAATATGTCGATCTGGTTCATCTTCTTCCTCTTTCCCCTTCGTCTGTTTCCTCAAATTTTTTTTTATCAAACTTTCTACATTCCTAAACCAAAACAACAATTCAATTCATTCCAAAACCAAAATCAAAGACTAAACTTAGGTTGTCCAATTGTTTTAGAAACCCTAAAATTTGGAAAATTCCTAAATTATTTTTTGAGCATCCATGGCAGCAGTGACGTTCCGTGTGGTTCATCAATGTGCTTTGGAAACTTGTTGGATGATGCTTCTCACTATCTTCACGTGTTGGACCATGCCTATTATGCTGTAGGCCGAGACACACTCCTGGCTGTGGTAACAGTAGCTCCATGTGCGTGCAGCTTTGCTTCTTCACCGTGCACTCCATTCCTTCTCGGTGGTGGCTCCTCTTACCTCCAGCCGTGATACATTCAGCGTGTTGTTGCCGGATGGAAGCTGCTGGATCTTGAGCTTCTTCACGTGAGATAGTTTCACCCTTGCCGTGCTGCTGTACCGTGAGAAGGTGAAAAATGATCTTAAAACATAGTCTTCTTCGCACAGTGAGAGAGGAAAAATGCGGGAATTTTGCCGCTCTTTTTACCGACGGATTTACCGACGGATTGTGGTCGTCGGTAATGACCGAAGGCTTTACCGACGGATTTTGGCCGTCGGTAATTATCGAAGATCAAAATCCGTCGGTAATCACTTTTTTTTATCCGTCGATAAAATCCGTCGGTAATACATCGTTTACCAACGGAAATGATTCCGTCGGTAAAGTTCCATCGATAATTCCATGTATTTTTGTAGTGACCAAAAATGAAGAAAATATTTCATATAAGTAATTATATAAATCAAGTTTTTACAAAGAATTCTTCATAAACTTACATCATCCACAACTAAATGAGTTAATATTCAACTCATCTTTCCTCGACGCAAGCTCCATGACATGATCCTTATACATCAACAATGAGGTGTTAGAGTCTTTACCAAATACAGTAGAATTCCATTAACTGTCATCGACTCATTTGTAATTACGTCAGTAATCTGGTGTCATGCATAAAGAGGGTCGTCTTAAGATAAATGAATTGGGTGTAAGACTTCCCTATTCATACGTCTCTTGTAACATAAAAAAATATTTATGTCTAAACATTAATAACATGTAAAATTCAAAATTGAGAAGTGTATAATGGAAGTTTATATCAGGAGGTAAAAAATAAAATAAACCAATGTTCTAGACTAGGTAACAAAAGATTAAAATGTTTGGGCCATAGTAAATATCTCATGGGTGTTACTCCCTCCACCACCACATTTTCTCCCTCCACCTCCCCAATTATATTACATATTTTTTGAATTACAAAACTAACCTTTTATAATTACACAAATAACCTTTTTATTTTTTAATCCTAATTATTTACTTTAACCCTAAAATCTATCTTTCTACCCCTTCTCACTCACCTCCCAACCCTCTCAGATTCTCATCCAAACTCCATCACATTTGTTTCTCATCTTCAATTTTTCCTCACAAGGTTAGTGATGATATTTTTTTTTAAATGCAATGCATATATCTATGTGTTGTGCTATGCGTTTTTTTTTTTGTTATGTGCGTGTGTTGGGAGAAAGGAAGAAGATAATCAGGCCAAAAACGGATGTCGGATATCCGTTTGAATCTGAAACGGATGTCGATATCCGTCGACGGATGTTGACATCTGTTTTCCCTTAAACGGATGTTGACATCCGTTGACGGATGCTCACATCCGTTTAAAGATTATACAGTTTATATTTTAGGGTTTTATTACGCACCTTCACGTCTCTGAACCTCTAACGCCTCTGAACCAACACCTTGAAGCACCACCACACTCACGGCTGAAGATGAATTGCTTTCCCCACTTTCAATCTTACTAAACACAAAGTCCACCACACTCTCACGTCACAATTCTATAAAAGAGAAGAAGAAGTAACGTAAGAGACAACCTGGAAAAAAATAATAAAGAGAAAGAGGGAAGAATGATAAATAAAATGAATGTCCACGTGAAATTTTAAATAATATTAACCCTAAAATTTTAATAAGGGTAAACTAGGAATGAAAAAATAAAAAAAAAAGGGTAAAAGGAGAATGAGGTGGTGGAGGAAGCAAGTTGTGGTGGTGGAGGGAGTAACACCCATATCTCATCTGTAGACACAAGAATTAGAGCATCTAGTACGACAACTTCACCTACTATGACCTGATTGGTGTCTTTCGATACCTTCCAAAACATATAGCTGATATGAAGTGTTGACCATGAAGTTGAATAGCTACCTAATCCGCTTCTACTCGTGACATCCAGTGTTAGCTTATATATAGAAAAAAAATATTGATATGATAAGTTATCACAAAATAATTGTTAATTTTATTGGTGGAAAGTACAACATGTTCCGTGGATGAGATGCTTGTGAACGAATGCCATAATTATCAAATTACTGTTGCAATTCACACGTAACTGTTTCAGTTATTTCGTAAGCGTCATATATTTTTGTATTCACTAGTACAGCAGAAGCAAATGGCCTCGGTTGTTTTTTGTCATAGGCCCCGGTTTAGAAACCGAGACATATACGAACAGTAAAGTGTTTTTTTTTTGCCACATTGTGGAGCACAGGGAAGCATTTTTTTTGCCACATTATAGAGCACAGGAAAGCAAAAGTGGGAAGCAACGATGGGATGCAGAAGTGAAGCACAGGGAAGTTGGAGACGGTTCCGTCCGAAACCGACGAGATCACGGTGCTCTCCACCGGCGGGGACTACGGCAGCGATGGGAGCCTGGTGTTCAAGGCCTCGTTGTGCTGCGAGGACCGCTCCGACCTCATTCCTGACCTCATAGAAATCCTGAACTCGCTTCGCCTGAAAACCCTCAAAGCAGAAATGGCCACGCTGGGAGGAAGAACGCGCAACGTGTGTTCAATCCCTTCATCCCTTCATCACCTGAAAACACCAGAAAACAACCCAAGCTTTACCGTGTGTTCAATCCCTTCATCACCGAAAATCACCCAAGACCAACCAAGAGTTGCAGCAAAAAACAAAAGTTCAAGATCAAACAAAAAAACCTAACACCAAAAATACTTCCCCTCTCCAAAGCTTCAAACTTTTATCGATTCAGAGTCCAGCCAAACCCCACCACATGCATCAATCAGAAACAAAGGAGGGGGGCGATGGAGGAGGAGTGGAGGAAGGGTTGGCGGTGGTCGATGAGAAGAACAGGTGGCGGTGGTTGATGAGAAGAACAGGCGGCAGTGGTGGACAATGAAGGCAAGGACCAGTGGCGACGGCGACAGTGGTGGACTTAGTAGTGGCGACGGCGGGAAGGCAAGGACCAGTGGCGAGGATGAAGAACAGGCGAAACCACGACGCCCAGAGGTTGAGCCAGCGACGGTAGTGGGGCACCTGGCAGGGGGAACTGAGACGACGGGGGCGGTGGTGCAGTGGCGTGGCGGCCGAAGCAAAAAGCAGTGGTGAACAGCGAGGGGCAGAGAGGTTTTGCGGGAAGAGAGGTTTTGCGGGAAGAAGAATAGTGAAAGTGAAAAAAGTTTTGAACTTTAACCCTAAAATCCAGCCATCGAGGCAAATATAGGCATCGGTTAAAATAAAACCGCAACATAAATGTGTGTTTAATTTCCAACCGGTGCAGTATACTTTTTTCAAAAGCGGGTTTAAAAGAACCGGTGCAATATACTTTTTTTAAAAGCAGGTTTAAAAGAACCGAGGCATATAGTGTCTCCAAAATTACATTTCTGCCACCGCGTTTTTATATGTCTCGGGTCTTCAAAAACTGAGGCATAATACGCGATTTAAAAACCTTATTTTTTACTAGTGATTTAAGCCTTTGTTCCTAGTCAACAATGTGTGATTGTAAAGTCTGACACTATATACCAAATTATATGAGCTAATCATTTACTTATCTTAATATAAATAAGAAATAATACTTGCTTATTAAAAAGACTAAGAGGAATACACAATATTAAACCACGAATTTGTAGAAGATTTTGATACAGTATAAGACTCTATCTTTATGGTGAATGAAAGAATGTGAAAAAGTTTACTTACTCCAAAAGAATTATTATACATTTTTGCAATAGAAATTGAGAACATAAAATACATAAAATAGATCCATATATACACAAATATCATGGCCCACTATGTTGGAAAAAATTATCATTATATATGTTATTCTAAAATATTTTTAAAATATTAAATGGAAAATATTTAAAACTTATGCTACTCTAAAAAATGTACATAACCGAGATCCATGTAAATATAAATTAAGGGTTTAAGGTACTTTATAAATTTATTAAATTGAGAGAAAAATGATTAATATTAATCTTTTAGTTATCTTGAAATAAAAATAAGAAAGAATAGTTTGTATTATATATATATATATATATATATATATATATATATATATATATATATATATATATAAATAAATAAAAAACAAAACAAAACAGGTCTAAGTAGTGCTAATAAGCCTAAACTAATTCATTAATAAATTTTTATTTGACTTTTAAGTTAAACAATTTAGAGTAGAGTGAACCAATAATAATAGATTTTTTATTAAAGTTACTAAACTTTGTGTTAGTTAAGAAGATGTTAAATAATTATTTTTATATTGATTTAGTTTGTGTATGTTTATCCACATTTACGGTATTAATTTAAATGAAGCAGATTGAAGAAAAAAAAAGTGATACTATATAAAGATACTAGCTCTTTAAAACCTTCTCAAAATTGATGAAAAGAAAGTTCTTCCCAAATTCCATCTACGACTCGTTAACTATATAAAGATACTAGCTCTTTTTTTATGTACTCCCATGATTTCTTCCTACATTTCCTAAGGCATTTGAAATTTCAAAAGTACCCTTATGACTAATTTAGTGGAAAAACTATGGCATGAGTAAATATGCCAATTTCACTTTCTTTACATGGTTTCGTCCTAACCTATTTGGTTTGAGACCGAAAAAGTTTACTAAGACTAAAAAATTCTAAATCACATAACCAAAATATCTACAAAAATCTTGTGAATCAGAGCCAACTCATGAAATTTTTTTTAAAAAAAAAACATATTCATCTTAAATATAAAAAACTGTAATTATTTCTCAATTTCTATCATGGTAAAATGATAAGAGAGTTGATCCAATTATGCAGCATAACCCCTACTCTACGTTATGAGACAGCTTTTCATCAAATTTCAAGTTCTTATAAATTTCTCATAATCAAGTGTACATACAATTGTTTAGAATAATTGGCAGATCTGTTTAAATATATACTTAATAAAGTATAAGTTTATTGTAAAGTATCATAAAGTGTGTATATATATATATATATATATATATATATATATAGACAGGAAGGAAGTGTTGCTGTAATTTAATTAGATCTAATGATGCTGATGAAAATTGTGTCCAAATAGAGTTTAGGTATTACAAATATGGATGAAACTTTTGACAGCATTATTTTAACTGATTGTTATATCAGAAAAATGTTCATTGATATGATTCAATTTTACATATCTGTAATCTGTATTATATTCCCATTTGTATTCAACCAATTATATCAATGCAAAGACACACCTTGCTTTAATTAAAAGAAATTTACTTATTAAATGACTGTTTCAATAAAAAAAATGACTGAAAGATTAAAGAACATGTCAATTCATTGCCATATAAAATAGTTTGACAATTAACTTTCTGAAACTATATTTTAGTTTTAAAAAGTTGGATTCTATCTTCTTCGAATTTATTCTTTTTTTAAGAAAAATATTCAAAAATCATTTTTGAAAAATATTGTTTACTAAAAATATTATTTATTTATTAAATACAAATTAAAAAAAGTAACAATAACTCACCTAGACCCTCTTTAAAAAAAATATTAATAACAGTGATCAATAAATAACTAAAAACATAATCATAATAAATATTGAGAAATTTAAAAAGAAAAACGAGACCTTAAAATTGGGTCAAACATTTATTATGTTTCATATATTTCCACTTATAGGATTAATATATAATAAGTGCTGTAAGTTATTTATAATTCAAAAAACTATTATTATTTTTTATAATAATAATAATAATAATAAATAACAATAACGTTGTTTAAATTTTTACTCTAAGATGTCATTGAATCAAAATAGAATTTTATTTAAATTTTCGAGTTTGAATTTATTCAAAAAATTTATGATTAGATTATTCATATTAGATATATCAACTAAAATCTACTTGTAGATAATTTTCACATTAAAATTGAATTATGATTTATTTTTAATAAGTTAAAAGTTGATGATTAATATTAAATTAAATATTTTAAAAAATATTTAATTAAATATCTAATTAAATATGTTTAATTAAATAATATTTTTAATGGGTATATTTTTAGGAAAAAGAAATTTCATAATTCATCCAAAGGCCTGAGTTTAATGTCTCTGTCTAATTTGATTATTTGTATTGTTAAATTTTGGATGATACAGCAGAAGCAGTTATGATGTGCCCTTAAAATTAGATTAAATTTACAACTTTGAGTCTGTGAAAAAGTGAGGACGATAAATGAAGGGTAAGATTAAAAGTGAAGAAATACTCACGTATTAATTGATAAGAAGAGAAGAAAAAGAAATGAAAATTTACATGATTTAAATAGTTTATGTTTTTTTAAATTTTTTTAGTAGAACTAAACTCACCTTAACCCTAATCCTAACCACATGATACATGAGTCAAGTATACAATCCACAATTACACAATTCTGTATTATTTATTTTTAACATTATTTAATAAATACGAATTTTACACTCTAAAAGGCATTTCTAAATAATATATTTTATATTATGTAGTTAACTATACATTTATAAATAATATATTCAAGAATGTATAATTCAAAATATATTTTTTAATAGTACATTTTAAATTATGCAATTAAAAATATTAAATATTAAAAATAAATATATTTTTTAATAGTCAAAAAATAAGTTTGTTTTCAAAGAAGAAAAAAAAGTTTAACGTAGAAGTGTTTTATAATCTACATATAAATATAATGGATGAAAAGCTGTAAGTTAAATAATCCAAATGCAAGAAGAAACCATGGGTGCAGGAAGAAAATGTCGAATATATGCTTTACATATATTTGATCTTCCCAATATGTATAAAAATCCATGAGTTTATTATGATAAAGATATAGCTTTCGGAGTTTATATGTAATTATAAAATTCATTTCATTAATTGATCAATGCTCTTCTATCTCTTTAATGCAATCAATTGGACACATATTCCGTTATATCTATCCTTCCAAAATCTAAATTTGTGAGGTTGGAAATATAAAATAAAAACCTGTATAAAAAAGGATTGAGAAACATTTAAGTAAAAATATATTTGTGTGTTGCTGAAAAAATAACTCAAGAGATCGTTAGATAGCATAAAAAATAGAATAGTATGCGAGGATTAAATCAAAATTTAGGTTATTGCAAAACAGACAATCAAATTAAGCATATCTAAATTCGGGCATATGAAGACTGTTTCTAGAAAATCAACAGAACAAGGTAGGGGTAGATCAGGAAGTGAAAAGAACTTAACCTTAAGTGTATGTGCTTAATTTTTTTAAATCTTCTTCTCCACCTGTTCATGTTTAGAAAAGATTTAATGTCTCGCTAGGTTTTTTTTTATTCAGAATCTTAAATTGATATTTTTAATAATTTATTTTCATTTTTTTTTATTTTAGTGTTATATTTGAAAAAAAACATTTATGACTATTATAATAATTAATAAAAAATCTAACAAAATGTGATTAAAAAAATATACATGCATTAGCTAGAAAAGTTTTTCTTTTAAAGATAGTAAACACTTATAAAAAAAAAATTAAAGATAGTAAACAAACTACAATAAATGAAAACTTAGAAAAAAAACGTAACAACCAATATCAAATCAAGCATCTAACCCAAAATGACCCAAGTAGCCCATCAATATCAAGTAACAAAACATTAATATAATATTAAACAACACTCTAATTAACCTAAGGACAGGGTAAAGTCGAAAGTCGAGATGTGTCAGTCTGGACTAAGGTTGAATTTGACTGAGTCAACTTTAACCAAAATTTGGTCGAAATTTTGATCAAATTTTATTGAGTCGAGCGTTATCGAAAATTTGTTGAATTCGAAAAAGTCCACCTTATCAAAATCTGGTCAAATTTAGTTAAGTCATTTTATGTCCAAATTTGAAGATCATGATCAAAATTTAACCAAATTAAAATGAGTTGTTCTTGGGTGAAATTGACTAAGTCTTTTAATCAAAATTTGGACAAATTGGTTGAGTTTGTTCTAACCAATATTTGGATGAATTTGATCAAGTTAGTCCTAACCAAAATTTATTTTGTGAGCTAATATGATTTGGAACGAAAATTGAGATCCAACCAACTCAAGCAAAAGGTAACCTTAGGTTCATCGAGACTAATGTTTGAAAGGAATCAATATGAACCAAAGGTCAATATTGATTGATCTGATCTAGAGGTAAATCTTGACTAATTTAAGTAAAGGTTAAGGCAAACTTATTTAAATTGAAATTTTAATAAACCAATATAACAATACAAGTTTTATAAAATTTAATTTGAATTACTTTTATAAAAAAATGAGAATTTGAATTTAAAGCTTAATCTAAATATTTGAATTTGAATTTAAAACTTGATGTTTTGTACCTCAATTTTATAAAAAGACAAACTAATTCTAAGGTAAAAATAAATTTGGATCCAAAAATTTAATCCTTGATCTAAATTGAATTTTTGAAAATCCAATGCTCCTCCTTATTTTTTATTGAAAACTTTGAGATGTGTGCCACGACCAATAAATTTACTGATACAATGTGGGACATACATTTACACTAGTAAAAAATCGGGTTTTTACAGCGCACATTATGCCACGGTTCAACGAAAACCGCAGCATAATGGTGCGCGGTGGCAGTTTTGTAAATAAAACGAACATATATGCTGCGGTTCCCGGTAGAACCGCGGCATATACCCCAGTCAACCATTGCCTTTGACGCCACGTATGAATAAAAAATTAAATAACAGAGTATATGCCGCGGTTCTCTGCACAACCGCGGCATATACCCTGCCAATTTATTGCAGGTGCTGACTGGGTCAGAGAATTTGAAAAGTTACAGGGGTTATATGCCGCGGTTCTCTGGGGAACCGCGGCATATACCCCTGTAACGTCTTAACTTCTCTGTCAGTCAGAGAATTTCAGAAGTTACAGGGGGTATATGCCGCGGTTCCCCAGAGAACCGCGGCATATAACCCCTGTAACTTTTCAAATTCTGTGAAAGGCAGTTGGGGAGACAGTTGTGTTGAACACGTTTCAGGGGTATATGCCGCGGTTCCCCAGAGAACCGCGGCATATTCTCCTATATGAAATTAATTTAATATTTATTTGAAATATTTCGAGGTATATGCCGCGGTTGCCCGCTGAACCGCGGCATATAGTTTGAAAATAATTTCAAAAATGCCATTTCTGATAATTTTTTAAATTAGTATATGCCGCGGTTGGGGGTTAAACCGCGGCATATAACCCCTTTATACCGCGGTTAAGTAGTGAACCGCGGTAGATTCCCCTGTTCAGAGTTAAAAAACAAAACTTGGAACAGTGCATCGTCTTCCTCGCGCGTTCTCTCTGTTTCGCGTTTCTTCTTCCTCCCAACCACCCTTCACCTCAGATTTTGCGTTTTTAACCGTTTAAACTCAAAATTGTTCGGTCATTATTCGTTTTTGACGATAAAAACGAGTTTTAGCCGATCAAAATCGTGATTTCCTTGCGTTTTTCACCCTCTCCGCCGCCGCCGCCGCCGTTGTGTTGCGTTTTTCACCCTCTCTGCCGCCGTTCCTCTTCCAGGTATTTATGTCCATTTGCATTTATAACGTGATTTCTTCATTAATTTTTGCATAATGCTATAGTTTTGGTAATGTATGAAGTTTCTATAGTTTTGGTAATGTATTATGGTATAATTTTTGCTTTAATTTTGATAGTGCATGAAATTGTTATAGTTTATTAATTGTTTGATTGTATGATTGAATTGATTGTATGTTGAATATATTGTATAATTGTATGATTGTAATTTTGTAGAATATTTACGTATGGATCGAAATTGGATTAATTTACCACGCATTAGTGTTGAGTACGAGAGAGGGGTAGAGAAATTTATACAATTTGCGCAACGTAATGAGGGGAGAACTGATAATGAAGTGAAGTTTAGATGTCCTTGTGTGAACTGTTTGAATGGGAGAAAGTTGAACGCAACTCAAATTAGAGAACATCTTATATGTGATGGTTTTCTAAGATGCTATACAACATGGATCTGGCACGGCGAAGAAATGGATTTTCCCACTGACTCTCAAAGTGTAAATGTTACTGATTCCACCATGGAAGAAGATCGACCGGATGAAGACAAATTGGAGGACATGATCCGCGATGTTGGAGCAGAAAATTTTGCCAAAGCTCATGTGTATGAGACTATGTCGACTGATGCCGAAACACCTTTGTATGTCGGTTCAACTAAGTTCACACGTTTGCTGACATCCTTGATGATAAGCCTTTGGAGGTTGAGTATGATGCTAATGTATTTGGGCATGGCTCTGAGGTCCCAATATACCTTAATAGCCAAGATGTCCGTGAGCTTGCGTCGGGAACACAAGAGTTGAATATTTCAATTATTCAACTATGGACGATGTAAGTCTATGACCAATTATTTATATATAAAATTGATTTATATATCAAGTATCCTTATATCAAAGTTAATTTTTAATTTCAGGTATATGTCTGGGGTCACTAATAAGTTGGGGCGTTCTGATGATTATGGATTCATTGATCCCCAAGACATTCATGAATCAAATGATTTTGAGCATATCAACATGAGTCTGATAAGCAGTTTTCGAAGGGGCAAGAAAATATACTTTTTGCTTTATATATCCGGGTAAGTGAACTTTGTTTAGCATAATAATGTTCCATATGTGATTTTAATATTTAATAGTTACGTTATTATGAATTTCAGGCGCCATTGGCAACTTCTTGTTATGTCTGTGCAAGACAACTATGCTTTGTGGTTCTGCTCATTGCACAGGCCTCCTCCCACACAACTCAGACAAGCAATTGATTGGTAAGAACCTCAATGTTTGGACTTTCTTTGTTATATAACTGAATGCTAAAACATTTTTTTATATACAGTTCTATTCCAGCAAGTATGATGATGGACGGGAGATCAATTGTTAAGAGTAGAAAGATTGCTTGGATTTCTCTCAAGGTTTGACATATGCTAAAGTCATACTTTGTTATAATTGTTTTATAACAAATGTTATTCACTAACTATTATCAACTGTGATGATATATTGTAGTGTAACAGACAAAATGGGTCATATGAGTGTGGATACTATGTAATGTATTGGATGACCCATATTGTTCGTTCTCACATCACAACTCGCTGGGAAACGGTAATATTTAACTTTAACAAATTTTGATTTTTTAACAAATGTTGAATTCATATACACTAATTAAAATGAATTGTCTTTTGCAGAGATTCAAGACTACTACACCAGTTCCTGAGAAGTCACTACTATTCATTAGGAACGCTGCTGCGAAGTATATAGTTAGATTATACAATAGCTCTTAGATTTAGATTTAAACAATGCATTTGATTAGATAGAATTTTCTTAGACTCTCTACTTTATTTGATGTTGAAATACATTTGAACATGTGTTTGTTATGTTCAAATTGAATTTCTGTAAATGTTTTTATATGCAGGTCTGTTTTTGTGGTAGTGGATATCACAAAAACAGACCTGCAATTTTAAAAAACTGCAGGGGAATATGCCGCGGTTCTAACCACAACCGCGGCATATAGTGCTTCGTTTTTTTTTAAAAACGAGACATATGGCCGCGGTTTTGACACTAACCGCGGCATATTCTTCGGCCTATATGCCGCGGTTCAACCGCGAACCGCGGCATATAGTCTATTTTTTAATTTTTTTTTAAATTTTTTTAAAAAAAAAATGACTTTAGTCAGCGGTTCCCTAGACAACCGCGGCATATTCCGCAGCCTATATACCGCGGTTAGAACCGCGGCATAAAGTGTCTGACTTACTACCGCGGCTGAATATGCCGCGGTTCGAGAACCGCGACGTATAGTGAAAATGAACCGCGGTAAAAGCCCCTCGCTGCACTAGTGTTACTTTACTCAAGAAAATTTTCAATTCCATTGAAATGTGAAACAGATTATCATGAAGGTATATTAATGTAGCATTGAGATGCTGAACTAGGTTACAAACCACAGTACCATTGAAAAACGGTAACCCGTGCATTAATTTATTTTTATACAGAAAAAGAACTCAAATAATTTTGGTTTAGGTTAAGTTTGATATTCTCAAAGTAAATAGTGATATTACTACTCAACCAAATTTCTTCAGATTTCAGAAAAATTTAAAGCATCTGTTAGGAGGAATCAAATTAGCACTTAATACAAACCAATGCATGTCTTTGATCTGACATAGCTCTGGACACACTTCTCGTCAAATGTTTTTGTTGTTTCCAATAATACGGTCTCCATTGGAATCATGTGATTGTCACTATCTATTTTGATTAAAGTTTTACATCATTTAATACAAAACCAATGCATGTCTTTGATCTGACAGTCTATAAAATCAGCTATACTGATATATATACACTGTGACATAGTATTACGAATCTCAATTAGTGTTTTTGCTGCCACCAACCCTCACCATGTATGAAGGCTAAGAAGAGGACCACCTTAAAAAAATGTCTGTCTGACTACGAATTTTGTTTTTCTTTTTAGATAATATAAATGAAACTAGAAACGAGACTTTAAAAAGAATATGAAATATAACTTTTTATGATAGCTGGCCGGAATAAATTTTTTTCAGAAATTAGATAAATTTTTTGAAAGAAGAGTTATAAGTAGGTACATTTTTCATTTTTGTCACTGATATTTCTTCTCTTTGATTTACTTTCACTAATGTATAACAAAACATGTCTTTGATCTTAATACACATTTGTAAAATGAAAAAAAAAAGTTCTCAAAAGTAACGATGGATTTGAATTTTACCTCTTCATGTTGCCATATGAAAGAATTCAACATTGTACCAATTAAAATCTCATAAATATATAAATATTTTATTTTTATATGCTCATGCATCATTATATTGAGTAAAAATTCATCTAAAATAGATATAAAAGATAAAATAAAAATAATGGTATCTCACCAGGTCAGATTTGAACTGCTTTTGTTTACAAAGAATTTACAAACACACTATCATTCTATGAGTTGCTTTTCTCTATAACAAGTTATTAGTTTTTGTTATTACAAAGTATTGATTTAACTAATAAGCCTATAAACAGTAATTGTTACTTTCTTCCAAAAGATCTTCTTTAACAATCTTAATTTAATTATTTATTGAAGGGTGTAGATATGAATATCAATAGTTAATACAACATTTAATGCTCTGTATTGAGGCAATCTTGGGCTAATAACTAGTTGAAAATTTAATTATTTCTTTGAAATTTATTTTTTGTATCAGATCATTTAATGTTTGCTTTGAAAATTTAAGTAAGTTAATATATTTTTTTAAAGTGTTGTATTTATAATTTTTTTTTCAGTCAAAGATCATATTTTAATAAATTGTTTTCAAAAGAATATTGTGTCAATAACTTACAGAGATAGAATGGTTATTGTTTAAGTTTAAAATTCCAGTGAGAGTTAATACTGATCCACAGACAGATGGATGGAAAAACAAGTCCAAATTTGATATTTTGAGTAACTGAATTTTGAGTTGGGTTTTACTTTTTTGTCTTTTTATTTAAAAATAAAAAATGAAGGAAAAGTTTTCTGAAAATATTAAAATAAAAACAATTAGTTTGAAATATAATTTTCAAAAAAATATTTATTTATAAAATCAGTGTATAAAATAAAATAATTAAAAAAATATTTAAAGAAATTATTATATAGACATACATATATAAGTAGTTTAATTTATTTTCTATTTTTTTCTCTCTTCAATTAAATTTAAATATCACTCCTCCTATTTTAAAACAAATAGAATAAATTTCAAAGAAATTATTAATCAAAATTTTCAGAACTAATTTATTCAATTGAAAGTTATTTATAAAGTGTTTGTCACAATAACATAAATATATGATTATTTTCTGTAAGTACTCTATACTTTAACGTAAAAAGATAAATTAAAACATAATTGATATATGACATGTAACTAATGATAGTTTATTGTTTAAATTAATTTTAATTTTATAACATATATAAGTATATGATTTGTACACATATTTTCACTTAAAGACTTTATAAATCATGTAATATTTAAGTATATTATAGTATGTTAACTAGATAAATATTCAAATCAACAATAGTATCTTACTGTTTAAAAATAAAACAAATCCTCATATTTTAATATTCAAAATTCAATTACTATATATATATATATATATATATATATTACTTTAAAATAAAACAAATCTTCATATTTTAAACTTTTTTTTTTGCAGTTCTCATCTAAGAAATACACATTACATAAACAATAAAAAAACATGGTCACGAATAAGTTATTTCATTATTTGAAATCAATCAACAACTATATAAAGCAATAACACATAGCATGATTATAAATTCTTATGTCACGAAAGACATGATATGATATGACATAACAAAAAATTTTCCTAACAGCAGCTGTTTAATAAAAATGGATTCAACAATAAACACAATATAGAAAAATATGTTGTGCACGCAAAAATGCATATTATTGCACATAGTAATATTTTACTTATATAAAAGTCACAGTTTGTCGATTTTAAATGATAGAAAATTAACACGGATTTAGACTAAATGAATATTTCTTCAATAATCATGAATGATTGGTAAAATACTCTTCATGTGACAATTGTTATTTTTAAAAGAATTACTTGATCCAAATTTCTATTAAAATAAAATAATATCTATGAAAAAAAAATTATAGTCCCTATAATATCAGAAAAATGAGTTGCAATATTTAAGACATAGAAATTGTAGGATTATGATGTGTTCCTATAAAAAAAATGAAATAAAATAAATTTTAATGTTGAAATGTGAAATGAATGTACTAATGTAGCAAAGGCCAGTGCATTCATTTCACATTTCAATTTCAAGAGTGGCTTCTGTAAAACACCTTTGCTTCTTATTCATAATTGTGACTATTTTTAAGAAATAATTTATAATTTATAAACTAATATCTAAATTAGTTATCTTTAACTAATTATCTTTATTTTTAAAATTAGTTGCTATTTAAAGATTTTTTTTAATGTTTTATAATAGATATTATAAACACTAAGTTATTTTTTATAGAAGTTTAGATAATTAATTAATTCATTAATAATAATAATAATAATATCATATTATTTTAATTAAGCTGATCATAGTTTTTTCTATCATTATATATATTTCATTATGTTAATGAATATTCAATTTAGTATGAAACATTTATTTGAGTGATAATTTTTTTATTGAGTAAAATTTTATTTCATTTATATCAATTTTATAACGTTGTTATATATTATGATGCAAATTGTTCAAAATTATAATTTTATATCTATTTTAATGTTTTAAATGATGAGAGATCTTTTATAACCACATAATTAAAACAGTGGGACCCTCATCTTCTATATAAAGTTAACATAAAACCCTAAAACTCATACGCTCTCTTTTGTCTTCCTTCTCTTTCTATACTGCCGCCGAAAACTCCATACGTCTTTTCTTTCTTTGCTGCCGAAGCTTTTCAATGGGTAAGTCTTCATAGGATTTTATATTTTATAAACATATGCAACTTCAATTTCTTACTTGAAAAACTTGTATATTTTGTATAGTTGATCTTATAAACTGTTGCAGAAATATCTTATTCACAAATTATATTTCTATTATTAGATCTTCTAACCATATGATTTTGCAAACAGGTAAGAAGAGATCCAACAAATGCATGCATAAAAAATACATGGGTGTTGCTGCTAATCAAATAAACGATCTCATCTTTCACAGCAAAAACATTACAGTATCAACAGGTTAGCATATAAAAACTACTGCAACAGATAAATGCAGCTGAGATCACCTATGTTTTAGAGCATGCAATGTTTGGTACAGTAAAAAATAATAAATTAAATTAGTTAAATATTTATCAATAAATTCTACTAATAATAACTAAATAATATAGGACAATATTACAAACAAATTTTGTTACTGCATCTCTTGAGAAATTTGATATGAAAAAAAATGAGTACTGCTATACCTAAACTGGAGGTAAATCGGTTATTGTTGTATGATCTTTTCAAAGCAGCAGCCTATTTGTTTTTTGTTTTTCTCATGTAAATTTTCATCCATGAAAATATATAGAAAACCCGTGTCGGGCATTTATTTATTTTTTCTTTTTATTATGTGTGTTGATGATATATACTTTTATAAATGAGTTTATTATAAGGAGATGTAAATGTTATAATTTTATAAATGATATATATATATATAAAACAAAACGCAAAAATATAAGAAGCATTTATCAAATGTATATTTTTTGTTGTGAAACTTAATAATGAGAAATATCATTTCCATTTTATAGGTTTCTCAACGTTGAGAGGGGAGCAACGGTGACATGTGGAGAAACTTTCTTTCTTCAAAATAAATCTTAAGAATATGTTCTCCTAAATAACTTTGTGGAGATTATTTTCAATTTTAAAAATGAAAAACTCCACAGAGTTTATACCAATTAATTAAATCATTCTAAATATAGTAGGATATTATGAATTTTAAATATTAAATCATGTTAAATTAACTGTTATACTAAGTATCTCCATGTGAAGATATTCTCCATCTGAAGAAGAAGCTCGGAAGAAGAAGCATGAAAGAAGAAGCATGTGATGTTAAGAAAGTTTCTGAATATTAATTTTATTTTCAATTTTGAAAGACAAAAACTTCGTGTATTTTAGAGCATATACAAAATTAATTAAATTAAGTTTAGTATTGAATGATATTATGACTTTTATATATTTTTTGTTAAATGTGTTTCCTCTTCAGTAAATAGCAATTAATATTTTAATGTAAACAATGTATCATATGTTGTCTAAGGGAAATAATTGACACAATATATGGTAACTCATTCATTGCTATAATTATTGATTTTGTCGATATGAGAACGTACGGGGAATTTCTCCCAATAGTATATTGGTTGTCGTTAAGCTCCTGTACTTAAGAACTAATTATTAGGAATGCTAGGAATTGTATGAACTCATAATTAAGGATAAGCCTTCTTGCAAGGTGATTTAGAGAGTGACATTAGCATTGATGAAAAGAATGATGAATTCTTAAAGTATATGAGAGTGGATAAGATGAAATTGATAACCCCAACAACATACTCATCAATCTAATTCATTGAAGTGTTTGTATTTTGTTCTCTCCATTGATCAAATTCATGCATACATATTTAATTACTGTCTTTTGCATTTAAACCTAAAGTCAATTTGTTCTTAAGTCTTAAATAATCAACAAATCATATAGCTAAACTAGGCCGTGAGTCCTTTGGGAAAACGATAATTGGTCTTACCTTGTTTTATTACTTGATACGATTCGGTAACATTTGCCGATTGTTAAACAAGTTTGTGGCGCTGTTTTTCGGTGTTCATAAATTTGTCATTAGTAGCATAGTTTCCCACTATGTTATCCCATTACCAAAGTAATATTCTTCTTCGTTGCAGCGACAAAATCAATTTAAGCACTACATCTTCACTTTGTTAACTCACTAACTTGAACCATATGCATTTCTTGACCCCCTAGCCTGTAATCATACTTTGATCTGTATCCTCCTCAACTTAAGATCACTAGCTTGATCAATACCAAAGCAACTTATGATACATCTCAAACTAGGATTGTCTAAACTGCCCTTTCTCAACCATTTTGAGAAACCCACTAGTTATAATATTTCAACTATACTAATGAAATTTCTTTACAACTTCACTTTAGACCCCGGTCTTCATATTCTTCAACCAACTATTACTCAAATCTTATCAAACCAAGAACTTGAATGTCTTCTTTGTTCAAACCATATGTTAACACTTCCTTATCTCAAGATTGACACTACACTCAAAACCATATCTCAATTCATCCCCTTCGTCCACTAACCCACTCTCTTTTTTCATTGTCCATTTGTGCTCTCTCACTTCAAGGTTGGCATTGCTACTTCAAACTGTAGGCTCACTTGTCTTCTCTGCCTCATATCTATCTCTTCCATTCCTAAAATCACATCTGATTCTTGAAGATCACCAAACACTCTTAACTTATTCTCATATACCAACACCAATATTGTTTTAAAGAAACTCATCCCTCACAAACCACCAACCCATGATTAAGAAAGTTCTTCATACACACCACTTTCTGATAAGAACATGCCCACCATCATCCGCTGCACTACTCTGATTCACATACTTCCTTATTCATCATCCTACTGAAAATAACTCATTCTTCATGTCAACTGCAACCCAAAAAAATCACCCTTGAAGAACCTTCTTCAAAATAACTATGATCTTGCTAAAACCCTAAGAACTATTCTCTTTCACGATAACCTCGTTGTCTTGTTTCCTAAACACTATTCCTAATCCCTGAAAAACGTACATTCCAAAAGTCGTTCCTAGTTGCCCAAACTTACACTAAACGATTTCCAATCGATCATCTACTTTTCTTCGGAGATCTATCAAACTTGTAGTTTTTTTTTTCAACGATTACACTAGGTCCAAACCATTACTTCTTCAACCAAACCATTGCCTGCTTATTTTACTCCACATCCTCCACAGAAATAATCCAAAAACGAATTGATACCCTTAACTTTGCTTCAAACACCAAACAAAAACCCTTTATGCCACAAAGACTTGATCTTCTCTTCTTCACATATCCATGTTAACTTTTTTTTATTCTAACAACCCTTTTTCTTCACTTTCTTACTTGATTCACAACTGAGGTATAACCACTGACCCTCCTTTTTGAAACACGAAGCTTCTCTTGAAGACCATAAACCACCAGAGAACAATTTGAAAACCACGAAACCTCACACCTAAACTTATGAAAGAACAACATCATTTCTTCTTCACTTGCATTTAACATACATCCTGGATTCCCATAACACTTGCTCCCATCTTTCGCTCAACTACACTTGATGCACCACCATCACCAAGAAACCACTTCACATAAACTTCAAACTTGAGCCCTTTGATTGACTCCACAAACGCCACATCACTTAGAATTCTTCATGTACTCATTGATGAGTCAATATTTTCTTGACTTTACCTAGTTTATTGTGTTAGAATTAATCAGGAATTGTGCTTAAATGTCCGGTATTTTTCCATTTTTACTAATTCTTCTTAATTTGAAAATAAATTTTTATTTTAACTAATTTGAATTATCTGAAACTAATTATTTACATTATTAATTGTAGGAAAATTGTTGGGTAATATTTTAGGACTTAGAGAAATGCCACATCACTTACATTTTTTTTTGTAAAATGGAAAAGGAGGTGTGCACAAAGAAAAAGGCAATAGCACACCCAGCCCATGGAAATTAATTGGAGCGGCTGGAAGCATTGGAGGGAGTGCTGATTTCATTTGTTTTTAATCATGGATGGTCTAGTAGAGGCAGTAGCAACACGGCCCACACTTGGTAGCACACGATAGTAGCACTTCACATGCACGGGAGTTGCTCCCTTCACCCCCACACATCTCTTCCTCCACCTCCCCAATTTTCTAAAATGCCAATTATATCCTTCTAAAATGACAATTATATCCTCAAAAGTTAAAATTTTTTATTTTTATTATTTTAATATTTTAATTTATTTAAAACTTCTGATTTACTTCTATGCACCTCTTCCTCTTTTCCATTTCCGTTTACCTTTCTCTCTTCCGTAAAGCTTCTTCTCCATTTCTCCATTTCCGTTTATCATTTTCTCTTCCGTAAAGCTTCTTCTCCATTTCTCCATTTCTCCATTTCCGTTTATCATATATAACATTTAAAATTATAAATTTAAATATAAATTACTGTAAATAAAATAAACAAATAAAATAAAAACGAAACGAAAAAGCAACGCTGCCTCTGGACGGATGACATCCTTCAACGGATGTCAACATCCGTTTAAGGCAAAACGGATGTCGACATCCGTTTCGCCTTAAACGGATGTTGACATCCGTTGAAGGATGTCATATGTGACTTATTGCAGGTGGCAGAAGAACCAGAACTTAAACGGAATGAAAGTATAATAGCTAAAGTCCAAACTACTAAGTACAGATACTAAAATCAGGTCAATGATAATCACAAAATAAAATAATATATATATATATATATATATATATATATATATATATATATATATATTAACTACTGGTTTAGAAAGGATTACATTACAGCTTGCATTGGAGTTTTGTAGGAAACGTTGTAGTGTAAGGTTTGTGACCTAACTTGAATAGAATTTCTATGAAAATCATAATCAGGACCCATTGACACTAAATTTATCACACACTGAATTACTTTCTCTCCATATATCATGCATCACAGTAACTGTGTATAACAGACAAGAAGAAGAATACAAAAGAAGAGAATTTGAGTAAACACATAATTACAAAGGGGTGATCATTTAAATAGTCATTAATCATATAATAATGCTGATACAGAAATTTTATATTGCAAATAAGACCTGTTGACAGGTTTCATGCGATCATTAGCCTTTCGATTTTCTTAGTATTATTTTCACCCTTTCAATAATACCAATTAGTCTCTTAATATTGTGAAAGTGGAAGAATATTCAAACAAATGAATTCCGAGGAAAAGATTAAAATAGTTATGTAGGACATAACAGTATAATAATAGTGTAAAATAATCCCTGGCCAACATTCTGAAACAGCACGGGATTGAAGGGAGTTGAAACTTCGTTAAGGAAACAGTCGAGGACAAAGTGACTTGATATTAGTGATAGAATCTGTATCAAAAGACCGTATACAGGAATTGTATATGCTTGATGCATGCCTGTGGTCCATTTTCTGGTGTCACTATTCACTTTTCTCTATTAATTTACAGTCCACCATTATCAAGTGGCTCATTTTATATTGCCACACCTTGTTTTAGAAGCAATTAACAGTACAAAAAGCAGGATCCACGTAACACGACTTTGCCAACAAAACTACTAGCTACCACTGGGAAATACCATTTCATCGGTTAAAAAAATCATGTTTCAAAAAGTATAATATCATAATTTTCAAACCAAAAGTATAACATTTAAAATTATAAATTTAAATATAAATTACTGTAAATAAAATAAACAAATAAAATAAAAACGAAACGAAAAAGCAACGCTGCCTCTGGACGGATGACATCCTTCAACGGATGTCAACATCCGTTTAAGGCAAAACGGATGTCGACATCCGTTTCGCCTTAAACGGATGTTGACATCTGTTGAAGGATGTCATCCGTCCAGAGACAGCGTTGATTTTTCGTTTCGTTTTTATTTTATGGCTCATGCAAGGATTATAGGCTTGGATATTAAAAGGATTATTGGAAGTATGGGAAGGCTTTAGGGTTTAGGATTATAGGAAGGATTATGACTACGTACCTGGAGAGGAACCACGATAAGGACACTACACCATAAACGCACTGCACCACCTACTGTACCGAGAACAAGAGGAAGATTGTTTGATAATTCTTTTCACGATCACCAAGTTTTGCAGAAAAATATTTTACTCATATAAGGAACTACGTAGGTTATCAGTTAAATATGTTATAAATGAATAAAATTAAAAAACAATAATTTTAAAAATAAAATTTTACTGAGGGGCAAAATAGTAAAGAAAAGGTGGAAGAAGGGGCAAAAAAGTAAAGGGGAGGTGGAGGAAGAGATGTGTGGGGGTGGAGGGAGCAACTCCCCACATGCACATGGAAGGGAAGCTCACGGCCCAAAGGAAATAACAGCATGTTGTGAGGGAAATGGTCCAGTAGTGTGGTGTCACGGCCCATGGGAAATCGATTTTGGAGCGCTACTGCCACGTCCACAAAATCCAGCAGCTTTGGTGTGCACATGATCGTCCAGCTGGCTGGGAGAAAGGGGCCTTCATTTTGGAGAGGTGCACGGGATTGAATTTTGGTGAGCACGACCTGGTCCAACAAGGCACTAAGGAAAGCAAGAGGTGCACACAACAGCAGCACATCACGACCTTAGTCCAGCAAATTTGAGGTGACGTCCAGCAATTCACGCGGACAGCATCAAGCACCTCACGGGTTGAATTCAATTGAGGATTTGGAGAGTCCAGCAGATTGCTTGCACAAGAGAAGCAACACGCGGGCAGCAGTAACATCCCATGTCCAGCAGCAACAACACGCGTCCAAGGAGAATCCAACAGCTTGCAGGTCCATCTTGGCAGCAGCGTACAACAGCTCACATCAAAAGTCCAACAAGCCATCTTGCGGACAACAGCTGGTCCAGCAGGGGTTGTGTCCAGCAAGAAGTGAAGCAGCGTGCACCATGGAAATTAGCTTGGCAGCAGCGGATAGGAGAGTCCAACACGGCCCATGATTAAGCTGACGCATCTAGCAGCTTGGAGAAAAAAAAAACGCGTCCAGGAAGCAGCAGAAAAAGAGAGAGGCCCAGCAGTTTTGAGGAAGCACATGACGGGTGGTATAGATCATCTTTTCTTGCTGCAGCAGCCACCAACCACAGAAGACACATTCAACTCTTGTTTTTGGTAGTACACGGACATTGAAGCATGGAGGGCTACGGTTGAAGAAAAGAAATGGTGATTGAAGCTTTTAGAAACGAAGAGCAGGCGCTGATTCCATTAGGTGCTGCACGGAGATTGAGAAGGAAGTGGTGACACGGTGATGGAATTCTTTTCTTTGCTGGAATGAATAAAAGTGATGTTACGGTTGCTGGAATGATAGTAGCTTTTTTTTTTAGTTTTTATGAAATGAGAAGTATATTAGGTGGGAGTCTAGGAGGATGCGACGTGCCAAGGGATTTGGCAGCTGGATGTGTAAGAATTATTTCCTTTATTTCTTTGAGAATGAAGAGGTGATGGGATGTGAGTTGGTGTACAGGTCACGGCTAAGAAGGAATTCTTGAAGCATCTTCTATTCCATTTTCTTTTGAAGTGATGGCCTAGGCAGAAGTAGGTGTACGGTGCTAGTATTTGTTTTTCTTTTCTTTGATGAAGAGCATGAGGCACACACGGTTATGTCCAGGGAGAAAAAGAAAAAGAAAGCTCAAAGAGTTTCATTTTCCTAGCTTTAAGCTTGCACCTAAAAGTATTTTTTTTGTGTTGGATTATTATTGATATTGGTATACATTCAGGTTAAGTAGCTTACTAATCTATATTATTCCTGTTCAAGCATTTTTTTTTAGTGTTGTTTCCGTGATGGATGTGTGGGATAAATAACTACGATTGAAGTGTTGCATTTTAACAGTTTTAATTGTGTTTGGATATTTACCTTTTGCATTGTTCAGTTTACTTTTTCAGTTCACTATGTTGATGTTTATTCTGTTCGGCTTCTTTATCTTCCTGCATTTCCAATTTTCTCAATTGCTTTAGAGACCGTTTGGTCTCAATGTAGAACCGTTCGGTCTTCATGCTTTGTCTATTTATTTCAATATTTTCAATTATGTTTGGTTGTATTTAATTTCTAGTTTTAATTTAGTTCATTTTGAATCACAAAAATACTTTCAAAATCCCCCACCACGTGTTTGATCTAAGCCTCGAACCACATTTGGTCCTTGAGAGACGACCTAGGAGTCACTTACTAGCACAATATTGCATTCTTTAATGCACATCAAATTTGTATGGGCCACGATAGCCGCATCACTCATAACTGCTAACTTAACTTAAAACCTTCTTCAAGAATTACCTTCTTCAACTCAAAATCTTCAGCAATACAAACCCTAGCATTAAACCCTAAATCTCATAATACCCTTAGCCTGCAACACCAACTCTTCAACTTGATTTGAACCCATAAACTTAGTGTCTTCTGCAACCCAACATCCAACAACTACTTCTCTCTTGATCAAACTCTATCGGTCACTCAAATCCACCACAAAACTTTCCCAGATGAAAACTAACCTTAACACGGACTACCACTTCATATCTCTAAACATCTCAACCAACTCAAACTTTGTGATCATTCTCACTACCCTCTTTAGGAACTTATAGTGTAACCATCCTTTTTATCCATTCTAAGACCTTTCTTCTCCTTTCCACATTCTTTGTGCACTTAATTCTCTAACTTTACCTTTTCCTATCAAACTGACATTTTGATGTACTCACTAGTGCAAAAACAGCGTATAACGTCACGCGTTGAACGTCGTAGCACTAAATATACAACGTTAAAAATGATCGGTGGCATTATCGTAAATAAATTGATTCGCTCCTCGTCATTCACTAAAATAGTGCGCCGTCTAAAAAGTATTAACATCAAACAAGAAACATATCGACGTAATCTAAAATGTATTAACGTCAAATAAGGCCAACATTGACGTAAAACAATGACCTTAGAATCACATAACGTCAACTTTAGAAACATCTGACGTTCAATTTAAAATAAAAAATAACGAAAGAGTGGTTTGCTTCCAGCAGTAATGTAGAACGTCGAACAAGTAGGGGTTGGACGTGATTGTCGTAATCACATAACGTCATTAAGGAAGCAGTCGACATCCAATACAAAATAAATAAATACTAAATATTGATTTAATTACTATGACATCTACGGTAACAACAGAAGGACATTGTATATTACAGCTAGCAGTTTTTTGTTTATTTTTCATTTAAATCAACCCATAAAATATCAGTTTTATACTAGCTTAGACGTTTTGTTATTTAGTTCCTTTTTATTATTTTTTTCTTTTTCTTTTAAACTAACCATATAAGGTCCAATTCTTCTTCGCGTTCGACGTTGTATTTTCTAGAAATTATGTTTTTAATTTTTTCTTCTAAACCAAACGAAAAAACGTCATTGTACTCATGGCTTCGACGTTTTATTAAGCGGAGGAAGTCACATATGAAGCCACATAACAGAACAGGCAACATTAACAATAACCTTAGTCCCTCTTTTTTTCTTTTAAACCAACCAAAGAATGTCGAAAACTTTCACCAATTCGATAGTTTTTTTTCTAGAAATAATTTGTTTTTCTTTTAAACCAACGAATAAAAAGGAAAAAGAAAAAATAGAGCGACCTTTGCCTTTGGATAATGAATAATACGTCATTTGCCCAAGGAATCCGACGTTTATTGTTGGATTAAAAGAAAAAAGAATTAAACCAAAAAGACACTTTGGAGGTCTGAAGAAATTGACGTCAACCTCTTCGTTTCTAGCAGCAAACTGCATTTTTCCATATATCATTTAAGTAGATTGTCTTTTATTATTGAAGCCCATATCAGGCCTTTCCCAATACTAATTAGTGATGTAGACATACATTTATAAAATTTCTTTTAACAACTCCAAGGTTTTTTTGTGTTAACTTGTAACAACTCCAAGGCCTTTCAAAACGCTACAACATTCATAAAATTCATAAACTCCTTAAAAACATTTAAAAGACAGACCCTACAGAGGATGTCTATAAATACAGTCTCGAAGACTTAGATAACCTGTAGACATCCATTTATAAAATTTCTGCTATGAACTCCATCCGTTAATTTTTTTCTTTGTTTTTTCTGTTATCTCCTTCAAGGACACAAAAAAGTTTGAAGGAGTATAGAAACCAAAGGAAAAGGTTGATAGATTTAGATTTCGCATCCTTTCAAAACGCTACTCCTCCTTCACTAAACTACAGAACTTCCGTAAACAAATTCATGTTAACTTTTTCCATTGGTTTGTTGTCGATTCCTCTACTAAACGAAGAAATTTCTTTGTTAACGATGAAGGCATGGCAACAAACTAGAGGAAAATATTAATACTTATGAATTTAAAACAGACTCTATTAAAAAAAAATACTTCTTCATTTTAACAAAGAAAAAGGTTGAATATTTTCATACAGTATAAGATTCTATCTTTCTGTGCACAACTGTTCAACATGGTGAATGAAAGAATGTGAAAACGTTTACTTACTTCAAAAGAAATTATTATACATTTTTGAAGCCCCTCATCATAGGAAATAGAATAGAAATTGAGAACATATACACATATATATATATATATATATATATATATAATACATCCAAATATTTAAAAAAAGTTTTTCACACAGAAACTGGTATAACATTGTGTAGGAGAGTGTGAACAAAATTTACTTACTGAGAAATAAATATTCAATTTTACAGACTCAAAGCAAAGCAAATAAAAGTGAAAGAAAGAAGAAAGGAGGGTTGAAGACCCTTTACAAGATTTCACAAGTGTCCAAGTATACTTGCAATTTTAACATTACATATAAGGCTCAAAAAGGAAAAACACTTTAAACAGTCTTTGGGTCCCTCCATCATAGTGTTTTTTCCCTTTAACGGAGAGTATTTTGGAACCTTCTGAAAAACACTCCTGTTATAGCACATAATTCTAAAAGTACATGTATTCCACAGTCACATCATCATTACAGGTGTTAGAGACCATCTAGTGTAATTATTGTCAAAACAGCAATCAGTTGCCAGATAACAAGACTGCTAAATACAACCATCATATCAGAACCTATATAGAAACAATGAGAAAATGTAAAGTTCAAGGTGCCCTACTACAAAAGGACCCCAAAAAATAATACAAATCTTCCTGCCTTTATAGAGTCCTCGATCAAATTACATAGGGTTCATCTGTTTTGAAGAGTCAAAAGTGTATCACAGATTTCTGCACGAGATGAACCGAGTTGAAAAAATGCCACCTCTTAAGATTCAAAGCAAGGATATCATTTTGTTGCTGAAGATTTGTCAGATGAGCAACACACATTTAGTGTCATGAAGCCATTTAGAGATGTTTCTCACGCTTCTATATAACAGAAACACATACATTATGCCTTTGACCGTCTAAACTCAAACCATATCTCATAATGGTTGAATAACAAACTGTCATGAGTTTGCTTCCCAAGATACTCGAGCCCCAAACTTGCTAGCCTCTTCGTGCATTCCTCTCCTCCCAACCGTGAGCAGAACTTTATATTATGCGATACAAAAATTCTTCCATCATATGGTTTCAATTTAGATGCTAATCTTTCCAGTCCAGTCCACACAAGTTTATCAGGCATATGAAGGAATACAGCACTAGCATAAATCAAATCATAAACTGTGCCAGAACCAAACTTGCTGAAATCCATGTCTTCCCCCTTAACTATCAAAGGCCGTTTGTGTAGAAGGCCATGGGCAGGAAGCTCATACATAAATGCTGCCATCAGAGACAGCTCGTCTCTTTCAAGACAATGGAAATGTTCAGAATTTAAGTATCGAATGAAATGCAAACCAACTCGAAGAGTGCCACAGCCTATCTCTAGCACCGATGAGTCTGGTCTGAGTTGAGTGGCTTGTGCAAGGAACTCAAATACATCTCTTCCCCCAGCCCAAGGTTCCCCATAGTTGCTATGGTGCTCTTCCACTAGCAGTTCCCCAGGGCATGGGAAGGCAGTGTGATTATCTGATTCAGGTTTCTCATAGTGAGATATGCCCTTAAATCTGCGCTTGGAAGAACAAGTTGAGATCAGAAAACCAAAAAGGTTATTCAAATATCCATGTTCAATAAAATGAAATTAGAAATTGCAACCGATGCCTCAAAAATGGGTTCCAAGAGGGTAACCGATAGGTTTCTGATTAAAGAAACCTATTCAAGATCCTCTAGAAACAACACTTAGGCGCCAAGAAAACAGAAAGAAAGCAAACGGAGTGGTGTATTATTCACAAGTCAAGTCTGTACACTCACAATAGCAAGGGCTTAACCCCTTCAACAGGCTTAATCCTGTTTAACTAACAACTGTCAAAAAGTCCCCCCAACACTAACCCCTCTACAATTTATAACCAGCTATTCCCACCCTACCCAACTGTAATAAGCAACTGACTCATTCTTCTCCTTCTCTGATAAACCTTCCAACTCTTCTCATTCCTAACCGTAACTAAACACTCCCAGAAACATAGCTGTCTAACAAAAAAAAAAACTTAGCTTGAACTATATTATTCACAATCAAATGGATAAGTACTACATTATCAGAAAGAGGGGAACCGATTATAAATTGAGAATTCAAAATTGAAAAAAAATGTCAAGTGAAGTCAGTATTTAAAACACATTTTCACAGAAAGTATAACAAACTTCAGTCTGAAGCATAGCATCATGCAAAAACTATTGTAGAGACAAAAAGAAAGGCAGTAGCACTGAGTTTTCCAAGAACATCAATCTGTTCTCATTCTCTTGCATCTTCTCTCACCTTTTATGACTCCTGCATGATTTCAGGGCTAGCCTACTTGTCAGCTAGTTAATTTATTTTCCTAATATTGGCTAATATTTAGGGTCTGAATTGTTAGAACTTTTAATCAATCCCACACCCCCTCAATGTGCTCTCCCCCTTCCAAAATACAACTTCCATGGCAAACTACAAATTGCAGGCTTCTCCTAAATCACCATTATGATGACTAATAATAAAGTTTAATGGTAATCCCAAAACAAAGATATGCTCATACACACACACATTTGGATTAAAAAGTTTGATAGTTTGGAAGGGTCTTACTGTCTCAGATCCTCAAGTTGCTGAGCCCTTGTGCGAGGGTTAATACCCTTGCGAAGCACATTGTCATGCATATGAAGCCCATTTGCTTGGATTTGATCCTTCACCCACTCAACATCCTCTTTCCTTGTTGACAACGGAGCAATACTACTGCCAGACTCCTTCATTGGTAATGATGGAACATCACCACTGCCAGACTCGGAAACACCAATACCAACACTCCTAGCAATGGAAGGAGAGATGTCTGTAGTAGGGCAGGAGCAGGATGAAAGGGAGGACAAAAGGAAGAACAGGAAAACCGTAGCCACTAATGCAGACAGAACCAAAACAGGAACCGATACCACCACACCCTTTGACATTGCTCGTGAAGCCGAGAGTGCCATCTATGACTAACCACAGCTTACTACAGCCTGTGAAGAAAGAAGAAAAATTGAGACTACACACACCTGTCGTTGCTGAATGCTCAATTACCCATAAAATCGTAATTACCACAGTGCGATAAAATAGAAATCTCAGCTAAACAGCCTCAAAGCTCCTTTATATGGGGTATGTTTGGTTTAGTGTAGTGTTTCCTTCTATATATATAAGTTTATCCAAAAACACAGTTATATAACTACAGCGCCCTAAGTGACATGATGCACAAATACATAAAGAGAGCTAAATCAAAACCCAATTGAAAAATCCATGCAGATGAGCATACACAGTCATGAAAGTATACAACTTTAAACATTCAATTTATTAGGGTATTAGAAATGACCCAGATGGGCAATTGATGCAGGTAGAAAACCAGAAGCACTAACGGCATTTCCAACAGTGAGTTCAATTGAAATCGAACATAGCAGAGACATTGAGCATAGATCGTGAAATGGGGGAGAAACAAGATGAATAAACAATGGAGACACAATGGAATTCGTTGCAATGAATCGAAGAAAGCAGGAATGTAAAATTGGTACCGGTTAGAGAGTAGATCTAGGAGGGGATGGAGCCACGAGATTAGATGGCGTTAAAGATGAAAGAGAGGACAACAAAGATTGTACAGAACCTAAAACATTACTTGAAACAGAGGAAGAATTAACCCATGTTTTGTGGTTGTTGTAATATTTTTATATTAAAAAATTAAAATGTTTTTTGAGGTTAAATTTGTTATGTGTGAAAGAGAAAGTAGTTTTATCTAGGAATTACAAACACAGTGGTATAAGTGTTTGATGATTTTGATTGATTTTTTTTTTCGTATTATTTTTTTTGCTTAAATATTTTAGTTTGTAAAATATTTTAATTATGTAACAATATAACATAAAAAATATAAGTGAGAAAAATAAATTCTATTAATTCAAAACTTTAAAGAAATATTGACTAGTAACTTTTCTTTTGTTTTTGTTACTCGCAATACAATTATAGTTTTAATTATTAAATGCTAATAATAAATTATCTTACAAATTAATTAATAATATATTTTTAAACAATTTAAGATGGAAGTATTATGGAAACATTCAGACTAAAAAAATACAAAAGATTAACTTTGTACTAAGTCTTTGTGCATATTGCAAACCTGCACATCATCAATTTTAAGAACGTTTATCATTTTACAAATAAATGTTAAATTCATGTCAATTTAATAATTGTTAAATTTGATATGAAAACAATTGTGACACTATTTTAAGGTGTGAAAAACTTAGGATAGAGACAAAATAATGTTCTTATGTCAGCACCATCGGTGAATTATTTATATATTAAGATCAAACTACTGCAATACAATACAACTCTTGTTGTTCTGCAATAGTTTTGTGTTAACTTAGTCCATCATTTCCATTCTATATTGATGCCTTGATGTTAATTTATTATAAAATTTAAACCTGGATGTTGTTTTTAGACTAACATAAATTTTAAAATACTTTGTATTTAATATTTTTAAAATTTTTTAAATAACATTAAAATGATAATTTTTTGTGTATATAATTTAACCTAATTAGTTAAAAGTTTCACAGTCTCTTCAACCCTCCTTTCTTCTTTCTTTCAATTTTATTTGCTTTGCTTTGAGTCTGTAAAATTGAATATTTTTTTCTCAGTAAGTAAATTTTGTTCACACTCTCCTACACAATGTTATACCAGTTTCTGTGTGAAAAACTTTTTTTAAATATTTGGATGTATTATATATATATATATATATATATATATATATATATGTATATGTTCTCAATTTCTATTCTATTTCCTATGATGAGGGGCTTCAAAAATGTATAATAATTTCTTTTGAAGTAAGTAAACGTTTTCACATTCTTTCATTCACCATGTTGAACAGTGCACAGAAAGATAGAATCTTATACTGTATGAAAATATTCTGCAAATTCTTGGTTTAATAAGCAACTATTCTTTCTTATTTATTTTAAGACAAATAAAGGATTAGTATATAATTTTGTTCAAGGTAATAAATTTATACAAGACATAAAAAAACTTAATTTATAGATCTGGTTTTTGTATATTATGGAAAATTAAAATTATTTTGTATATTATAGCTTCTTAAATTTTCATTTAATTCTTATGTTTATTCTGAACCATTTGTATATATACTTATCCACATTAACCAAACACTTTATTTATTTATTTAATAAATAAAGTAAAATAAATAATTTATCTCAGAAATTGATTTTTTATGAGTTATTAGACATTGTAAATGTAGCTAACTAAAAGTTCAAATTATTCAAAAACATATTTTAAAGAACTAAAATATTATAAAATAATATATATATATATATATATATATATATATATATATATATATATGTGTGTGTGTGTGTATGTATGTGTTATATTTTTCAGTTACAAGCCATTACTTGTATGATTTTTAGAATATTTATTATAGAATTCAGTAGTTTTTTTTATATTTTGACCTTTATGTAATGCATAAAACTGTTTCACAATAAATTCACATTTAAGTCCAAAGTCAACCTATGTAGTTTAAATCAAAATAGTAATGATTTTGATTATTAATCATTAACAAAAAAAAAAGTTGATGAAAATTTGAATTTAGTGTGTGGTATTACAGCAAACATGTTCTTATTACACAAGAGTTACGTTAATCTAACATATAATATAATGCTTGTTCATGGATTAATTTTTGAATTTAATAATGAATAATATTATTAGTGATTAAATTAAATGTAACTACCTCATTACCATTTGTGGCACATTTTTTGAATCAATTATTTAAGCTGGCATATTTTAGGGAGAAACAAACTCTTATTAGTGATTAAATTAAATGTAATTACCTCATCACCTCCACTACACCTGACCTCACTCCATTTCATTCTATCATTTCAATTCAGAGAATGATGTGACAGCACTCACCAACCTCAAATGAAGTTTTTGTTTACTTAAATAAATTTGAATTCATATATTTTATGAAAAATGAAAATGCAATGAGAGAAAAATAAAAATATAGAATGAAAAAAAAATGAACTATTAAAATGCTCTAGATGTATTGTATGTGTAACATTCCAAAATACAGTAATCATCATATAATAGAATTTAATTACATTAAACAGTTAAATAATGCAGTCTTACACTAAAAATTAAGGTTCAAAACCTAAAAGGCTTAAATACAGAATTCCATACAGCAATTCAGAACTACTAGAAGTTTGGAACGAACGGTTTTACAAAATTAAATAACCGAACGTCAAAACTAAAAGCTAACATCTAATCTCTAATAAGAACGGGCGTTCTAAGGCTCAGCTTTAACTTCCACATGAACCAGGTTTTCTTCTTCAATAATGTCCTCCAAAGTGGCCTCGCCTTCTGCTCACATCCACACGGATGATCATTGCAACGACAGGACGAACGTACATAGACAACAGACAACACAAGGAAAAACGAAGGGTAAGCTTATGTAATTTAACTCATACATCAACATATAAATTTAACCTTTCAATCCACACAACATATAACTTAACATATAACATCACAAGAAATATACATTATTAGACAGACCGTCCGGACTGTATGAATCTATGTAGCTACAGGCGTCCTTGCACCCGAGTGATGTAGTAACTGGGATACACTCAACAGCTGCCACTCGAGGTTAGCCCTATCCAAAGTACCCCTAAGGACTAGGACCTCCTGTCGTTCCCACATATGACCTACCCCCTCTACGTGAGGATGAGTACTCACGGAACATCAGGATGGACTGCCAGCATTAGCATAACCATAGTCATACTTTACCAAATCCAATATTCAATATATATGAGTCGTTCCTCCCTGGAACGTTCGTACAAAATCCATAATCGTATAATCATTCCATATCATGTTCACCCTTTATAATCTTTTACTTTATTATCATTTTCATCTCTACTTTCATAGACATAAAATAACGAACGTTCAGCCCTCTGAAAAACGAGGACGAACGTTTAAGAAAATGGACTGAATGAACTAAGAAATCTGTAACGGACGTTACTATATATGCGGTCAGTTAAATGAACTAACTCATTTGGATGTACACTGGTACTTAAAGAAAATTTCATTATGAAGACCTTAGATCGGATCCAATGTAAGAAGGAGAGCCAAAAATATTTAGAACTATCTTTGTAGTAATTCGCATACGGAAGTCCGATGCCAGTAAATGACCGAACGTGGAAAAATGGAAATCTTGTTATAGTTGAACGAACGCTATTTTATCCAGGTTGATTATAAAATAATACGAGTGCTTGGTATAAGACCGAGCACTACTTAGGACGAATGCTAGGTATACGACCGAGCGCTACTTACAACGAACGCAAGGTATGAGACCGAGAGCTCATTAGGACGAACGCTAGGTATACGACCGAGCGCTGCTTATGACGAACGCTTGGTATAAGACCGAACGTTACTAATTTTAAAGTATAAGGGTATAAATATTATTATTTCATTTCAGAGACTCGGATACCGCTAGGCTGAGCCGAACGCTCAGACATAGCATTTCACAAGAGGACGCTTGTTCTCGACCAGAGTTCTTTCCGAATGAAAGAATTCCATTTTAAACCGTTTACTAGGAAACCGAACGGTATAAGACCGTTCGATGACGAGCGTACATTATCATGGTAAGAAATGTCATATTCAGATTGTTCATCTATTCTAACTCAACATTTATCACACAGTTCATACCTTATAATTTCATATCAATTATCAATTCATATACTTTATAGGATTCGTATTAACAATTCATACTCCATAATAATTATCTATATCCACGTTCATACATATCAACCATCATCATACATACTCAATCAGCATATACTTCATACATCCAGTCAATAACGGACGCTCATACAACATACAAGTATCAATTAAATTAAATAAGCTTCCCTTACCTGGATCAGAGGTGAACGTCCTAGAGTATGATTTTGTCTCGTCCAACTATGGCTTTCTACCCTCAACGATTTTCTTAAGTTCTCCAACTAAGTCTAACCAAAAGAAAACACAGAAGAATTTAGCTTATACCCTTGCATGCAGCTGAATCTTGGTTTGCATGTAACTCAGAAACGAGCGTCTAGAGTCGAGAGACTTACCGGTTTCAGAACTTGGATCTATTCGGTTCAGATTGAAGCTCACAACTCAGAGAATGCTCCTACGGTTTCTGAATGTGAATCGGAGAAGAGAGTGGTGAGTTATAGTAGAGAGAAGATGGAGATGTTCTAGAGAGAAGAAGGAGAATTCGAAAGATCAGGGTTTTTGGAGAAGATGAGTGCATGCAGAGAGTGACGCGAATTTCAGAAAAATCAGTTTTGTTTAAAAACCAACGTCCATTCTCCTGCTGACACCTGCATCCCACTCACTGATTTTCGAATCTTCCATTCTCGACACCTGGCGTTAGTGCAGAGGGGTTTGGGTGTGTTTTAATTACTCTGACAGAGGGTTTTGGGTTTAATAATTAAAGTTAACAGTGTGGGATTCGGTGCTCAATTTTCAAGGTCTGACATTCCCCCTAACTACAAAAATTTTCGTCCTCGAAAATTAGCACTTACCCAGAAACAGATGGGGGTACAAGTCCTTCATAGCATCCTCCACTTCCCACGTTGAGTCACCAGTCTTTGCGTCCCACACCATCTTTACTAGACGAACGTCTTTTCCTTTGTAGTACTTGGTGTGGCTGTCTTCCACACGAACTGGTTGCAACTCCAGCGTTCGGTCTTGGCGAAGTTGAACGTCTTCCAACTGTAGTATGTGCGAGGGATTGGCTATGTACCTCCGGAGTTGGGAAACGTGGAAGACTGGATGAAGGTTGGATAGTTGGGGAGGTAAAGACAACTCGTACGCCACTGGTCCGATCTTTCTCAATATTTGATAAGGTCCAACGAACTTGGGAGATAACTTCTTTGGTCGAACGACTCTACCTACTCCAGTGATCGGATTAAGTCTAAGGAAAACGTGATCTCCTGCAGCGAACTCTAAAGGTCTTCTTCTCTTATCTGCATAGGATTTCTGCCTGCTTAGTGACGTCTTCAACCTTTCCTGGATTAGCTTCACCTTCTCGGTCGTTTGTTGGATAAGTTCAGGTGTAGTTAACACGTTCTATCCTTCTTGGAACCAACAAAGTGGCGTTCGGCACTTCCTACCATAGAGAGCTTCAAACGGCGCCATTCCGATGCTAGACTGAAAGTTGTTGTTGTAAGTGAAATCTACTAGCGGTAAGACTTCATCCCAAGCGCCTAAGTGATCTAGGACGCACGTCCTCAGTAAGTCTTCAAGAGTCTGGATGGTCCTCTCAGATTGGTCGTCCGTCTGAGGGTGATAAGCTGAACTCATTTGTAATCTGCTTCCCAATTCACCTTGCAAAGATTGCCAAAACCGAGATGTGAATCTCGTGTCTCGGTTAGAAATAATGCTCGAAGGAACTCCATGCAAACGAACGATCTCCTTGATATGCAACTTAGCTAAGTTGGTCATCGACATCTTCAAATTAACTGCCAAGAAGTGGGCGCTCTTCGTTAGCCGATCCACAATCACCCATATTGAATCATGATTTCTGACCGTGCGTGGTAGGTGGGTCACGAAATCCATGGAAATGCTGTCCCACTTCCATTCAGGAATCTCCAACTACTGAAGCAACCCGCCTGGTCTCTAGTGTTCAGCCTTCGCTCGTTGACAAGTCAGACATGATGCCACAAAATGAGCGACATCATTCTTCATTCCAGGCCACCAGAACGATTGTCGGAGGTCTTGATACATCTTAGTCATACCAGGGTGTATGCTAAGACGATTGTGATGCCCTTCCTCCAAAACAATCCGCTTCAGATCTCCATCGTTTGGAACGCACGTCCTACCCATGTAACATAATAGACCGTCCGTTCCAGTATTGAATCCTTTAGCTTGATCTGAACCAAGCGTACTCAAAATCTTCACCAGTTCTTCGTCTTCTCGCTGCTTCATTTTGATCCGGTCAAAGACGTCGCTAGATATCCTAAGATTACAGCATTTGATGCTGTTCGGTTCCAGTTCGAACTGCAACCTTAGATCTCTAAAGCTCTCAACCAAACTGAGTTCCTTAACCATCATAACCGAGACATGAACTGTCTTCCTGCTTAGGGCGTCCACTACTACATTAGCCTTCCCAGGATGATACAGCAGTTCAAACTCATAATCTTTTAAGAACTCTAACCAACGCCGCTGCCTCATGTTCAACTCCTTCTGATCAAATAAGTACTTGAGGCTCTTGTGGTCACTGAAGACTTGGAATGTGGATCCGTACAAGTAATGCCTCCAAATCTTCAGTGCGAAAACGACCGCTGCCAATTCCAGGTCGTGCGTTGGATAATTTCTCTCATGAATCTTCAATTGACGAGACGCGTACGCTACCGCTCGCTTCTCTTGCATCAGCACACAACCCAAACCTTGGTGAGAAGCATCGCAGTATACCTTGAACGGTTTGGCTGTGTCTGGAATAATCAATACTGGAGCGCTCGTCAATTTCACTTTCAACTCCTAGAAGCTCGCTTCACACCGATCGGTCCATGCAAACGGCTGATCTTTCCGAGTCAACTGAGTTAGCGGAGCCACTATCTTAGCAAATCCTTTAATAAAACGTCTGTAGTAGCCCGCAAGCCCCAAAAAACTACGAACCTCAGTGACCGAACGGGGACTCTCCCATTCCAAAACCGCTCGTACCTTAGCTGGGTCTACCGAGATACCTCTAGCCGATACCACGTGCCCCAAAAACTGAACTTCCTTCATCCAGAACTCACATTTTGATAACTTGGCGTACAATTCCTTCTCCCTCAGTACGCTAAGTACAACTCTCAAGTGTTCTTCATGTTCGTTCTGGTTCTTGGAGTAGATGAGAATATCATCTATGAAGACGACCACAAACTTGTCCAAGTACGGCCTGAAGATGCGATTCATATATTCCATGAACACTGCTGGAGCGTTCGTTACTCCAAATGGCATCACCACGTACTCATAATGTCCATAACGAGATCTGAATGCTGTCTTCTGGATGTCTTCCTCCTTAACTCTGATTTGATGATATCTAGATCTCAAATCAATTTTCGAGAACACTGCGGCCCCATGTAGTTGATCCAATAAATCATCTATCCTTGACAATGGGTACTTGTTCTTGATGGTCAGCTTGTTCAATTGCCTGTAATCTATACACAGCCGAGAGCTGCCATCTTTCTTCTTCACCAAGAGTACAGGCGCTCCCCAGGGTGATACGCTCGGCCTGATGAACTGCTTATCCATCAATTCTTCAATCTGCGTTTTAAGTTCAACCAACTCAGTTGGTGACATCCTATATGGTTGAACGGAGATAGGTGTTGCCGTCGTCTTAGTGACACACATAGACAATGTGCATTGTGCGCTTTAGTGGAGCGAGTGTGAGAGATTTGCGCGAGAGAGGAAAACCAATGGTGGAGAGGGCGATTGTTCGCACGATAGAGGAAGAGTAATGGTGGATGCGGTTCACTGGAAAGAGTGTGAGCGCTAGAGACGAAGAGCAATGGTGGAGAGGGCGGTGCTTCGCGAGAGAGGAAGAGGAGAAGGAAATAAGACAATAGAAACTGCGATGAAAAAGGAGAAGGGAAACCGTGAAAAGTAATTGGGTGATTCTCTCTACCTTTTCAAAATACCCTTAACGTTACATTACATATTAGAAAAGTTTCATTTAAAATAGTCTAATTGACATCCGTCACGTGAAGTTGTCAAAAAATTAGCATCATTTGATTGTCAAAAGAAACGTTTTCGTTTAGAGAAGGATTTGAAGAAATGACCTTTGAGTGATGACCTCGAAAATGACAATTGTTAAAATTCAATCTCATATTTCATTAATGAAGACAAAGTTTAGGCTCATTCACTCTAACTAAATCCCACGTACTTCTTAATGGCTTTCGAATTTTGGGGACTTCTATGTCTACATGACTAATTCAAGAGGTTTGGAATCAATAAAATATTCGGAAACACGTTTATAAGCAACATGTTTTTATTATCTGAACGTAAAGAGGATCCCGACCCCATTTATTTTTTCAGCCTTCAATTAAAGGTCTAAAGACTTTATATGAATACTTTTTGTTTAGTGTTTCGGTTGCAAGGTCGAGTCACTATCAAACACCTTCACAATTTGTCCTAGATCATCCGGTTTGACTCCATGATCTCTGACACTCTAATTTCGCCAATGGTGACGCTTAGAACCTCTTTCCTTCAAGCCGAGCGGGTGGGGACCTGCTAAAGGTGCTCTGATGCTCAAGTCAGAATACCATTCGTACAATCAATTCGGAACAGTAATAAATGCACAGTTAATAGCAGAACCAACCTATCTCACACCTTTGACTTGTATTTATAGTTTTTGCCATGGGAATGTGATGGAAGAATCTTAATCACAACCTAATCCCAGCCCAATAACTTTAATCACACCTTACCTTAATTTCGTCTTAAATCACAGATTATGATTGGCCGGCTCATCTAGTACCGTTCGGTTTGTCCAGTCAAGCCTTTCAAGATAATCTCTCAACCGTCTGATCTACAGACCAAGGTGTTTTCTCGACCGGCCAGTCTACCAATCAAGGATTGGTAAGGACGAACCATGAGTGGTGTATCAAGACAATCATACGGGCGTCCGGTCCATCGAGTTCATTTAGTATTTTATGAAGTATTCACCGTTCCTTTTTACTATTGATTATATTATTATACTTAATATTACTTATTTGAATATGAGAATATTTTTTACATAGATCTCTCATCGACCTCGTTTAAAGATCCCATCATCAATTGCTGAAATTATCAACTCAGCTACTGAAATTCTTATTTTGAAATGAACGTGTTCATCTCTGGTAAGATCATGAACAACTTTTTGGATACAAGAAAAAACTTAATAAATTTTATGTCTAAAATTTTGAAATACAATAAATAAATTTAAGGTTATGGTTAAAAGTAAATTAATCGTCAACATATTTCATTAATTAGAAAAATGTGAAACCCAAATAATATACACATAAATTAGAATTTTATCCTAAAGTAATGTTACTAACATAAAATTCCATTGGTGGGAGATATATTTAATATTTGTGAGAAGTTGACGTTAGTAAAATTCGCCGATTATGAAGAAAGAAATATTGGCATAGTTGTCCACCTATAAACAAAAGTTTTGCAACTTATTTCAAAACTAAATTAAAATATGAAAAAGAACAATAATATTAATCTTCCACTGCAAATAAAGAATATTATAGAAGTAATTTATTAGAAATCTGGCTAGTTTTTGTTAACTTCATCTAAAGTTTAATTAAAAAGCAAATTAATTGCCACAATTACCACCGGGTCCTCCAAACAGTACAACGTAATAATAGTAAGGGTCTTGATCTCCAAAGTATCTAACATCATAACATTTGAGATTATCAGTGAAAGAATGAGTTTGATGTACTTTAGCTGCACGAGTTTTTCTTGTATTATCTTGAATCGAAACTTTTCTAAAGTAACAAGCGTGCAGAGGATTATCATGAGGAAAATGACCAGATCCCATTTGAGGACTTTTGAGTATCAGGATGAGTTCCTGTTCTTCCACCCCAACCTACTTTATTAGCTGAGCTCATGTTTGAGAACAATTTTGCTGGAAGATATCCAATAGAATTTTCGTTTATACTTATCCACCAATTTTTTGTCACGGAATCCTGAAAACATACACACTTTTATGAAAAAATATATATATATTTGCCTAATGTTAATTGTGTCTACCGTACAATATTAATTATTATTTTTTCACTATCATTTAAGTTAAAAATGTGTATTTAGAAAATCAACATATATCAATTCATATGAGTTAAATCTAGTTCTATCTATTTATTATAGTGAAAGGTATACACAATGATTATGACCTGAGAAATGGAGAAGGCAACGTCGTAAATTGGTCCTCCATCCTGAGAGGTGAGAGATATTGGTTCACCAAAATAAATTCTTCTGTTAGTTTGAACAAAACCTGCACATAGAAGATTGTAGCATCCTGTCCTTCTGTAATTGTCTGACTATAAAATTTTAACACCATATCAAATTTTGAATAATGATATTAGTATGATATATTAATTAAATAAAATTTATTTAGGATCTATAATAAGGATTATATCCTTATATACGAAATCGAAAAGAGAAAAAAAATATCCTTAATTAAGTAAAAAAGACTTATTATAGGAGCAAAATATATGTTACATTTCTATAAAGTAAGTATAAACAAAATGAAACTATATGTTCTTACCGTCCATGAGATATAAAACTGGGTTGCATGATCACCATACAGTTGGGGACTCACCTGGTGATAATGTATTGAATTATTTAGAATTTTTTTTTTCAAATTAATAGCAATTAAGTCACTCACATAGACATAAACACATAAGTAAACATGCATTACACATACATATAGTAAGTTAGAACATGCACACATATCCCTCCCTATCCACACACAAACACAACCACATGTACACATACAAAAATACATGTTTGCACACATGTACACATATATATATAAACACACCGATACTGACAAACACACACATGTACATGTACACACATGTGTGCTCACACACACCCACATCCAGACACACACCCCACAATCACAAACACCTGCATACACATACATACATAAAAAAAGTACTAATTGTGAAAATTTCAACTCACATGCCATCCCAATGAGATCTTGTTAGTGGATTCTTTGGCACCATTTTGAACCCATAAATGAGACATAGAGATTTGACACTTAGTATCAACTCGTGGATTAAAAATACTATTTATACCATCGACTCCGTAATAAGGACCATAATGTGGTTTAAGGGCAACTTCTGCAATCTGAAAAAATTCAATATATTTAAATAAATAGCCAAATTTTAAAAATTAGATGGAATACAATTTAAAAAAATAAAGTACCAATATTTTAAACCACACTTTTACAAAAACATCTTACATGAACACCAGAAATATCTTGAACCAATATATGATCGTTTAGTAATGATTTTTCTTTAATAAGGTCATCTTTAATTGTTCTCAATATAGGAACAGTTCCCATCGGACATTCATCCTTACCCAATCCAAACATGGGTATTGTTCCTAAAGTTTTCTGTCTTGTCTCTCCACTTGCATTTTGAAAGTTGGGTATTCTCTAAAAAAAGAAAAGAAATAAATAAACAATTTTTAGAGTATGAAAAACATGGTGGAAGAAGGGTTGAAAGTTAACCACAAATATGGAAAAGAAAATTAAAGTAAAATTTCTTTCTAATTAAAGATTTTAATTATATACCTGCAACTTATGACCTTTTAGTAAAGGATTGTCAAATGATGGTTGTTTGTAAATGTCAATGCAATCAACAATTTGTCCACTTTCCATCTATCAAATCCAAAATAAAATTATTAAAACATGTAATGTGATATCAATTAAAGGAAGAAAGCATATAATGAAATATCAAAAAAATTGTGACATACATGAATACTCTTAATCAGAGGCTTATTAATAATCTCAAGTTTTCTATCTAACATCAAATCTTCCTTTGGTATAGATAGAATTCCATCAACTTTATAACTAACATGACTACTCAACGTATATAGGACAAATAACAATATATGAATCATCTTTTTCACCACTTCAATAGGTTGGTTGATAATCTCAAGTTTCTACTCATGATTTTAAGTTTTATTCTATCAAATTTGAATGTATTTAAAATATATAACTATTATTATTTATTATATATCAATTAGTATAACATTTAATAGGTATTTATTATTTATTATATAGCATTTATTATCATTTATTGTATATCTTTATTAACCTTTAATAAATATGCCATTTGTAATTATATATATATATATATATATATATATATATATATATTTATAATAAACTGATTAAATTATTCAAAGTAAAGCTAATAACATATTTAGACGAATGATAAAGTAAAATATTTTCTGTATATGATAACGAATTTCATAAAAAAATAATGTAGTTAACGTTCTGCTTCTTCACATTTATGATTTTAATTCGTTTTCATAAATTTGAAAAAATATATTTAACATAATAACTATTGTACGTTACATATTATATAGTAATTATAATAAAACATGTAATATTTAACACTTCTTATTCATTATATGGCATTTATTAACATTCATTTTACGTTTTTATTAACTTTTAATAAATATATGTCATCTATAATTTTATATATATATATATATATATATATGTAAATAATAAATTGATTGAAATATCAAAGTGAAGTCAAAATCTTTTTAGATGAATTGTAAAATAACATTAATGCAGTGAAAAGAAACGACAACAATTATATTTTATAATTGGCAGTGACTATCTTATGTTGAAGGAGTATCTTCAAAGCAATCATCCATCATCTTTAATACTGTGTTCTCTTAAACAGAAAGTACATTTCAGTTCTGTTATCTTTTCTTTGCAGAATTGTATGCTTCTCTTTATTGTGTTGTCTACAGAAAGAACTGTTCACACGGGTTTGAGAGCGAGAAAATGCGATGTATGACTAGGGTTGGGCAAAACTAACTTAACTATACTAAACTATAGTTAACTGTACTATTTTATACTAAAAAAAATTAATCTATTTTAACTAAAAACTAATTATACTATTGTCTAGTTCAGTTTAGAAAAACTGAACTTATTATATTTCTAGTGCAGTTAACTAAAAACTGAACTATGTTTAGTGAGTTCCTATCACTTCTACTTTCATTTTGTTCTAAAACTGTAAGTTAGATGAATAACTCTATGAAAAACTCAACCTAGTTACGTGTAGTATTAATCTTATCTCACTTTTAAATACTTATTTTTTTATTTATTTTTAAATATTTATTTTTTATTTATTTAAATTCATGTTCACGCAAATCAATCTAATGTCGTTTTTTTGGAGATATGTACATTTCATTCTCAACTAATCTAACTCAACTTAAAATAAATAAATTCTGGCTAAAAAATATTGATTCAGTATAAAAATTAATATTTTTAAATATTTAACATTTTTAATGTTTTTAAATATGATCCTTAGTTATTTTTATTTTAACATTAAAATAAAAAGTATAAATTAATATAATTAAAATAAAAGTTAAATTAAGATAATTTAATTATGTTTTGATGTATAATTTAATTAATCAATGTATTTTTTTCAACTAAGGTAAGATAACTGTAAACTTTGTTTTATACTTTATTTTAAAGTTTTTATATTATTATTTTAAATAAACATTACCTTTTAATAAATTGTATATATTCCTTATTTTGTATCTAAACAAAAATTAACAAAACATATGTAGTTCATTGTTATTTAATTTTTTAACATGACAACATAAATTGTTCAATGATTATTTAATCATTATTCATTATATTTATTATTTAATCTCATAATTATTATTTTTATTTTATTAAAAAATAAAAATTGACATGAAATTATTCTTGACCATGAATATTTTGAATATTTTGTATTATATAGTATCATTGTTAAAAATAAAAGCGTTATATATATATATATATATATATATATATATTCAAATTATTTAAAAATTAGTTTTATGATTAAACTAAATTATATATTTAATTTGTCTAAAACAAAATGAAAGATTCTTAGACAAATATAATTTAAAAGGTTAAATGTATTTTATATTTTGTAAGAATAATTTATTATTAAACTAAATATATTTTTTTTCTAAGAGTTAGACTGTAAGTTTTGAAGAAAGAAAGTTAGGGAAAAGAATAAAAGGAAAAACAAAAACAAATAAAATTTATTAGAATTATATGTTAATTTTAATTATTTGTTTATAGAAAATATTATAAAGTTATTTAATTTTATTTATACAATAAGTTTGAAATAAATCTGAAGTATTTTTCAGAGGTTTAAGAGTAAACGTTTTAAATAAAACAAACTTCCAATAATCCATTCTTAAAATTACATTAATTTCTGATAAATGATTTTTTTTAAATATGAATTTTTTTAATAGATAACATATAAAAATAGAAATAATATTTTATATGATTGGTATAAAGTCTAATAATATATAACTTATCTTAAAGACAAAAACAAAAGAACAATGTTTAAAACTCAAAATAAAATATTTTCCGTAAAAGTGACGGAAGAGTAAAGAATTTTATAGAACTGACTTGATGATCTTGAAAGGATTTAATTATTAGTTAATTGGTATAACTGCAATTTTTTATAACTGAACTGTTAACAATACAGTTTATATATAGTATATGTATTTCAATTATTTTTAGTTTATTAGAAATATAGTTAACTATAATTTATTATAGTTTAATATAGTTTAGATACTTGTATCCAGCTCTATGTATGACATGAGGAACAACAGTAGAGGTGTATTCGATTCCTTCTATCCGTGTTCGATTTCAAAGGTGTGAAGAATTTCTAAATAACCCGTATTTGGTTCTCAGTGAGTGATATTCGGTTCCCATTAACCCCTTATTATTTTCCCACTCAACAAAAGCTCAAATCTTTGTTTCCTCTCCTCTGCCATCCCTTTCGATTCCCCTAATTCTAACTCCCAAACCCCACCGATCCCCCTTCCTGCGACAAATCTCAGCACCACGCGTTCCTTCTGCTGCCGCCACCACCACTGCCTCCTCCAACCCGCCCGATCAGATCATGCACTCCATGAAACGCCAACTTTCCTTCTCTTCCATGAAACCGCCCTTGGCCGCCGCCGGAGACTACCCTGCTTCGCCCCTGACCACTACCGCAGCCTCGACCCCGAAGCAGACGTGGTCAAGACTCTTGTCCGTGCTTCCCTAATTTAGTTTTTTATTTTAGGTTTTTTATTATTTTCTTGGCTGTTGAGTTGTTAGAGTGGGTTAAGTGGTGGAGTTGTTAATTTGTGGAGAACTAGAGATCTGTTCAATTCAAAGGCTTAACTAGTTAGTGAGTTGTTAATTTGTTTGTGTTAGTCGTCCAATTAGTATATAGATGACACTGGAACTAGATTGTAACTTGGGGATTCTTAAGTGGTTGTTGAGATTGAATTTTGATTTCCTAAATTAAGGTGCTTTGGAAATAACTTGATTTTTATACAGGGTATGGAATTGATTGGTTCATGTCTTGTATAAAAGGTTATAATTTATAAATTGTTCCTTCTGTTCAGTCTCTTTGGTGATATTAAGTACTTGAAGTTAATAATTTAGTGTAACTTTGGTTATAATTTAAAAATAAATTTATTTTACTAAATTATAATTTTTTTACTTTTTAAAAATTAATTTTAATAATTATTTTTAATTTTTTATTCTTTATAAACATTTTTACAATTAAATATAACATTAACAAATATCATTTTATATTACTTTAATAACTAAGGACATTTTGATAATTTTTAATTTCTACCAATTAAAGAAATTTTTTAAATTTGTCACATCAATCAAATCCTACACTAATTCTCACAAATTTTACTTTCAAATCCACTCTCAATTACCTCAAAATTCACTCAAATAAACAACAAAAAATTTACCGTCAAATCCATTCAATCACTTTCTCCCAAATCATCTCCCCCAAATCATCTCAAGTAAACAAAACATAAATTTTGTAGTGTGCAATTTACTTTTCTTGCAATTTAGACTTTCGTTTTAGTCATTTTATTCTATTTTATTCTGTTTTATTCTATTGTTCTTTGTCTTATGAGATATATGATACATTGTAGATAGGTTCTGATGTCTTTTATTAAAGCTATAATTCTGAGTTAGATGTGCACAAAATTGGGGGATTGACTTTTTAGAATGTCTTTCTGAGAGTAATTGAGATTCTTTTGTCCAGTCTAATGCAAATTTTCTCCTGAATTTTTGTTTTCATCTTATGTTCTTAGTTTCTCATTTGGGTTTCTGGTATTTTATTTGGTTAAATTTTAGGTCAATTTGTTTTGGAAATTGAAACCCATTGTTTCCTTTTCAAATTGTTTTGTTATAAGAAGATCCAGATTCACTACATTGAGCTTTTGTTTTCCAGACCATGTATATAGATATTCTACATTAGATATTATGCATTGTTGATTACATCTTTCATGCATTGCATTCATTCCCAGTATTCCATTTTAATTTCTTTTGCTTATTTTAGTTAAAGAATTCATACATTTAAGTTCAGTTTTTCTTTTAGTAATGTTCATTAGTTTAGATTTTTGCAATTACATAGTAGTGTAGCTAATAACATCTTAATTCTGTTCAGCGTAGTCATTTCTTCATTAGTATTGCATTTGGCACATATTATTCTTCCTTTCTAGTTTAGGTTTCATATTTGCATTATTGCTTTGTAATTCATTTTTTTAAACAAATTCATAGTGTTACATGCATCCATTAGAATCATGCATTTTCATAAGCATTTAGTTTATTTTCTTTCTATAATTCATTAAATTTTTCCCTACCTAGTTTTAATTTTTAGTAAATAAATAATTAGGCTACAATTCTAAACTTAATAAATATTAGATCCTTGGATTGATTCCCTAGGTTGCCCCTATACTACATTAGTAGAGAATTCAGGTTTGTTGGCTTTAAGGCGACCAAAACCAGTCTAACAAATGGCGTCGTTGTCAGGGACTTGACGAATTGAGTTTTAGGTTGTTTAGTTAGTCTTTGCATTTCTCTGTTGTGTGTTTAGATTTATTTCTTTAGTGAATTTAGGATTTGATTTTGAAGTTGTAGCATTTGTAAATATTGATTTTTGTTTTGTGTGTTTAGATCTTAATTCTGAAATCTGTGATTAGTGTTGCTTTTCAATTGTTTCCTGTGTGCTTGATTGAACATTTGTTTGAAGAGGTTTTGGCTGAGAGTAGGTTCTGCCATATTTGAGGAATTAATGGGATTAGCTTGGGGTAGTTTTAGTGGTCTGAGAGTGCTATAACTGTTAAGGGAATATAGCTGATTTGTTTATTATGGATGCTCTTGCGAAGAAATCCATGAAAGAATTGGCCAACCAAGCAATGGGTCACGACCTGACATGCACCCACCTACTCTCGAGCAGAATTCACCCAAGTTTGAGTTGAAGGTTGGCTTTATAAGGCAGTTGCCCATATTCCATGTATGAGAGCATGAAGACCCACATAAGCACATAAAGGACTTTAGCTGGGTGTGCTCCTCCTTGATACCTGCCAGAGTTCCAAATGAAGTAGTTATGATGAGATCATTTCCAATGTCCTGCAAGGTGCAGCAAGAGACTGGTTCATCTATCAGCACTAACCTTTTGGGAATTTCCAAGAGATGCAACAAAGGTTTTTGAACAAGTATTTTCCAGCAACCAAAGTAGCAAGCATTAGGAGGGAGATCACTGTCATTGTGCAGTTTTAAGAAGAAAGCCTGACAAAGTATTAGGAGAGGTTCAATAGGCTTTGCATAGCCTGTCCAAACCACCAAATTTCAGAACCCTTTTTCTTGGTCTACTTCTATGAAGGACTCCTGTACAAGGAAAGGTTTTTGGTTGATGCAGCTGTTGGAGGCTCTCTTCAGGACAAGACTCCAATAGAGCAAGGAAGTTGCTGAGTAAAATGGCTGGAAAATGATCCTGATGAGGTATCTAGTGAGTAAATAATGAAAGTATACTCTGAACTTAACATTCCTATTGATTCCTTTGAGGTTCACGTAGATGTTAACGCTTTTAATCTGTTGAATACTAAACCTATAGAACGTGCCATGAATATTGTTGTTGTCATGCCTGTGCATTCTAACATTCTTTATTCAACATTTCAAATTGAACTTGTTAACATACCAAATGTTGTTTCAGATAAATTTGCCCCAATCAAGTCCTTTCCATTAAATACTCACATATGGCGTTAACTTTTTATTCTTTATGCTTTGTTTCTCTACAACAATAGACCTTTTTGTCAATGCTAAGCCAAATGCACAATCTCTATTTTTCCACCTTCATTACTCTGATTTAGATAACCCATTCCTTGATCATCCAACCCTAAACATTCTTTTATTCTCTCCCACTCATTCTCCACCTCCATTGTCAGCAATCAATTAATCCATCATATCTTTTATTCTCAACATCGTTGCCATCAATTAACACAATACACATAAATCAGAGAGCAAAAACAAAAAAATGGGAACAAGAATTTGATTGGGAGAAAGACGGTTGAATGGTAGTGCTAGGGTCTACAAGAGCCACGAAGTCAACAACATCGCCAGTTATAAACGACATTAGTGTTTACCGGATAAAGGGGCAGTGGCAAGAGGAAGCTTGCCCTAACGGTGTTTGTACATAGAAGAAATGGATGGAGAAGAAAACCCACACGTAGATGAAAAGAACATAAGGATTGAACAATTTCTGGACAGTGGAACGCAGATTGGGCCAAGCCCAAACCTTTTATTTTTCTTCTTCTCAGACAACCACGATCCCTAGGGTTTCTATCACGTCTGATCAAAAAAGCATTGCGTTCTCCTCCATCTCAATACTCCGTCCCCACCAGGGTTGTCATCGTCATCGCCGTCCTTGACAACGGGTCACCTTAATGCTGGATCTTCTTCTTTCTACCACTACAAACCTCATGCCACTACATCTTCATTACTCGAACGAACTGCTTGGGGAGCTAAATATGGTGTTAGGCCCTAGGGTATCGAACTCGCGGAGGTGAAGCCAACATGGACTGCAAACTCGTGCCGTGGTGATGCCTCGTGGCGCTTTCCGAAAACGAGGAAGGCGATTTGGGTTGTTTTACGGGATCCCTTTAGTGGCATGTTTTATTTCAGCATTATAGCTTCACAGGGGCGCAAAGAGGACGATGCCTCACGATGGTTTTGCGTATCAGTGGCAGTGTGATTTAGTTCAATGGAGGCACAAAGTGGAGGTTTAGGTGTTGCTGTGATTGGGTTCTCGCGATTAGGTTTCAATTTGCAGGTTTAGGTTGGCAGATTCGCTTCATTAGAGGAAGAAGAATGGGTTTTATATGTTTGAATGAGAAGAATAAGAGGTTCATTTGGATTCATGAAAATGTTTACCTATCAAGTGTGTAGGTCTGTTGTGTTGTAGAGAAAGAGAGGAAAGAGAATAAAAAGTTAACGTCGTTTGTGAGTATTTAACAAAAGGAATTTGATTGAGGAAAATTTTACCAAGTGGGAATGCAATTGACATTTTTTTAAAAGGAGGGACCTAATTGAAAATTATCCAAAACTGGGGACAAAATAGGATATTAAGCCAAATGATTTTAATCATTCTTGCACAATAAAGTGACATAACAAATGTTTAAATCATTAACATGTTACTGTTAGATGTCTTAGTTCATTCATGATTAGTGAAATAAGCCTAAAACAAATTGAGAATTTAGTTTCATGTAATTATAATCGATTACATAAGTGGTATAATCCATTAGAACAAGTCAGAACACTTAAAAAGCTAAACAGGAGCAAATCACTCTATTATAATCGATTACATAAGTTATATAACCGATTAAAACAGAGAAATGGGCATAATATGTTATATAAGTAATATAATCTGTTAAAAAGGAAAATGGATGACTAACTAGGCTAAGTGACAATATAATCGATTATATAAGTTCAATAATCGATTAAAACTGAAAGCAAGGTCTAATCCATTATGCAAGTAGTCTAATTTGTTAAGTCTGTTAGAAGAAGTAATTATAGAAATAAGTGTTGAAATAATCAATTATACATGTGTAATAATCTGTTAAAATATAGGCAAAAGCATAATAGATTTATGATAATATATAATCGATTAAATTGCGTCAGGATTTGAATTTTCTATATAAACCTGACTTGAGACTTGTTTCATTAACGTTTTAATGTTCAAATACTAATATACTTTTTGAGTTTTGTGTATAGGGTCTCTCAAGAATACTAATATACTTTCAAAAACTCGAGGTCTGTTTCTTAGAGGATTTCATGCTTCATTGGTGATGATACATTCAAAGATTCATTCAAGATCAAGTGGACTTCATTGTTGCTAATAATTCTACACTAGAAGAGTGTTTTCTAATCAGTGTATCATTGTTTCTACATTGTGTAGCACCTGTGCGAGTAAGCCAGGTTAGAGATTGAAGGTTTTCATCTCTTGTATTGGGTGAGACTGAGTGTTTGCCTCTCTTATTTGTGTTGTAATGTTATTTGAGGGTGGTGAGGATTGAAATTAAGAGTTTCATTGTATTCTCAACTCAAATTTGATTTAGTGGAAAGCCTCTCAACTCAGGTTGTTGGGAGAAGACTGAATATAGGCTTTTGATAAGCTGAACCAGTATAAATCTTGGTGTTCTTTGATCTTTCTTTTATTTTTTGTTCACTTAGTTAATTCATTTAATCTTTGGGTATTGATTTCAAGTTTTAAGAACTCTTTAAAGATTTGAAAAAGATTTTCAAAAAAGGTTTAAATCCAATTCACCCCCTCTTGGATTGAGATATAAAGCTTCCTATTTCTAACATTAACCTAGAATGCCAACTTGCTTCGAAGGCGAGCCCACTATGATGTGGGAAAAGGACAAGGAGGCATGCCTCAAGGAGGGGGAGTCTAGCCCTAGGGATTCCAAGGGGCATACTGAGATGGCTGCCATTATGGAGAAGGAACTGAAGCTAAGGAGCTAGACGATGAACCATTTGAGCAGAAGCCACATTGTTGATCATGTCCATCACATCCTAATTGTTGCGATTGAGGCCATACCCAGAACGATTGTTCGAGCGACAGTTGAAGCTTCATAGAGGAGTGATTGGTGTACCTTGGAGTTTAAGTGTGCATGGTAATCTAAGACGTCTTTGTTTTCATTGTTACTAGACCAGATTTCTTAAGAGTCAACATAGAACGATCCTATAGGAAAGAAGGCAAAGGGTTGCTTTGATAGATCAAGGTTACTACACCAGAAAAAGGTTCACATTTTTTCCATCAATGCAATAACCTCTTCATTTTTTAACAAATCCAGCTTACCATTTTTCAATTATTCTTTCATTAAGATGCTTCAAACCATAAAAAATATTACGTTTAACTTAGGTATCACCAAATTTCATAGTGAGAGTCCCTTGGTACATTTAATATTGTCTTGGCTATCATCAAGTATGGTCTTTCCAAAATAAGAGTATTACTCTGTTGTTGATTGAGTTGTTTAATGTGGTAAGTCTTGTCGATTCAAATGGTGTTGAAAGACGTGATTATGTTATGGCTCATCGGTTCAGTTGGTTTTGGGAGACGAGTATGCTTGTTATCTTGGCAGTTCAATTGTTGTTGGAATACGATATTGGTGATGTCTCATTAGGTTCAGTTGGTGTTGAAAGGCGAGTTTGTTTGTTATGTCTTCTACCGTAACTATAAATTCGGGGAAAAAAGAGGTTTATTTTGCCCATAAGGCTTTGGTTTGAGTTGGGTAGAGTGCTCTATTTGTGAGGCTTTGGTAAGCTGACAGATTTTAAGAGTTTTGGGAAGCAAGGGAAACAGGTCTTGACCGTAAGGCGTTGGGCTTAAGCAGAATTTTACTCGTAAGGCTTATGGAATTAAGTAGATTTTTTACTCATAAGACTTATGGAAGCAAGAAGAGTAACAATATGGGGAAAAGAAATATTGTTTGGGTATTACTTAGTGGTGATACGATTTGGTGACTTTGATGGATTTGATTTTACTTTTCATATGGATTGGTATGATGGGTATGAGTGGTGTGGGTCAGTCAAACTTTTTTTATATTCATCTTGTGTCTTTTTTCTGGTTAGCTTATTTATTTTTGTACAATGATTGTATAACTCGTGTTGTTATACGAGAGCAGATGTTGTTACTCATGATACTGGAGATTCTTAAAGTGTAGAGACGTACTGGGAAATCTTTTGGGATTTTTCTAAATGTATTTGGAACAATGTTGTTTTATATTGTATTTTTTGAACAACATTTATGTTTGACTTGAAATAAAGTTTTTTTTGTCAGTTTTAACATTAAACAATGTTGTTTTACATTGTAATTTGTGAACAACATTTATGTTTGAATTGAAATAAAGTTTTTTTTTTGTCAGTTTTAACATTGCTTGTGTTGAATAAATAATGTTTTTCTTGGTTGTTTTCTAAGTTCACTATTTAATACTGGTATTAGAGGTTGTTTTACAAATATAAGTGACATCCTAAAATGGGTGTTACAAAGGTCATCTCATAAGTGATCTAATAACTTAAGCTGTTTTGGCTTGTATAATGTCATAGTCGTCTGACACTCAACTCGTCTTATGACATTAGTTGTCTGGAGTTGTCTAATGCATTAATCGTCTGATGACTTGAATTTTCTTGACTCGTCTAACACCGTACTCATCTAACACCTTAATCGTGTAACACAATAACTTAGGTTCTCTAGACATTTAGGTTGTCTAATGCATTTACCTAATGATTTCTACAATTAAAATCATCTAACACCTTGACTCGTCTAATCTTTAAACTTTTCTAATGCTTTAGATTTGGCCTTTGCTTTTTCTAATGAGTATAAATCAATTAAGTAATTGCAAGCAATACTACTCATCATATATTTTGATATTCAAACAAATTGACGAATTTCACATTATCACTATTCATTAGATATTTTTTTAGTTGTCTAACCACACTTTTTACTTTGACCATAAACTTTATCATCTGGTAGTGTTTTGTTATTCAAAATCTTAACAATTTTGTTGTCTATTTTAACAATTTCCTTCTATAGAATAGAGAAAAGGGAACTAAATAATTGTGTGCATTTTGGGAATACCATTCTAGATGAAATTGAGTAGGAAACCAATGAAATTGGATACTATAACCCTTTTAAGAATTAGATTGGATAAACCGAGCCACTTCTTAGCACTATCGATAATGTTGGCAAGAGTGGTGTGGTAAATTTACCATGGTTAGCATGAAATAGGTAGATGGAAAGGTAGCAACCAACTGATGTAACATACTCAAAAATCAAGAAAAAACATCATTAGTGCATCGAGAATCCATTCATCAATAAACATGACACTTTTTTTTACTTTTAGAAAAGGGTTTTGAAGAAATGAACTTGGAATGTCGACCTCCAAAATGAAAATTGTCAAAATTCAATCTCATATTTCATTATTGAATACAAAGTTTAGGCTAATTAACTCTAAATCAATCCCACTGTACTTCTTATTGGCTTTCAAATTTTGGGGAGGGATTTCTATACCTACATGACTAATTCATGAGACTTGGAATCAACAAAATATTCCGAAACATGTTTATAAGCATCATGTTTTCATTATCCAAACATAAACAGGTTCTTTACCCCATTTATTTTATCAGCTTTCAATTAAAGGTCTGTAGACTTTATAAATATTATTTGTTTAGTATTGAATGAAGTATTCACTTAATTCCTTTTTACTATTTATTATATTATTCTACTTAATATATTACTTATTTCAAAGTCTGAGAATATTGTGTACATATAGATCTCTCGTCGACCTCGTTTGAAGATCCAATCGTCAATTGCTGTAATTATCAACTCACCTTCTGAAATTCTTATTTTGAAATCATCGTGTTCATCTCTGGGAAGATCATAAACAATTTTTTCGATAGAAGAAAAAACTTAATTAATTTTATGTCTAAAATTTTGCATTAATTAGAAATGTGAAATCCAAATAATATATAACATATAAATTAGAATTTTATTCTGACGTAATGTTACATCCATAAAATTCCATCGGTGGGAGATAAATTTAATATTTGTGAGTAACTGACGTTAGTAAAATTCGTCGATTATGAATAAAGAACTATTGGTATAGTTGTCTATCTATAAACAAAAGTTTTGCAACTTATTTCAAAACTAAATTAAAATATGAGAAGAAAAACAATAATATTAATCTTCCACTGCAAAAAAAAATATTATAAAAGTAGTTTATTGAAAATCATGCTACTTTTTCTTAGTTTCATCTAAAGTTTAATTAAAAAGCAAACTAATTGCCACAATTACCACCGGGTCCTCCAAACAGGAGGATGTAACCAAAAGGTTTTTGATCTCCATAGTATCTAACATCGTAACATTTCGGGTTGTCACTGAAAGAACGAGTTTCATATACTTTAGCTCCATGAGTTTTTCTTTCATTATCTTGAATTGAAGTTTCTTTAAAGAAACAAGCGTGCGTAATATTATTATCATAAGGAAACTGGCCAGATCCCATTTGAGGACTTTGAGTACCAGGACGAGTTCTTGTTCTTCCACCCCAACCTACTTCATCAGCTGAACTCATGTTTGAAAACAATTTTGCCGGAAAATATCCGATAGCCTTATTATCTATACTTATCCACCAATTTTTGGTCACAGAATCCTGAAAACATACACACTTTTATAAAAGAAATATCTAACTGTGTCTAACATACAATATTAATTACTATTTTTTTCTATATGAATTCAATAAAAAATGTGTATTCAAGAAATCAAAATATATTAATATGTATGAGTTAAATCTAGTTCTATCTATTTATTATAGTGAAAGATATATACAATGAATATGACCTGAGAAATGGACCACGCAATATGGTAAATTGGTCCTCCATATTGAGAGACGGGATTTATTTTTGCACCAAGGTAAAGTCTTGTGCTAGTTTGAATATAACCTGCACATTGAAGATTGTAGCATCCTGTCTTCTTAAAGTTATCTGACTGTAAAATTTTAATATATCAAAATTTGAATAATAATATTAAAATGATATATTAATTGATTCAAATTTATTTAGATATACACTAACAATTTAATTATATCTTATAAACGAAATCGAAAAGAGAAAGATATCCTTCGTTAAGTAAGAAAGGCTTATTATAGGAGTAAATACATGTTATATTTCTATAAACTAAGTATGGAAAAAAATGAAATGATATATCTTACCGTCCATGATATATAAATATGGGTTAAATAGTCACCATACATCTCTGGAATCACCTGAAATATTAGATTACTTAGAATATATTTTTCTTTTTCAAATTAATACCAATTAAATCATCAAGTAGACATACACAGGACTAAATAAAATTAACTAAATTATACTAAATTTTAGTTAACTGTAATATAATAAACTAAAAACTTAAACTAATTAATATAATATCCAAATTGTATTGTTTTTGAGCTCAATTTTAAACTTATATCAATTAACTAATAACTAAATTTTGCATTCAGAAATAAGTTTACTGTCAGTTTTAAAAAAGCGGTAAAATATCTATTTTATTTGTCAAATTTATTCATTGTCTTTGGTGAATAATTAAGATTATAAAAAGAAATAATATGAGCAAAGTAAACTTTTATCATTTGAATTTAAGCACCTGAACTTGTTAGTGAATTAGCATAATTCAAATCCAAATTGAAACGGTAGTGTATTGATCTTTATTAATATTTTTAATATTGTAAATAATTATTTAAGTTCGTAACTTTGTAATAAATTATTATTAATATATACCAAAACATTGTTATCTTCAAAATCTTTTATGATTTCACCGTTCAAGTGCTTATAGTTATATATTTTATTTACCATTTTATGTAGTTGATAGCATGCTTAACTTTTCAATACAAAATCTAGTTAAGTTATTAGTTAATTGATATAAGTTTAATTTTAAAAACTGAACTCTTAAACAATTTAAATATTATATCAAGTAGTTTAGTTTTTTTTAGTTTATTAAAAATATATTAACTATAATATCTTATGTCCAGTCCTAGACATACACATATACATATGCTCACACACATGCATGTAGTATACATGTACATAGTACATTAGAACATACACATATGTGCACACATACATTTTTATCCAAACAAAAACATAAGCACATAGAGACACACAAAAACACATATGCGCATGCATGTACACACATACACACAAGATCACACACACAAACACACACCCATATTGACATGCACAAGCACACACACACATGCCCCCACACTCACAAACACATGCATACATGCACATACATCAAAAATACTAATTGTGAAAATTTCAACTCACATGCCATCCCAATGAGATCTTGTTAGTGGATTCTATGGGACCATTTTGAACCCACAAATGAGACATAGAGATTTGAAACTTGGTATCAACTCGTGGATTAAAAATACTATTTATACCTCCGACTCCGTAATAAGGGCCATAATCTGGTTTAAGGGCAACTTCTGCAATCTGAAAAATTCAATATATTTAAATAAATAGCCAAATTAAAAAAAAATGGAATACAATTTTAAAAAATAAAATATCAACATTTTAAACTACTTTTATAAAAAATCTTACATGAACACCAGGAATATCTTGAACCAATATATGATCGTTGAGTAATGATTTTTCTCTAATAAAATCATCTTTTGTTGTTCTCAATATAGGAACAGTTCCCATCGGACATTCATCTTTATCCAATCCAAACATGGGTTTTGTTCCTAAAGTTTTTTGTCTTGTCTTTCCCGTTGTAATTTGGAAGTTGGGTTTTCTCTAGAAAAAATAAAGAAACAATTTTCAGAGTATGGGAAACATGGTGGAAGAAGGGTTGAAAGTTAACCACAAATATAAGAAAGAAAATGAAAGTCAAATTTCTTTGTAATTAAAGATTTTAATTATACACCTGCAACTTATGACCCTTTAGTAAAGGATGGTCAAACGATGGTTGTTTGTAAATGTCAATGCAATCAACAATTTGTCCGTTTTCCATCTATCAAATCCAAAATAAAATTATTAAACCATGTAATGTGATATCAACTAAAGGAAGCATATAATGAAATATCAAAAAATTAAAACATACATGAATACTCTTAATAGAAGGCTTATCAACTTTTCTCTCTAACTTCAAATCTTCCTTTAGTATAGATGGAATTCCGTCGCAAACATGACTACTCAAGAAATATAGAACAAATAACAAGATATGAATCATCCTTTTGCACCACTACAATAAGTTAGATGAATAATAACGCCAAACATGTGATGTATATATATAGTCATGAGTGTCATAAAGAAAATGTATAATACTCATTGCGTTTCTTCTCATTATTTTAAGTTTTTTCTATAAAATTTGAACAACATATTTAAATTTATTAACTATTGTTATTTATTATATATCAATTAATATAAAATTTAATATTTGCTATTTATTATTTATTATATGGAATTTATTATCGTTTATTATATATCTTTATTAACTTTTAATAAATATGTCAAACGTTCTGCTTCTTCACATTTATATTTTTAATTATATAGTAAGTCATACAAAAGATTTAATATTTAACACTTATTATTTATTATATGGCCTTTATTAACATTCATTTTACGTTTTTATTAACTTTTAATAATTATATATCAGTTATAGTTATAATTATAATTATAATTATAATTATATATATATATATATATATATATATATATATGTGTGTGTGTGTGGTTTCTTTTCATTTATGATTTTAAATATTTTTTAATAAATTTGAGCAAAATATTTAACATATAATTACTATTGTATATTACTTATTATATAGTTATTAATGCATAACACTTAATATTTAGTATTTATTATTTATTATATGGTATTTATAAGCGTTTATTACATATCTTCAATAATTCTTAATAAATATATGTTATTTCTATTTATATATATATATATATATAATTTATTTATTAAAATATATATTCAAAGTCAAGTCAATTTCTTTATTAAATGAATAATAAAGTAACACTAATGCAATGAAGGGAAACAATAATGATTATCTTTTACAATTGACACTTGTCTTCGATCTGAGGTATATCTAGATGAGATAAAAATGGGTGGATTTTTGGCCTCGATTAGGAACCAAGGTAAAAAGTGATAAACTTCTGCCTCAGTTCACCAATACCCAAAGCAGCAAACAAAAAATAAGCTAGCTTTTTGGCAGCGGTTATACATATAACCGCTGCCACATAGTGTGCCATATTTAAATAAATATTTAATTTTATAGGATATGACAGCAACAAGAACCGTTGCCATAGGTCCTTAAAATTTGAAACCATGTATCTTGTTTGAGCTTGGTAGTTTTGTATACCTCTAGTTAATAAATAAAATTAAAGCATGTATAAGTAAAAACAATACCACTAAAAGTATACATATATATGAATCACAAGTATATTCTTACAAGTCTAACAAGTGGTATCAAAAGTACATTGGTCCCTGTATCAAAAGTCTTACTAGCAAAAGTACATTGCCCCCACAGATCACCACCAGGCCAAGCACGCTTAACCATAACCAGGCTTTAGCACGCTTAACCATGGAGTTCTTATGAGTTAGGCTACTGAAAAGCAAATGCATTTTGGTGATATGAGTAGTCAAATCAATTCCTTTAAGCTATCCTTCAACTTTATAGTCCCATACCTACACAGTCTCCAAATCCCTCTCATTCCGGTGTATGTTCGATTCGTCCATGTACCCCTTCCACTCGAAGCTGCCAGGAGCCGCTCCTTGTCTGTGCCCCCTGCACCATGCCTCTTGCATCGGCGTCACTCCCCGCCCTCGTTAGTGTCCGGATGTCACAGAAGGGACTCATCCTTGAAGGGGAGAATTATTAAGAATCTAATTGTGAGAAAGTCCCAAATTGGGTAGAAATGATAAAGTGGAGCAGCATATAAAAGTGAAGACCCATTAACCCATTGTATTAAGGTTTTCGTTAGAGAGTGGTGTCAATCCCTTATATGGTTAAGCTCAGATCTCATTGGTATTGTATCTCCTTAGTGAACCTCCTCATCAATTACCTAATAGAGTTGATAAAAAATAAAGCTTTATGATTTGACTTAATAAAATTTTGATATAAATACTTTATAAAAAAAATATATAATTTTTATTGTGATCACTCCAAATCTCATTGTCGTAACACGACCTGATACTCTAGGAGACATAAAACTTAATCCATAATACCTGGATATTTAATTTCCAAATAATGTAGGACGATCAGCTGGTAGAAGAAATAAAGTTTAGGATTATAATTAATTGTAGAATTGTATTATGATTTGACAATGAGTTTTAATATTGTGTTTTTTTTTATGTTTGGATATTTGAACTCTTCAGCACTTTGAAATTTGTTGAATAATCAAAAGAACAAACTTTTAGTTCACTTTTTTTTATACTACCATTTATTAGGTTAAAAAGTTAAATTATCTATTAAAAATAGATTATATTGAATTATAAAATTATAAATATAGGTAGATAATAACAAATAATAAAATATTCAAATTAGACACGTATTTTATGTAAGAATTAATTATAATAGTGGCGAAGGTTTAGGTGGTGTTTCTTCCCTATCCACATCCCTTGGTTTATGTTTTGACAATGACTTTTAATATTGTGTTTTTTTTATGTTTGGATATTTGAACTCATGAACACTTAGAAATTGTTGAATAATCAAAGAACAAACTTTTAGTTATTTTTTTATACTACCAATTTTTAGGTTTAAAAGTTAAATTATCTATTAAAAATGGATTATATTGAATTATGAAATTGTAAATATTGGTAGACAATAACAAATAATAAAATATTCAAATTAGACAGTCTATGATGTATTTTATCTAAGAATTAATTATAATAGTGGCGAAGGTCTAGGTGGTGCCTCTTCCATGTCCACTTCCCCTTCTTGAAAGCATTCTTATTCTTCCTAAATGAATGTTCATTTGGTACAAAACTCTCATTAGAGTCAAAACATGAATTTTTTCGGTCATGATATAATCTAAAGGCCTTTGTATGCTCCACACAGTGTGAACATGCCAGTTTACCTTAAGTACTTCAACCAGACAAAATACCATAAGTAGAAAAGTCATTAATTGTCCACATAAGCATGACCCTTATCATAAAGTTTTGTCTCCTTGAAATATCATATGTTATGACACTAGTCCACAACTTTTTCAATTCGTCTATCAAGGGTTCTAAGTAAACATATATGACTACCTTTGGATTGAATGACCGTAGAATGAGACAAGTCAAAAACATTTAGGCATGCAAATTTTTAAAGGAAGATTGTACAGGGTGACAATTACTGACCAACATGAATACGGTATATTTGATGCGTGTACATATGGGTTAAAACCGTTAGAGCATAAACTGAGCCATATATTATGTGGCTCTATGGCAAAGTCAGGATATACTCTATCAAAGTGCTTTCAAGCCTCTCCATGGCATGGAGGACGCAAAACACCATTCGTCGACATGTTCTTATAGTGTCATGTCATTTGCCCTATGTTATCTGAATTAGATGCTTTGCACGGCTCGTATTGCATATGAGCATCATGCACCATGTCTTCCATTGTCATAAATTGGTTATTTGGCTCACCTGCGGTCCAAGTTACATCATTATGTACATAATCTTCTAGCATTCTTAAACCATGATCCATCCAAATGAAATAATTAGGCTTGAAACCATTTCTGTAGAGGTGAACCTTCACAATTGCTTCTTCTAAAATCTTTGTACAATCGCACTTCAGACATGGACATCAAACTCCTCCCTCATTGTAATAATGGTCTTGTTCACAAGCTTTGGTTATAAACCCTTCAACTCCTAATATAAAAAACTCTTTCAAAGCACATCTTCCTCTATGACACCTGTCATACATCCATGCACAATTTGATGGACCACTAGTGTAGAAACTGCATTTTAACTCGCATAATAGGCTTCGGTTTAGAAAAAACTGAAGCCTATCAAAACGCTATGGCATTTTCGTAGTTATATGTCTCGGTTCAAGGGGTATTGTTAAGACCTCAACAAGCGTGCTGAACCATTCAAGTAATATAAAATGGTAAGACCAAGTATCGTTTCCCAAAGAGACTCGTGTGATACTTAAGTAAGATTTAAGTGCAATTAAAATAAACATCATGCATGAATAATAGAATGACCTTGGAGTAACATACTTAAGCTCTCCCATTATGAGGACCACTTTATGAGCATGCCTTTTCTATTTCTCAGGTGATAATAATTGTATATATCTTCCACTATTATAAAAATATAGAACTAGATTTAAATCACATGGTATTAATGTATTTTTATTTTTTTAATACAGTTTTTAAACTGAATTCATATAGTGAAAAAAAAATTAATATTGTACGACCGACGTAATTAACACTAGGCATTATTTTATTTTATTTTTCATAAAAGTATGTATGTTTTCAGGATTCCGTGACCAAAAATTGGTGGATAGGTATAGACAATAAATTTGTTGGATATTTTCCAGCAAAATTGCACATGAGTTCAGCTAATGAAGTAAGTTGGAGTGGAAGAATAAGAACTCATTCTAGTACTCAAAGTCCTCTAATGGGGTGGGTATGAACATTTTACTTATTGTGATGATAATTCTCTACATGTTTGTTACTTTAAAGAAGTTTCGATTCAAGATAATGAAAGAAAAACTCATGGAGCTAAAGTACATGAAACTCATTCTTTCACTGACAATCCTAAATGTTATGATGTTAGATACTACGGAGATCAAGAACCCGACTATGGTTATGTTCTCTTGTTTGGAGACTCGGTGATAATTATGGCAATTAATTTGCTTTTCAATTACATTTTGAATGAATTTAAGAAAAAATATCATGATTTCGAATAAACTACTTTTATAATATTCTTTTTGTTTTTCAGTAGAAGATTAATATTATTGTTATATTTTTTTTCTTTTAATTTAGTTTTGAAATAAGTTGCAAAACTTTGGTTAATATTTTGTCTATTAATTTTCTTTTAACTGTAACCTTAAATTTTTTTTATTGTATTTCAAAATTTTAGACATAAAATTAATTAAGTTTAACTATGAACATGATCATTCCAAATAAGAATTTCAGGAGCTGATTTGATAATTGCGATAATTGATGAAGGGATCCTTGTAGGTGGATGAAAGATCTATGTACAAAATATTCTAAGACTCTCAAAAATATATATTAAGTATAATAATATAATAAATAATAAGAAATAATTAAATGAATATTTTATAAAATTTTTGGACTTTAATTGAAGAGTGAAAAATAAATGGAGTAAACAAACCTATTTACGTTGGATAATGAAAACATATTGCTTATAAATGTGTTACCTAATATTTTGGTGATTCCAAGTCTTGCTAACACTATCAGTAGTGCTGAGAAGTGGCTAAGGGTTAGTATCCGCTTTCATTGGTTTTTCTTCAAACTTGAGCCTATCCTACTCAATTTCATCTAGAATTGTATTCTTGAAATCCACACAATACAATTATAGTCATATGACAATAAGTATTATGAAACTTGCAATATTATTTCTCTTTCACTACAAATATATATATATATATATATATATATATATATATTTAGTAAGAGTTATAAAATATCTCCACAATGTTAAAGATAAAAATATCTATAAAATTAGACCGTTTAACGTATTTATGTTTTAAAATTTAATAAATAAAATAAATTAAATAAACATGTGACAAAGTATTACTTTTATGAAAATAATATGATTGAATGAAAAGATTCTTACTGAAAAAGTATTAGTGACACGTAACACGATTAAGACCCTGAGTTAAAGAAATGTTAAATCTCAATCTCAAATATGTTACTATTAATTTAGTTTTTATATATGGTTTTTTATTTCAATTCAGTTCCAAATTATTTTATAATAAAACAATATTATCCCATCCTGAGAACAACTTAAATTTTTTACTAAAGAGTCTGAATAAATTTAAATCATTCAAAATATATATATATATATATATATATATATAATAATTGTTTGACAAAATTATTGTGTTTTAAACATTTTAAATGTAAAAAGGGTGTTTATGTAGCTTATTTTGGGTGGTATTTCGATTAGTTTGTCCCTTTTAGTTGTGGAGGGTTGTTTCCTCCGTCACAACGACATCTTCCTGTAATTTCTCAAATTTTTTTATTTTTAAAACTATCTTTAAATTTTTTTTATTTCTAAAACTATTCTTAAGTGAAAGTTTTACTTTTATCACAAATTTTTAATTTATTTTTCAAACATTAATTTTACTTTTATTCATATTCTCTTAACACAGCAGCTGCACTTTTATATCAACTAAATCTTCTTCTGTCTAGTTGTATCTACTTCAGATATAGATATTTAGTTATCCTTTGTTGATGAAATACATAAAACTATCATGTATTCGATTATACCTAATAATTATTATTGAATTTAGTTAATTAATTTTTTAAATTTGAACGATGAAAATAAAATTAATAATGAAAACCTATTTTTCATTTAAGAATAATTTGAAATTTGTGTTCACATATTTCTATTTGTTTTTATTTAGACTTATAAAATTGAATTTATTTTGTAAGAGATTAAATTTTTAGAATTTATATTTTATTGCAATTCATTTAAATTTAATATCTAAAAAAGTTAAATTTATTTGCACTAATATTTCATATAATTTAATTTGAATTGTACTTAAGTTTTTTTAATCTAATCTAAGTTTATATTTTATTTTTTTAAAATTAGAAAATATAAAATATATATGTGGATATCGAGTGATATAAAAATATATACTATAATATTTTTTGCAGATACTCAACCGATAACATGGTAACTAACGTATCTATCAAACCCTATCTTTTTTTAATTTGGGGAGTTGCTCACCACCCCAAGTGCTCCCTACACTTCCACACTATTTTTTTTATTTCAAAAATACTCTAAGTCAATTTTACTTTATTTATCATTTTTAAAATCCTAAATCTCCCTACATCCCTCACATGCCATGTCAGCTTTCTCTTCTACACAGAAACCCTAATTCAGTCACCAACCTTGCTGCCGCCAAACCCTATCTCCACCACCATCAACCTCGCCGTCAGCCGCAAGCCTCCATGGCCACCACCATCAGAACTGCAAATTGCCGTCATCTTCAACCATCACCGTGAATCCTCTATTGATGCCGCCAAACCCTAGCATCGCCACCATCCTCACCACCAGTCCTCAGCGAGTCGCCTCCGCCATTAACGCACCAACGTCTCTCCATGAGCTACTCACACCAGGCCGCACCACGAGAATCACTTTGCGTCGTTGTCGCACCAGCGGCGAAGATCATCTTCTTCACCAAAAACCTCTATTGCGAAACCTTCACCAACCTAAATCACTTTGCTGCGCGAGCTCTTCTTCTCTATCATCTCCTCCCTCGCGTCTTCATCTCTTCAAATCTGGATTCAGAAAAACCAACCCAAGAATCCCAAATTAAACCTAGAACAAAACCCTAAAAACCAATGTCGCCGTTGCGACTCGCGAGACCAAGAAGAAACCAAAGCAAACCCAAAACCCAATTGCTCCGTGACGGTCAGGATTGACAAGAGGAAGGTCGAGTCGGGACGTCGTTTTCGCCGTTGTGGAGTGTCCCCGATGCTGGAAAGTTGCCGAAATTAAGATGGTCGCCATAGAAAGAGGAGCAACTATTGAAATTTTCTCTGACGTTGGTGGAGGAAGTAACTCTCACCCCTTTCTCCGATCAGGTTGGTGGCAGCGACAATGGTAATGGAGTTAGGATTTATGTATAGAAGGAAAAACTGGTCTGGAAGGTATGGTGGTGTAGGGAGATTTAGAATTTTAAAAAAGATAAATAAAGTAGGGTATTTTTGAAAAAAAAAATTAGTATAAATTTGAATGGTGGAGGGAGCCACTCTCCTTGATTTGTTTTGTGTCCTGTTTTAATTATTGCAGTTGGGGGTTGAACTTTAAGGTTCCATCGCACTGTGAGTTGGTGATATTTTTTTATAATTTTATTGATCCTTACTTAATTCCATTAATATCTTTATTTTTTATCTTTCACTTTTGTCTTGGTTTTTCACTTTTGTCTTGGTTTTTAGAAAGTTGAGAATTATAACACTGTCCGATATTATTTGATTGCGCTTGTAATAACGCTTGATAATTTTCTTATATAAAATATTAGAATTATATTATTTATAGATATATAAAAAATTTTGTTCTCCATAAAATAAATATATAATTAATTAATTAAAGATAATATTTCTTGTTACTAATAATTTGGGGGTCGAAACCCTATCATGTACAACCAAGATTCTACATCCCACATCACCATTTTACTAGTTGTGATTATGAATATAAATAAACTTATAGCATCAAGTCACTAGTTTTTTTTTCTTAAAAGTGATAAATATAAATGTTCTATCAATCAAAATATTTGGATATTACACATGGATTGTGACTGGAACAGTTCAAGATAAATGTCTTCTTAACCCATTCTATAACTAAGTTCAATTTATACAATAATAAGAAACGGTTTCATATTTCTTGGATAAATATGGCAGCCATGCAACTTTAGTATTACAATTTATCAGTGTTTTCTAAACTTTCAAATTGAAAGTGTTAACGAACACTAATGAATTTGGTAGTTGCCATTTGTATTCAAGAAGGAAGAATCGATTTCTGTCATTATTATATAACTTTTGAACCTTGCATGTTTGTTATAGGATGAACGAGGAAGACATTTATCTTGATCTGTTACCGTCACAATCAATATACAATATTAAAATATTTTGAATAATAAAATATTTATGTATTTAATTTTTAAAGAAAAACAAAAAAAAAAAGGCCTAGTGACTTGCTATAAATTTGTTTATTTTCTTAATTCCAAGCAGTTGCAAATGTTGTACATTTTCGATTTCAACTGAGTTCATCAGCTATTTCTAGCAGGTAAAACTGGTATGCACTGATGTACTGGTTTCGTCTCATATAGTAGAACCCCTTTCTGA